>SJYX01024168.1:348124-442397 GCA_006410675.1 Oreotragus oreotragus
ATCTTTGTTTTCTGAATGTTAAGTTTTAAGCCAGCTTTTTCACTCTCCTCTTTCACTTTCATCAAGACTGTCTCTTATACACA
The DNA here is from genome assembly GCA_006410675.1 of Oreotragus oreotragus. Taxonomy (NCBI): domain Eukaryota; kingdom Metazoa; phylum Chordata; class Mammalia; order Artiodactyla; family Bovidae; genus Oreotragus; species Oreotragus oreotragus. Next base: position 348,208 of record SJYX01024168.1, read on the forward strand.
TCTAGATGTGTATAAGAGACAGGGTCTGGTCTTCCCATCTCTTTCAGAATTGTCCACAGTGTATTGTGATCCACACAGTCAAAGGCTTTGGCATAGTCAATAAAGCAGAAATAGATGCTTTTCTGGAACTCTCTTGCCACTTTTCTCAGGTTTTTTAAAAATGTGACTACTAAATTTTTTAAATTCCACACGTGGCTTGCTGCTGCTGCTGCTGCTAAGTTGCTTCAGTTGTGTCCAACTCTGTGTGACCCCATAGACAGCAGCCCACCAGGCTTCCCCATCCTTGGGATTCTCCAGGCAAAGAACACTGGAGTGGGTTGCCATTTCCTTCTCCAATGCATGAAAGTGAAAAGTGAAAGTGAAGTCGCTCAGTCGTGTCCGACTCAGCGACCCCATGGACTGCAGCCACCAGGCTCCTCTGTCCATGGGATTTTCCAGGCAAGAGTACTGGAGTGGGTTGCCATTGCCTTCTCCGCATGTAGCTTGCATTATGTTCCTATTGGACAGTACTGTTTTAGACAAATTGATGATTTAGTTTTGTCCAAAGAGCCCTAGCCCCCAAAGGTCTGGCCACCCCCACAGTGGCTGGTCAATCGGGTGGATACCTGACCTCTGGCCAATCACAGGGGGGCAGCTCCTCTGGTGAGAGGGAGGTGGTGGTTCCCAGTAGGCAAAGATAACTGAACATTGCGTACAACAAAGGAAGCCATCAACAAAATGAAAAGACAACCTGGACGGGAGAAAATAGTTGTAAATGATATAACTAATAAGGAGTTAATATTCAAAATATATAAACAGCTCATACAACTCTGTATCAAAAGGACAAACAATCCCATTAAAAAAATGAGAAGACTGGAATAGACATTTTTCCAAAAAAGACAAACAGATGGCCAACAGAATGTGGAAAGATGCTCAAGATCATTAACCATGATAGAAATGCAAACCAAAACTGCAATGAGCTATCACCCTTCACCTGTTGGAAGACTTTAATGAAAAAGGAATAAGTGTTGGTAAGAATGTGGAGGAAAGGGAAACTTTGTGCACTGTTGGTGGGAATTAAATTTATACAGCCACCATGAAAAACAGTGTGGAGTTTCCTCACAAAATTAAAAATAGAACTACCATGTGATCCAGTAATTCCACTTCTGGGTATGTATTTAAAGAAAATGAAAACATTAATTTGAAAAGATAGATGCACTTCAATGTTCATAGCAGCATTATTTACAATAGCCAAGATATGGAAGCAAACTAAACGTCCATCAACAGATGAATGGGGAATTCCCTGACTTAGGGGCTTACGACTCTGCACTTTCACTGCCGAGGGCCCGGGTTCAATCCCTGGTCAAGGATCTAAGATTCCACAAGCTGCATGGCACAGCCAAAAACAAAACAAAACAAAACAAAAAAACAGGTGAATGGATTAAGAAGGTGTGGTGTCTACACACACACACACAGACACACACACACACACACACAATAGAATATACATACATGCAACAGAATACTACTCAGCCATTAAAAAGAATGAAATCTTGCCGTTTGTTACAACATGGATGGACCTATGGGGTATTAGGCTAAGTGAAATAAATCGGACAGAGAATGATGAACTTCATCTGAGCTCACTTATATGTGGAATGTAAAAAACAAACAAAAACAGACTCACAAATACAGAGAACAAACAAGTGGAGAAAAGGAAGGCAGGAGGAGCAACATGGGGTGGGGGATTAAGCATGCAAACTACTATGTATAAAATATGTATAAATAAGCTACAAGGATATAGTGTATAGCACAGGGAATGTAGTCAATATTTTATAACTAATAATTGAGTATAACCTTTAAAAATTATGAGTCAGTATGTTGACACTATGTTGAACACACATATATATAAGCTTATAGAAACTCGTATAATATAAATCAACCATACCTAAAAACCTAGATTAAAAAAAATAACTGACATTCCTTTTATCCCTGCTGCTGGGATCTGTTAAGGAAGTGCTGTCTTGCTTCTTGTTAGACACGAAGGGCACTCAGGCAGCAGGAGAACCACTCCCACCCTTTCCCCACCATCAGCACCTTATAGTTCCTGCCTGTGTGTGTAGAAACAGAAATTGTTAATTCTTTATTTTTTCACCACCTGGTACCTTGGAGGACAGAACTTCCATTAAAATATCTTGTAGGGCTCTCGACTCTGCTAGCACCCTCTCACCTAGATCCAAAAACCTGCTCTAGCTCCACCTCTGAAACAAGAAAAATTAGTCCTTGATTATATTACTAAGGACACAGACCTTACTCATTTCTTTATTCATTCAACAAATATTTGTGCAATGCCTACTCTATGCCCAGCATTGAATAGAAGATCTATCAAAACAGACATCTGGCTCTACCAGCAGAATTTGATGAGTCCACCTTGAAATTTCCTTCCTGAAAAACTTGCTCCTTGTCGCCCCTAGACATCCCTTTTTCTTAGTTCTTCCTACTTAATTGTCCAATCCTCCATCTCTTAACTAGTTCCCAACTGCCCAAATCTTTTAATCCTGGAGCTCCCTCAGTCTTCATACCTCATTTTTTACCATCACAAACTCCCCAAGTTATAACTATCTTCCAATGGCTGAAAATTCAATCTATGCTGCAGCAACATCTCATCTTCTCCATGACCAAATGCCGGTCCCACCTCCCCCTTGGACCCCAGACTCATATATCCAGCTCCCTTTTCAACATTTCCACTTGGATGTGCGGTAACCATCTCAAATGGAACACGTCTAAAGCTAGCTTCTACTTTCTCCTCTAAAATCTGCTCCAATTTAATATCTTGAAAACCCATTCTCCCAGCTGTTTAGATTTGAAAACAACTCTGCTGAGTGTTGTGTTATGTGGCAGCCTAGATGGGAAAGTAGTTTGGGGGAGAATGGATAGATATATATGTATGGCTGAGTCCCTTTGTCCTGCACCTGAAACTATTACAACATTGTTAATTAGCCATACTCAGATATGAAATAAAAAATTAAAAAAAAAAAGACATGGAGCAGTCCTCTTGCCTAGAATGAAAAATTAAATCAAAAATAAATAAAATAGGAAAGAAAAAATCTTGGCATTGTCCTGACTCCTCCTCTCACATCCCATTTCAAATCTGTCAGCAAATCCTATCTGCTCTATTTCAAAATAGACCCATTTTCTGACCATTCTCTCCATGCTGACCTCTACTCCTTTGGGTCAAGCCACAGTCATCTCCTATGGGGGAATAGGGAGGAATATTATCGTTGTTTCCTAATCAGTCTTCCTGCTAGTATCCTTGCCTTCCTGTATGGTCTATTATTAAGTCAAAGGCCAGAGGGACCTTAAAAAATGTAAGCTATAGCATTATCATTCTCAGAACACTCCAGCCATTTCCATCTCTCTCTAAGTGAAATCCAGTGTTTACTATATCAACCGGGCCTACCATAGTCCCCCTGTTCTCTCCAGTCCAGCCACCCTGGTCCCTGATGTCCTTGCTTTCTTTAGACATACCAGCAAGATGCACACACTTCAGAGGCTTTCAGTTTGCTATCGCCTCTCCCTAGAAAGCTCTTCTCCTAGACATGTGTATTCCTTGCTTCCTTACTTCCTTCCGGTCTCTACTTAGACGACTTTCTCCAAGAGGCCTTCCCAAACCACCTCTTATAAAGTAGCACTCTATTCCTTGCTATGCCCTTCTTCTGTTTGATTTTTTTTTTCCTGATGCTCGTCAGTACCTGTTGTATATTCACTTCCATGTTTTTTTGTGTTTTGTTTTTTGGCTACACCATGCAGCATGTTGGATCTTAGTCGCCTGACCAGGGATTGAACCCACACCCCTTGCATTGGAAGAGCAGAGTCTTAACCACTGGACCACCAGGGAAGTCCCTCACTTTTGTGTTTATTGCCTGCCTCCTATTAGGATGTGAATTCTCTGACAATAGGGAGTGTATGTTTTTGTTCACTACTATCTCCTAGTATCAGGTATAACACCTGAAAGTGAAAATGAAGTTGCTCAGTGGTATCTGACTCTGCGACCCCATGGACTGTAGCCTACCAGGCTTCTCCATTCATGGGATTTTCCAGGCAAGAGTACCAGAGTGGGTTGCCTTTTTCTTCTCCAGGGGATCTTCCTGATCCAGGGATCAAACCCCCGTCTCCCGCATTGCGGGCAGATGCTTTACCCTCTGAGCTACTAGAGAAGCATGGTGAAGCATTGTTGTAAATGCTTGTTCAATATTTGTTGAATCCACAGAGGCAAAGAAATGGTTTCCTTCATGAAGATAATCATTGTAAGAAGCAGACAATAAACGAGAAAAGAATAAACATATATAATTACAAGTTGTGATGAGTGCTATGAGGAAGCTAACAGGTACAGTGATGGAGAAACCACTTCAAATAGGCTGGTCAAAAGTGACCTTGGGAAAGAAATGATGTTTAGGATTAGAAGAATGAGATAGGGCCAGCCCTGCCAAGGGGGCAGAAGACCATTTCGGAAGGAAAAAAAAATAACACATTCAAAGACCTTGAAGCGGAAATGAGTTTGACATCTTCAAAATATGGAAAGGGGACCCAGAGTAAAGGAAAAAATGACAAGAGATGATGTTGAAGAGGACCTGATAGACTATTCACCTTTCTAAGGCAAGGTTTGTTAGTAGCAAGTTGAGAGGCGTAGGTGTCCAGAGATGGAGTATGGATTTCTGGCCCATTTCTTTAAGTTTCTTACTTAGGAGGGAGGTGGCCTTCACAAGGAGAGGGCAGACTGGTTCTCCTACAACAGAACTGCCAAGATGCCGTTTCCCATGCAGGCAGCAGCAGCATCCTCTCTCTATGGGAACCGGTCCCCGGCTGCTCCAGCTGTTCTCTTCTTTGGGCCCTCTGTAATTATATAGGCAGTTTCTTCTCCTACCGCAGCAATATATCGCATGACATTTTTAGTCCAGGTGGCCTGGTCCCAACTGTCTCGTCTGCATCCTCTTGGCTGACCCCTAGACCATTGCTTATGCCGTTTCCCTGCAAAGAAATACCCTGGCCTCGCCCACATCTTCAAAACCCAACTCTAATCCTGAGACAGCCAGGAGATCTGACTTATAGGCCTGCTCATCATTTCACATTTACTCCACTAGTGCAGAAGCCTGAATAAATGCCCCCTCCTACTGCCGTCTCCCCAGATACCTAATCTCTCTCCAGAGATTAGGGGGGAGAAGATTAGGTATCCTAATCTCTGGAGCCTGTCAATGTTATTTCCCATGGCTAAAACAGGACTTTGCAGATGGGTCTAAATGAAAGACCTTGGCATGGGGAGAGTATAGTCCACTGTCTGGGCCCATCCTAAATGCCATCATGGGATTTTTATAAAAGAACAGTAGAGGGGAAAAAAACACAGACCAAAAGGGGGAAGGCAGTGTAACCATGGAAACAAGGATGGGAATGATGCAGCCACAAGCCCAGGGATGCCAGCTGCCACCTGAAGCTGGAACAGGCAAGAAATGGATCCTCCCCCAGAACCTCTGGAGAGGGTGGCCATGTGACGTTTGGTTTCAGCCTAGTGATTCTGACTTCAGATATCTGGGCCTCCAGAACTGAGAGAATAAAGTTCTGTTGCTCAAAGCCACCAAGTTGATGGTAATTTTTTACAACAGCCATAGGAAACTAACACAATTATGCTGCTCTTTCTCTTGGCGTCTTGTCCCTTTGGGAGGTCACAGCACCTTGCTGTCGGCTTTCCTGGTGAATTGCTAGAGAATTCCTATTCTTACCCTTGATGCGATGCCCACTCACATTTGTTGCATCCTAATTTCACAGTTTTATGCATGGATGTTCTCTCTCTTGCAGTCTTCATCTGAAAGCCCCATGTCCTAGCTAGTCAGACTCCAGGTAAATATCTTTATGATGGGGGTAGCAGAATCCAGGATAGACTGTGCACAGCAGGTCTAGAGGCTAGTTCAGTCATCCATAGGGTGTGGACCAGTAGGTGGTTTGAGCTAGTTGGATTTTCTTTTTCTTTTTTTTTTTAATTTTGATAATACTGGATGCCTAGAATTGTGATGCCTAGAGGCAGATAACAAAGGCTTCAGGCTTTCTTGTACCCAGGGACTTGATGACCTGAAAGGAAAGGGAAGAACTGGCAAAACATAATAACTGAATGGCTCCAGGGGGTAAATAAAATAGAAACACAAGGTTTTAAACCTGAATCACTGGGAAGATAAATAGTAGTACTATTTACAGAAAGGGAAATATCAGGATGCGATGAGCTGGGGAGAGAAAATTATAAATTTTTTATTTGAAATGTTGAGTCTTTGGTAAGTGGGAAAGGTCATCTCCTGTGAGAGGGTTCCTCCTCACCTTTGGTGCTTTCAGAATCCTCTGGTTATGCCTTAATCATAGCCCTGATGACCCTAAAGCATGATTACTGGCTTTTCTGTCTCTATAATGGGCTTCCCAGGTGGCTCAGTGGTAAAGAATCCGCCCACCAATGCAGGAGACCTCAGTCTGATCCCTGGATCAGGAAGATCATCTGAAGATGGAAATGGCAACCCATTCCAGTATTCTTGCCTGGGAAATTCCATGGACAGAAGAGCCTGGTGGATGCTACAGTCTGTAGGGTCACAAAAGAACTGGACACAACTTAGCGAATCAACAATTGTCTCCCTAACAGCCTGTGAATTCCTTAGGTGAAGAATCATGCCTTCTTTTCTCTCCAGGACCAAATACACTATCCAGCACCTAATAGATGCTCAATAAATAAATTTTCAATGAATTAACGAATGAGATGACCTCCAGACAAGATGTTCAGGCTTCAGCCAAAGTCTTGGAGTTTATAGCTCATTTTCATTGGTAAGCAGTGAAGCCATGAAAAATAGCACAGTTCAAACAGATGAAAGCTTTTCATCAATTGGGTTCTATAACAACAGGAGGTAGTTCTAGCTAAGTAGATTTGTAAACTTTGACCCAATATTCAGGTGTCAGGGATCACAATAATCAAATAAGGAAGAAGACAGGAGTCTGAGACATTATCATCCATCCAGAGCTTTCACGAAACTAAAAGTAATTTTTCACTAGCCAGGCAGGTCAAGGTTCAGTCACCCTTATCGCTGTTGTCATGCAGTCTTATAATAAGCTGCCGTCAGAGGCATAAAGATATTCTTCATGTGGTGTGCCTGACTTCTGGAGACTGGTAATTATATTTTATGCCATATCAAAGATCTAGTCAGGGCAGGAAGATCTACAGGCAGTATACTTTCTTTGTTGGATATTTCTGCTCCTAAAAAGCCACCAAAGGTATGGAGTATTCTCTAAAATGCATTTCAGGCACTACTGGAAAATGCTCTTCCTTAAATTCCCAGCCAGATCCTTTTTGTACCTCCTGTAGATATCCGGATATGGAGGTCAACGTCTTCTGAATGCCAAAAGATTCAGATAATAATCCTGGCTGTTTTAGATACTGCTCTTACCTTCATAGCCTGGATCTATCATTGAATTTCCCTGGGCATTTTATGATATATTGATTGAACCTAATTAAGTCAAGAATTTGCTTACTATTATCTGCCTTCACAGCCTCTGCACAGAGCTATTCAATTCAAACAACATTTACTAAGCTACTAATAAGTACAAAGCTCTGGACTGGACACAAAGATAAATAAGACAGAGTCCCTCTTGTCTGGCAGACCATGGTCTCAGAACAATTAGGGTTTGTGTGCATATACACTAACCCAGGAAAATTAAGATTAATACTGCAAAAGCAATGTAAAGAGGAATCAACCTTTTCCACAAAGTTTACCTTCAGTTACTGGGTTGAAATGGTAATGATCCGAATTATTTGTTGAAAATAGTAATGGCCCAGCCCACAGATTTGTATGCACTTGTTCCTGAAACAGAGGATAAGGAATACTGACTCATGTGGTATTATACATCTTAATCACTTTCTTCATGATTAACCCAGACATATTCTCCTGGTAAGCACCTCCATTGCTCCCCTGGTTCTGGAGCCCATGTTTAGACAGACACAAAAAGATATGGGATTATGTCCTAGGAAAATGCAGAAACATTTTTAGGATGACCTTGGAGAGCTTTGCTTCCTTATTTTTTAAAAATAATTTTATTTGTTTGTATTTCTTTGGCTGTGTTGGCAAAGTGGATGTTTGAGGAGGCCTTACAAATAGCTGAGAAAAAGAAGAGAAGCTAAAGGCAAATGAGAAGAGGAAAGATATACCCACCTGAATGCAGAGTTCCAAAGAATAGCAAGGATAAAAAAGCCTTCCTCAGTGATCAATGCAAAGAAATAGAGGAAAACAATAGAATAGGAAAGACTAGAGAACTCTTCAAGAAAATTAGAGATGCCAAGGGAATATTTCATGCAAAGATGGGCTCAATAAAGGATAGAAATGGTATGGACCTAACATAAGCAGAAGATATTAAGAAGAGGTGGCAAAAATACACAGAAGATCTGTACAAAAAAGATCTTCATGATAACCATGATGATGTGGTCATTCACCTAAAGCCATATATCCTGGAATGCAAAGTCAAGGGGGCCTTAGGAAGCCTCACTATGAACAAAGCTAGTAGAGGTGATGGAATTCCAGCTGAGTTTTTTCAAATCGTAAAAGATGATGCTGTGAAAGTGCTGCACTCAATATGCCAGCAAATTTGGAAAACTCAGCAGTGGCCACAAGACTGGAAAAGGTCAACTTACATTCCAATCCCAAAGAAAGGAAATGGCAAAGAATGTTTAAACTATCGCACATTTGCACTCATCTCACATGCTAGCAAAGTAATGCTCAAAATTCTCCAAGCAAGGCTTCAACAGTATGTGAACTGAGAACTTCCAGATGTTCAAGCTGGATTTAGAAAAGGCACGGGAACCAGAGATCAAATTGCCAATGCTCATTGGATCATCAAAAAAGCAAGAGAGTTCCAGAAAAAATCTATTTCTGCTTTAGTGACTATGCCAAAGCCTTGAACCGTGTGGATCACAACAAACTGTGGGAAATTCTGAGAGAGACGGGAATCCCAGACCAACTGACCTGCCTCCTGAGAAACCTGCATGCAGGCCAGGAAGCAGCAGTTAGAGCTGGACATGGAACAATGCACTGGTTCCAAATAGGAAAGGAGTCCGTCAATGCTGCATATTGTCACCCTACTTTTTTAACTTAGATGCAGAGTAGATCATGTGAAATGCTGGGCTGGATGAGGCACAAGCTGGAATCAAGATTGCCGGCAGAAGTATCAATAACCTCAGATATGCAGATGACACCACCCTTATGATAGAAAGAAAAGAGGAACTGAAGAGCCTCTTGATGAAAGTGAAAGAGGAGTGAAAAGGCTAAGATTATGGCATCCAGTCCCATCACTTCATGGCAAATAGATGGGAAAACAATGCAAACAGTGACAGACTTTATTTGGGGGGGGGGGGCGGTTTCAAAACCACTGTGGACAGTGACTGCAGCCATGAAATTAAAAGACACTTGCTCCTTGGAAGAAAAGCCATGACCAACCTAGACAGCATATTAAAAAGCAGAGATATTACTTTGCTGACAAAGGTCCGTCTAGTCAAAGCTAGGGTTTCTCCAGTAGTCATGTATGGATGTGAGAGTTGGATCATAAAGAAAGCTGAGGGCCGAAGAATTGATGCTTCTGAACTGTGGTGTTGGAGAAGACTCTTGAGAGTCCCTTGGACTGCAAGGAGATCCAACCAGTCCATTCTGAAGGAAATCAGTCCTGAATATTCATTGGAAGGACTGATGCGGAAGCTCCAATTTCTTTGACCACCTGATGCGAAGAATTGACTTATTTGAAAAGACCCGGATGCTGGAAAAGATTGAGGGCAGGAAGAGAAGGGGACGACAGAGGATGAAATAGTTGGATGGCATCGCCAACTCGATGGACATGAGTTTGAGGAAACTCCGGGAGGTGGTGATGGACAGGGAGGCCTGGCGTGCTGCGATCCATGGGGTCACAAAGAGTCAGGCGCGACTGGGCGACTGAGCTGACTGTGCTGGGTCTTCGTTGCCGCACAGGCTCTCCTCTAGTTGCGGGGAGTGGGGACTGCTCTGTAGTTACCACGTTTGGGTTTCTCGTTGTGGTGTCCTCTCTTTGTTGCAAAGCGTGGGCTCTAGTCTCGCAGGCTTCAGTAGTTGTGGATCCTGGGCTCTAGAGCACAGGCTAAATAGTTGTGGCATCAGGCTTAGTCGCTCCGGAGCATATGGGATCTTCCCAGATCAGATATCAAACCCGCATCCCCTGCATTGGCAGGCAGATTCTTTACCACTAAGCCACTGAGGAATCCCTGTTTCTTTATTTTTCTTTATTTTTTTGGAAATTATCATACACCCATGAAATCAATTTTAAATCTCTGAGGGGAAATGGATATTTCTTGTTTTGCTTTTGACATCTTAAAACTATTCCTAGCTTTTCAGAGTTATTATTTTTTTTAATTTTTCTCAAATTGGAGTATCTTTGTTCTACAATGTTGCATTAGTTTCTGCTGTACAACAATGTGAATCTGCTATATGTATACATGTATTCCCTCCCTCCTGAGCCTCCCTTCTGTTCCCCAGCTTTCTTTCTTTAGTTGCAGAATACTTTTATCACATTCTCATTACTTGATTTCCAGTTCTGGTGGCTCAGTGCCATGTTACCCAGAAACATTTGAGAGCTAAGTTTCAACAGTTGTGTGTGGACTCTCCTCTCTGTGGGACTCTCCCTGGTATCTTAGCAAAGGCCACTGATGCTGAGATAACATCCTTTACAATTCTTTTCCACTCCTTCCTTCTGAGAGCAGCTAACATTCTGACATGTCTCCACCACTGCCAACACTCCAAGACAGGCACTCAAGAAGTGGATGAATCCAAATCTTCAAGCAGACAATGCTGTACCCTAAATTCTGATAGAAAATAATGCTTGTGGAAAACCATAGCTATTTCTCTGGAATATTATTTTACATAAAACTTCAAGGTAAGCGGTGCTTGCTTATGTGTGTGTGTGTGTCCATGCAGATAGATAGATAATCTGCATGTCAACTTCCTAGTTACTTTCAAAAACTATAATTAGAGCACCCTATGACTAGGCAGTAAGTGAACTGATTGCATCTCACAGACTTCTAGACTTCAAGTGTATGGGTGGTTAATTTAGGAAGAAATTACTATGCTTTTCCTATACATAGTAGCTTTAACAAGTCACTTAACGTAAATCTTAGTCACCTTTTTACAAAATGAGATGATATCTGACCTTCTGAACTTTCAAAGTGGTTATGAGGAACAGATAGAACCAAATTGGTAAGACCACCTTATATAAAACAAAGGGATTGTGACGATAATGATTCAAAAGTGTCTTTGAGACCTTTGGGTTCTTTGCTCTCTGTAGACCACTTGGCAACCTAGGTATTGTGGGCATTAAAGGTGGACTTCTTTCCATTAAAATTACTTATAATCTTGAAAAAAAAATTACTTATAATCTTGAATCCCAAACATCTAAGACTAGAAGGTATTCAACTCAGAAAATCCGGAATCTTGTGTGCTGTGCTTAGTTGCTCAGTTATGTCCGACTCTTTGTGACCTCATGGACTGCAGCCCACCAGGCCCCTCTGTCCATGGGCATTCTCCAGGCAAGAATACTGGAGTGGGATGCCATTCCCTCCTCCAGGGGATCTTCCCAACCCAGGGATCGAACCCAGGTCTCCTGCGTTGCAGGTGAATTCTTTAGCATCTGACCCACTCTGTCAATTGTTCAGTATTGTGTGTTATTAAATGTTCCTCTGTGCCAGGCACAGCAATAGACCTTGGAGATGCTAAGACAAAGAATTCTGAATTCCTGCCTATAAAGGGCTTGGAATATAAATGAAAGAAACAAATAAATGCAATAAAAATTTATGGGTGGTATATAGAAGCTTATATGGAAAAGAAATAGCCCTCAGGAGGGAGTGGTTGAGTCTAGCGTTGGTTGGGGGTGGGAGGGCGACAAACTTTGCTGACTGCCTAGCTAACAATCACCCTTTCCCCTCCCCCAGCTCTGCTACCCACTGGACAGACTTCAAGGTCAAATATTCCCTTTCTCACCCTCCCAAAGCAACTAAGCGTGCATGTGACACAGATGTGTTCAGTGAGATACAAGAATAAATTTACTAGAATTGCTTTCTTAATAAAAGCGTTCATGGAAGATTGTATTTTTCAAAGATGGCCACAACAAATGGTATCGATGAACTCATTTACAAAGCACAAATAGAGATACAGATGTAGAGGACAAATATGTGGACATCAGTGGTGGAAAAGGGTTGGGATTAATTAGGAGATTAGGTAAAGTCACTCAGTCGTGTCCGACTCTTTGCGACCCCATGGGCTGTAGCCTACCAGGCTCCTCTGTCCACGGGATTTTCCAGGCAATAGTACTGGAGTGGATTGCCATTTCCTTCTCCAGGGGATCTTCACGAGCCAGGGATTAAACCCGGGTCTCCCATATTGTAGACAGATGCTTAACCATCTGAGCCACCAGGGAAGAGGATAATTAGGAGATTGGGATTGCATAAATACACTACTATATATAAAATAGAGCTATTGAGAACCTACTGTACAGCACAGGGAACTCTAGTCAATGCCCTCTGGTGATCAAAATGGGAAGGAAATCCAAGAAAGAGCGGATATATGTACACGTGTGGCTGATTCACTTTACAGCAGAAACTAACACAATATTGTACAGCAATTATACTAAAAAACAAACAAACAAACAAACAATAAAGGTGGCCACAACAATGGCTCTCAGCCCTATGCTCTTCTTACAATGTGATCTTAAAGCGTCTCCCATTAAGAGATAGGGTCAAGGTCCCGTTCCTTTGATCCTGGAGTAAGCATTGACTGTCTTAGACAACAGAGTGCAGAAGTGGCATTGTGACATTTGAGGCTAGATCATAAAATTGCCGTGTGTATCCATCTTGCTCTGTTGGGATATTTGCTTCTGGAAGCCAGCCACCATGTTGCAAGGAAGCCCAAACTGTGCCGGGAGACCACAGGGAGAGACCGTGTTGCGATGTTCTGGACAATATAGCAGAGGTCCTAGCTCACAGTTGGCACCAACTACAAGATGTGTGAGTGAGGACATCTCTTAGTGACTGTAGTCCCTTCCAGGGAATTGTGCCTGGCCTTCATCCTAGCTGAGACCCAAGACATGGTGGAACAGAAACCATCTTTCCCCACTGTGATCTGTACAAATTCCTATAGAATCTATAAGCAAAATAAAATGGTTGTTGCGATGTTCTGGACAATATAGCAGAGGTCCTAGCTCACAGTTGGCACCAACTACAAGATGTGTGAGTGAGGACATCTCTTAGTGACTGTAGTCCCTTCCAGGGAATTGTGCCTGGCCTTCATCCTAGCTGAGACCCAAGACATGGTGGAACAGAAACCATCTTTCCCCACTGTGATCTGTACAAATTCCTATAGAATCTATAAGCAAAATAAAATGGTTCTTCAGGGATAATTAGGTAACTGAGAACCAACTGTATATCACAGGGAACTCTACACAGTGCTCTGTAGTGACTTAAATGGGAAGGAAACCCCAAAAGAAGGGATGTTTGTATACATATAACTGATTCACTTCGCTAGACAGCAAAAACTAATGCAACGTGGTAAAGCAACTATCCTCCAATAAAACATTGTTTTTAAATAAAGTCATTCCTTTTATGTTACTTGGCTTTGGGGTGATTTGTTCACATCTGGAGTGTGGATATAGCTGGCCTTCCAACCTTGATTCTAGGAGCTGAGCAGAGTGGGAGCGGCAGAAATCTTACAACCATGTGGTGAAAGCACGATCTTGGCCTCGACACTGTTGAGCTGCTGAACCAACACCCACCACTATCTCCAAACCTCTTGAAATGGGGGAAAAATTAACACTCTTGTTTGTTTATGCTGCTATATGCCAGATTATCTGTTACTTACAGTTAGCCTGGTAAGATCTGGTGGATTTTGTGGGGATAAAGTTTGATTTTAAAATTTAAAAATTTAAAATCAGTGACTGTCTAATCAGAAAGTGGAGGTAGCAATTGTAATCTACTCTTCTGAGAATCTGACTCTGAAGAAAAGAAGATCATGAAGTGGTAGCTGGGCTGGGGATGGGGGATCCTATGGGGAAGTTTTATAATCCAAAAGGCACTATCTAGCAAAGCCTGAGAGATTAAAGACTGGAAAGAGGATGACCTCAGCAATTCTTGGTACAGCTCAATCTTCCTTTGGTTCTCGCTGTCTTCAGCCAGCCTCCCATCTAAGTACTAACCAGGACTGACCCTGCTTAGCTTCCGAAATCAGACAAGATCAGGCACGTTTAGGGTGGTATGGCCATGGACCAGCCAGTCTCAGAGACTCCCTTGGAATTGTTAAAAACAGGGCCAGGACTTCCCTGGCGGTACAGTAGATAAGAATCTGCCTGCTAATGCAGGGGACACGGGTTTGATCCCTGGTCCAGGAAGATCCCATGTGCCGCAGAGCAGCTAAGCCCATGTACCCCATTACTGAGGCCCACACACCCCAAATCCTATGCTCCACAACCAGAGAAACCACCGCAATGAGAAGCCTGCACACCACAACTAGAAAGTAGCCGTGTTCGCCACAGGCAGAGAAAGCCCACACAAAGGAACGAAAGGCACAAGGCTCAGCACAGCCAAAAATAAACAAATAAATAAAATTATTAAAAAAAAAAAAAAAGAACAGGGCCAGTTTCCAGGGCATGCAACCTATACAGCTGCCCAGAGTTTTGTGCTGAGAAGGACCTCTCGTGTGATGTAACACTCTATTCTCTCTGTCTTGAATGTCTTGATTTTTCAATAAAGGCCCCATGTTTTCATTTTGCAGAGTCCTGCAAACCACGTAGACAGTCCTGCCTAAAAGTTTCTTGCTCCAACTACCCACATATGTGAGGTGCTAAGAAACAACTTGGACTTTTAATATTAATGGATTTTTGTCTTAAGGGAACTATATTCCTCTAGTTTTAAATAATGTGGCACATGGTGGCATATAGACAGATCCCCAGATGGCCATCAAGAGAGTAGCCTCTTAAAAAAGAAAGAAAGAAAGTGGCCTTTTCCATATGGGAAATTTTCCAGTTCCCACGAGTCCTGGGCCAGATGACAATGACAGAGGATGAGGTGGCTGGATGGCATCACCGACTCAATGGACATGAATTTGAGTAAGCTCCAGGAGTTGGTGATGGACTGTGCTGCAGTTCACGGGGTCACAAAGAGTCAGGACAACTGAGCAACTGAACTGAACTGATATATTTAGTCAATGTTCAAAGTAGGTTGTTTCTCCACAATGATTAGCAAAAAAAGCTGTGCAACCTTGTACCTTCTAAAGCAGTAGCTTTCAGAATTTTTAAGCCATAAATTCATAGTAAGAAAGTTTTCATTCCTTCTTGAAACACATATAAATACACATGTATGTGTATGTTTGTGCATGTGTATGTATATACTATATTGTACATGAAATAATGTACTCTGTTATAGTCTATTTCATTTTTAAAAAGTGCTGATTGCTCCTTCATTAATTTCATCACTTGCCAAATGCATCATGTCCCAGAGTTTAAGAAAGAATACTCCATAAGGGCAAAGGTTGCATTCATAACTTCAGCATAAGAGTAAGTTGGTTTTGTACAGTATTTTAAGGTACCTTTTGCTCTGAAAAACCACCCCAAAATCCATTATATTGAAGCAAATACTAGGGAGTGCCTTGGGGGTCCAGTGGTTAGGACTTGGGGCTCTCATTGCCAGGCAGGGCCTGTGTTCAGTCCCTGGTGAGGGACTGAAAATCCTGCAAGCTGAGTGGCACGGCCCCCCAAAAAAGAAAAAGCAGTTACTGTTTCATTTATTCACAGTTCTGAGTTAGTATTTTTAGGCTGGGCTGAGGTGGGACAAGATTTCTCTGCTTCACAGGGTGTAACTGGCTCACCTGGGTGTTTGTGGTCATTGACCTTACTCATGAGTGGTTGTGAGCAGAGGAAGGAATAATGTGCTGAGTCAGCCATGTGTACCCCATCATCCAGCAGGTTAGCCTGGGATCAGCTACCTGCTGATAGCCTCAGGGGTTGTCAGAGCAGCAAGAGAGGGCAGGCCCCAGTAGTCAGGCACTTTAAAGTTTTTGCTTGCCTTACGTTTATTTTTGTCCTTTTGACCAAAGTAAGTTATGTGGCCATATCTGGGGTCTGTGGAAAGGAACTGCCTAAGCTCATGGACATAGAAAGGGGGTTTATTGTGCTTACTTTTAAAATTATCTACTACAGGCAGAGTAGAAACCTTAATAAGTACTGTACAAATTTGTTTTGATACTTCTTTGTTAGGTTTTCTTTCCTTAGCAATATATCATTTTTTATTAGAATATCTGCAGAATATTTCAGTTATAATAGGGCACAAATTTTATTCCACTGAACATTTTTTCATTTTATCTAGGTCATAGAGTAGCTATAAGCATCAAACTTAATTTTCTATATTTTATAAAAACTCTAAATCAAAAGTGTGACATTTTCACTAATTGTTTTGATGTAATTTTTAAAAACTATATTACTTATTTTAACAAATATTAAGATCATTCATTAGATATTTTTAAACTCACTCCATATAATATTTGAATATCCTAAGAGTTCTGTTCTCTTTCCTTGTAGTTATTCATTCATTGTTGGATATTTGCTCTGTTATTTCCAGTATGGACCATGCATTTCATGCCAATACTTGGAAATTTATAATTAAGTAAGTTTTTGTTTTGTTTTTACTTTTTGTAATATATTTTCCATATCCAAAGTCTTAATTATTTGTAAATTTTCTTAGATTGTATTTAAAACATTTTGTATGGGTTTATGTAATATTTACTGTAATAATCCAGATATTGTACATGTAACTCCCGAACTAAATCTTACTTCTTTATCCGGCCATCTCTAAAATTAAAAAAAAGTTCTACTCAGTTAGCTAGTACATCTGAAATAATAGGGCATGGGTCTTAACCACTTGCCTACTGCTGCTGCTGCTGCTAAGTCACTTCAGTCGTGTCCGACTCTTTGCAACCCCATAGGCTGCAGCCCACCAGGCTGGGATTCTCCAGTTGAGAACACTGGAGCGGGTTGCCCTTTCCTTCTCCACTGCATGAAAGTGAAAAGTGAAACTGAAGTCGCTCTGTAGTGTCCGACTCTGTGCGACCTCATGGACTTCAGCCTACCAGGCTCCTCCATCCGTGGGATTTTTCAGGCAAGAGTACTGGAGTGGGGTGTCATTGCCTTCTCCGTGCCTACTGCTACTAGCTATCAACTATCCTTTTTCCAGGTTTAGGTAAGTTAATAATTAGAGCTGAATACAATCCCCTCATCATATGCTTTTGAGTTAAGTTTAATTCCATTTATAATTTTAACTAGAACATTGTGCGAGGTTACTAGGGAGAATGTCCATAGCATTCATCAGATTCTTGAGGGTGGAGGGAGTATAGTTGAGATGTAAAAATGGTTAAGAACCTCTATTTTATACATATGCATAAAACATTAAAGACCAGTGTAATACTTTCAGGTCTTGGGTGCTTTTCTTGCACCAGGTCATTACATTGCCAACAAGTAATAAATAGTGCAGTGGTTAAAAGTGTCAACGCACAGCCATGCTGCATATACTTGAATCCTTTCTGAAATCACTTATCCTTTGGAAGTCCTAGGCAAGTTAGTTAACTTCTCTGAGCCTTAGTTTGCTCATCTGAAAATGGAAGTTATAACAAAAGTACCTTCTTTATGGGGGTATAGTGAAAATTAATTGAGTTTATCAGTGTGAAGTGCTTAGAATGCTGCAAGGCTAGTGAAGTACTCAGTGAGTTAGTCATACTACCATCACCATCAGGGCTTCCCAGGTGGTACAGTAGTAAAGAATCCACCTGCCAATTCAGGAGATGCAGGTTTGATCCCTGGTCCAGGAAAATCCCTTGGAGAAAGAAATGGCAACCCACCTAAGTATTATTGCCTGGAGAATCCCATGGATAGAGGAAGCTGGTGGGCTACAGTCCATAGAGTTGCAAAGAGTCAGACACGATTGAGCAACTGAGCACACAGACCATCACCATCAAATATTGTCTACTCTTGCCCACTTCTGATTCATTTTCTATTCTGCATTCAGACTGATTTGCTTCTAACGGTGTCAATCAAATCACGTCACTCTGCTGTTAAAAATCCGTCCAGGTTAGAGTAGATGTCTCTGTTGTAGCACCCTCAACTTCTCCACCTTAGCATTTGTCACAGCCGCAATCAGTCAATCATTCTTACATTATTTAATCTTCTGTCTTATGTTGGACCAGAAATTCCATACAGACAGGGCAGGGATTGTGTCTTTTCATTCACTCCTCTATCTCCAGGCCCTCACAGACTCCAGTGTATAGTAAGAGTTCAATTAATATTTTATAGGGGAAAAAAAAAATTAGTAACAAACTAATATGACAACTTCAGAGGTAAAGTCAGCACGTCTTAATTATGTCATGTCTATTATAAATGATGCATTTTGATTTTTTTATGTGTTCTATCAAATCATATTTTTATGGTCCTAAGTTATTTGATGTGTTACTTGTGATTATATTTTCTTTTTATTCATTTAGGCAGAGCCTTAAGCACCAGTCGGTTATAAAGAGTCAGCTGAAACACAAAGATATAATTAATAGCTTGTGTGAAGACATTCTTTTCTCCTTCCATTCTTGTTTACAGTTAGCTGAGCAGATGATACAGTCAGATGCACAGGTAAAAATATGGGTTGACAGCACTGTGAACAGTAGTTCCTTTTCCTTTGACAGTTATTACTAAATCTATGGATCAGTTTACCAAAATGGGTTTTAGTTTGTTCTGTTTTCAACCTGTGAGATTATTTGTAGCCCAATATTACTTTTCACCCAGACGTTACATTAGACTCCTGTAACTCCTCTACTTTCATTCTCTCTACAGTCAGTCTGTCCCTGCCTTTTTAAATACTCGCTGGTTGGTCAGGGCATTCTCCTCAGAATCCTTTCAGTCTTTTCTACTCTTACACAGAAGTCTAATTCCTTAGTGCTGTTTTTATTTAAGGTTGTCTTGAAATAGCCACAGTAAACCTTTTCTTCACCAATCCATTGCAACTTGTAGAGAAGCAGTATACACATGTGTGTATGTGTATCTGTCAGTCTTCTAAACTTGGTTTATACTTACATATATTTATATTGATTTCAAAAAATTATAGTGTTGAATTGGCATCAGTTTTATAAAACAGATTATATTCTAAAAATTTGTGATATGCTTATTGGGAATTACAGTTTATTTTTCTATAACTATTATACATAGTCTGTTCTCAGACTAGCTCTTTAAAGTTTAACTCATAATAGTCCTAAATTAAAGGACTAACCGTACTCATGACTTAACAGTTATAACTAATAATTTCAATGTGTTGTTATTTTTAAGTTGCTAAGTCGTATCCAATGCTTTGTGACACTCTGGACTGCAGCACGCCGGGCTCCCCTGTCCTTCACTGTCTCCTGGAGTTTGCTCAACTTCATATCTACAGAGTTGGTGATGCCATCCAACCATCTCATCCTCTGTCGTCCTCTTTTCCTCCTGCCCTCAATCTTTCCCAGTATTAGGGTCTTGTCCAATGAAGTGACTCTTTGCATCATGTGGCCAAAGTATTGGAGCTTCAGCATCAGTCCTTCCAATGAACATTCAGGGTTGATTTCCTTTAGGGTTGACTAGTTTGATCTCCTTGTTGTCCAATGGACTCTCAAGTGTCTTCTCCAACACCACAGTTCAAAAGTATCACTTCTTCAGTCCTCATGCTTCTTTATGGTTCAACTCTCACATCCATACATAACTACAGGAGAAACCATAGCTTTGACCATATGGACCTTTGTCAGCAAAGTGATGTCTTTGTTTTTTGATACACTGTCTAGGTTTGTCATAGCTTTCCTTCCAGAGAGCAAGCATCTTTTGGTTTCATGGCTGCAGTCACCGTCCACAGTGATTTAGGAGCATAAAAAAATAAAATCTATCCTGTTTCCCTCTCTATTTGC
Organism: Oreotragus oreotragus; assembly: GCA_006410675.1. NCBI lineage: Eukaryota > Metazoa > Chordata > Mammalia > Artiodactyla > Bovidae > Oreotragus > Oreotragus oreotragus. The sequence goes on from SJYX01024168.1 coordinate 368,220, forward strand.
CATGAAGTGATGGAACTAGCCAGGCTTTAGCAATATGTGAATCGTGAACTTCCAGATGTTTAAGCTGGTTTTAGAAAAGGCAGAGGAACCAGAGATCAAATTGCCAACATCTGCTGGATCATTGCAGAAGCAAGAGAGTTCCAGAAAAACATCTATTTCTGCTCTATTGACTATGCCAAAGCCTTTGACTGTGTGGATCACAATAAACTGTGGAAAACTGTGAAAGAGATGGGAATACCAGACTACCTGACCTGCCTCTTGAGAAACCTATATGCAGGTCAGGAAGCAACAGTTAGAACTGGACATGAACAACAGACTGGTTCCAAATAGGAAAAGGAGTACATCGAGGCTGTATATTGTCACCCTGCTTATTTAACTTATATGCAGAGTACATCATGTGAAATGCTGGGCTGGAAGAAGCACAAGCTGGAATCAAGATTGCCGGGAGAAATACCAATAACCTCAGATATGCAGATGACACCACCCTTATGGCAGAAAGTGAAGAGGAACTGAAGAGCCTCTTGATGAAGGTAAAAGAGGAGAGTGAAAAAGTTGGCTTAAAGCTCAACATTCAGAAAACAAAGATCATGGCATCTGGTCCCATCACTTCATGGGAAATAGATGGGGAAACAGTGGAAACAGTGTCAGACTTTATTTTCTTGGGCTCCAAAATCACTGCAGAAGGTGATTGCAGCCATGAAATTAAAAGATTCTTACTCCTTGGAAGAAAAGTTATGACCAACCTAGACAGCATATTGAAAAGCAGAGACATTACTTTGTTAACAAAGGTCTGTCCAGTCAAGGCTATGGTTTTTCCAGTGATCATGTATGGATGTGAGAGTTGGACTGTAAAGAAAGTTGAGCACCAAAGAATTGATGCTTTTGAACTGTGGTGTTGGAGAAGACTTGAGAGTCCCTTGGACTGCAAGGAGATCCAACCAATCCTTCCTAAAGGAGATCAGTCCTGGGTGTTCATTGGAAGGACTGGTGTTGAAACTCTAATGCTTTGGCCACCTGATGCAAAGAGCTGACTTTGAAAAGACCCCAATGCTGGGAAAGATTGAGGGTAGGAGGAGAAGGGGATGACAGAGGATAAGATGGTTGGATGGCATCACCAACTCATGAGTTTGGGTAAACTCTGGGAGTTGGTGATGGACAAGGAGGCCTGGTGTGCTGCAGTTCATGGGATCGCAAGGAGTTGGACACGACTGAGCGATTGAACTGATGGGACTAGATGCCATGATCTTAGTTTTTTGAATGCTTAGTTTTAAGCCTGCTTTTTCACTTTCCTTTTTCACTTTCATCATGAGGCTCTTTAGTTCCTCTTTGCCTTCTGCCATTAGAGTTCTATGAAGTTGATATCTCTCCTGGCAATCTTGACTCCAACTTGTGATTCATTCAGCCTGGAATCTCACATGGTGTACTCTGCATAGAAGTTAAATTTTCAATGGTAAATGAGTTAAACATTTTTCCATAGGATAACAATAACATCTCTTCCTGTCATAGACCTGTGAATTGGTACAGGAAATTCCTTTGTTCGTTGTTCTTTGCCCAGCAACTGTGGGGGTGCGCATGTGAGGATTCATTCAGTTCCTAAAGCTGGTCACAACTTCTAGGGTGGGGATGATCTGAAAAGAGAGACCTAGAGGAGGATGGGAAGTTTGAAAAGGGCTTCTGAAATTGGTTAGGAGTAAGGAGTAGCTTTAGGAAGAAGCAAACCCTTTCCTTCTTGCTTCTCCTTTTTATCTGTCCTCCTCTTCCATCCCTTTTTTCCTTTTCTATCCCCACTTCCTTCATTTACCCTTTCTGATTCTCCTCACCTCTTGCTGAAAGAAGAGGGTATTTCCGTAACTATTCTGTGTCAGTGGCAGAAAGGATGCTCCCTTCTCCTCCTCTATCCTGTACATTTATATCCTCCACCTCAGCCTCCTCTTTTCCCAGTTTCTATCTTGCTTATCTTGACACCACAGACCCCCCAGTTAGTACTTATTCAGAGAGTAAGATGAGATAGATTCCTTGGAGAGGAGTGAAATGGAGAAAACTGAAGCCACCATACAGTCTATAGTGGAAGAGGAAAGAGAAGTCCGGAGGGTACCTGATCAGGATGGCTGTGTGTACATAAGGTATATAAGTTCAGTGCATATAAACTCCTTGTATATGAAAATCAGAGAATCATAAACTTTCCTAACTGTCCAAGTAGATTTTCATGTTTTTCCTTACTTGGTTTTCTTTATTTATTTGGTATTCATAAGAGTAACTAGCACTACTTACTGCTGTCCATTGCCTGAAATGGAGCTTTGAAAAAAATCTCTGTAGTTTCTCCATTCTTAAGTCTAAATTTTAAATAGCAGTGCCCTCTGCTGTTTACTATTGATACTTATTGAGGAATCAAACTGTTTAATTAAACTCTTCCAAGCAGTTTTTTCACCTTGTTTTTAAAAATATCAGAAAGAAACCACTAGATTTCATAGGTAATATGCTGTTTATGGAAGCATATAGATGTATGAGTCCCTGAATTATGTAGTTGAGGCTGCTATATAACATGATCACAACTGACTGCCAATCAGGTGGCAGATTGATTCACTCACAGTTCTAGAGGATAGATCTCTGAAACATATCAGCAGGACCTTGTTCACTTGCAGACTCTGGGAGAGTCCGCTGCATCCTCTCTCTTAGTTTCTGGCATCACTGGCATTCCTGGATTTGCGTCTGTACAGCTTCAGTCTCTTCTGTTATCATCACTAGGTATTCTCTCCTTGTCTCTTCACATCATCTTTATAACAAGGACACCAGTCGTGTTAGATTAAATGCACATCCTACTCCAGATGACCTCATCTTAACTGATTACATCTGCAATGTCCCTGCTTCCAAATAAAGTCACATCCTAGGGTTTTGGGCATTAGGACTTAAACCTGTCTTTTTAGGAGACACAGTTAAACCCATGACAGCTCCTATAAGGGATGTTTTCTTTCTTAAGTCTTGAACATGGTTTCAAAATTAACTATTATATATAGACTTTGTAACAAGCTTTTCGTCACCAGTAATTTAGATGGGGAAAATTTATTTGTAAGGCTCTTAGATATAAATTTGTACTATAATTCCTACTTTTACTAATATAATGCTTATAGAAAGTTATATTCAGAAAAACTCATTTGCCTATAGTTGGATTTATTGCTCACTACATTTAGACTTTATCAGTATTTTTCTTTTATCAATACTTTAAAGAAAGGAAGAATGGCTCAATATTTTGAAACATTAAACACATAGCACACATTTAAAAATAATAATAGGATTATACAAATTGTTTTGCCAGCTTGATTTTTTACTGAATCTATCTTAAGGCTTTCTGTATCCCTGAGGGTATATCTACCCAATTCCTTTTAATAGCTCTATGCCACTACCGTTTATGAATTTACCTTGGATTTACTTAACCATTCTCCATTAACTGGAGAATTTCAATTTTCACAACATAAGAAAGGTTACATTGCATACCTATGCTGGTATTTCAGTAGAATATATTTCCAGAAGTGGAATTGCTACTGGGTCAGGGAGTTTTAATGCTCAAGCTTTTAATAATAATAATAGAAATGCAAAGAGGGTGTTGTTTTATGCTCCCATAAATGTTAAAGTGCTTATTACTACACTTCCATATCAACACTGGAATATTATCACTCTTTTAAATCTTTGCTAATCAAGTAGTCACCTGTCCTCCAGCTTCAAAAGATATATAATTAGGTTGTAATTTGGAGGTTTTCAATATTTATTGAAAATTTTGTAGTTTCTTTTCTACAACCTGCCCTCTCATGTCTTTTATCTGTTTTCTTTTATATCTCATTCTTTTATGGGTTTGTAAGATCTTTTTCTTGCAGTCCACGGAGTCACAAAAAGTCAGACATGACTTAGTGACTGAACAACCACAGAGACCTTTTTCTTTTGACCGTTTACTGATCCCAATATAGCAAGAGACAATTAAGATATTAAAGTTAGTTTCATTGTCACATCAATCAAATAGCACCTCTTTTGCTGTTTTAGATTATTTTCAGTAATACAGACTATTTTTTGAAATATCTTTATCATCATTGGGTGTGTTTTGTATTGCTTCTAACAATAATTCAGAGAACAGTTAATTTTCTCATGGAAAATGTTTCCATTCTGTGTTTATTAAGAGATATTTTTAGAAAATCCTGTCTCATTTACAGTTTTAGCTAATTTCATGTTCTTTTCATATTTATTATGCTTTCTTTCTTTTTTTGAAACAGGATAGTGCAGACAACAGATTATTTCAGAAAACACTCAAATTGTGTCGTTTCTTTGCCAACTCTCTTTTGCACTATACTAAGGTACAGCTTATTTTTTTATAATGCATGAATGTGAAATCTACAATACATTGTAAGTTATCCTGTTTTTTAATTCCTGCCAGAAACAATCTCTTGAAGTTATTTTGTCAAGAGTATATTTTGTAGGATTTTTGGTTTAATATTGTTTGTTAAATACTGAGTATCTGTTATATTGTTTAGGTTGCTACCATCATATTGTTACTAGTTTTATTCAATTTTCTGAAAATTTTATTTTGTAAGTATAAACAAAATTATTTCTAGAAGCACAAATCAGTTTTTTAAAAAAGATAATTCAGTTTATCTTTACTGTTGATAAATTATTTCCAAAGGAGGTTGTTAAAATTTAAATGTTCAAGTTGTATAATAATTTTAAGACCTGCGTATTTGGGGGTCGTCAGGGTAGCATAGTGATAGTTGAAGATATGTGAACAGAATAGGTAAGTTGTCAAGGGAGATTATTTAGAGAGAAGAGCAGGGGATACGTAACAGCAGCCAGTGAAAGAAATAGCATTAATAATAAATTTTAGTAATTAAAAAGCTATTGTTCATGTTAAATTTGTTTTTGCCCTTGTCTTCCTCCTTTTTTGACAAAAAGAGAAGGATCTTCAATGACTGTTTATTAGTCAAAATTCCATGACAGATACACTGACTTCTGACACACTTGCCATCCTGGTTAGTGTGCTGAGTTTGTCCTCTGGGCCACAACCATTTACTTAATTGGCTGCTCTGACACTGGGTTCCCTGCAGTTTGCAGGGTATGTATTTCAGTGGCAGAGGTACATGATGGGGAGGTCCTAGCTCCGGTGGTACTTTTGGGTAGTTACCCATCTGATATTTGCTGATATGTAGGAGGTAAAATGTGCCTAATTATACTGAAGAGACTAAAAGTTGATCAGTTCTATGAAGACCTAGAAGACGTCCTAGAACTAACACGAAAAAAAGATGTCCTCTTCATTGTAAAGAGTTGGAATGCTAAAGTAGGAAGTTAAGAGATACTTGGAGTAACAGGCACGTTTGGCCTTGGAATGCAAATGAAGCAGGGCAAAGGCTAACAGAATTCTGCCAAGAGAATGCACTGGTCATAGCAAACACTCTTTTTCAACAACACAAGAGGCAACTTTACACACGGACATCACCAAATGACCAGTACCAAAATCTGATTGATAACGTTCTTTGTAGCCAAAGATGGAGAAGCTGTATACAGTCAGCAAAAACAAGACCTGGAGCTGCCTGTGGCTCAGATCACCAGCTCCTCATAGCAAAATTCAGGCTTAAACTAAAGAAAGTGGGGGAAATCATTAGGCCAGTCAGGTATGACTCAAATCCCCTATGAGTATACAGTGGAGGTGACCAATAGATTCAGGGGGTCAGATCTGGTAAACAGAGTGCCTGAAGAACTACGGACAGAGGTCCATAATATTATACAGGAGATAGTGAACAAAACCATCCCAAAGAAAAAGCAATGCAAGAAGACAATATATTTGTCTAAGGATGCTTTACAAATAGCTAAGGAAAGAAGAGAAGCAAAAAGCAAAGGTGAAAGGGAAAGGCACACCCAACTAACTGTAGAATTCTGGAAAATAGCAAGGGGAGACCTGAAGGCCTTCAGGTCAATGGACAAGGCAAAGAAGTAGAGGAAAACAGCAGAAAGGGTAAGACTAGAGATCTCTTCAAGAAAATTGGAAGTATCAAAGGAACATGTTGTCCAAAGATGGGCACAATAAAGGACAGAAACAGTAAAGACCTATTAGAAGCAGAAGAGATCAACAAGAGATTGAAATAATATACAGTAGAACTGTACAAAAAAGATCTTAATCACCTGGATAACCGTGATGGTGTAGTCTCTTACTCAGAGCCAGACATTCTGGAATGTGAGGTCAAGTGGGCCTTAGGAAGCACTGCTGCCATTAAAGCTAGTGGAAAGATGGAATTCCCGCAGAGCTATTTAAAATCCTTAAAGATGATGCTATTAAAGTGCTGCACTCAGTATGTCAGCAGATTTGAAAAACCCAGCAGTGGCCACAGGACTGGAAAAGGTCAGTTCTCATCCCAATTCCCAAGAAGGGCAGAAGTAAAGAATATTCAAACCACTGGATAATTGCACTCATCTCCCATGCTAGTAAGATTATGCTCAAAATCCTCCAAGCTAGGCTTCAATATTATGTGAACTGAGAACTTCCAGATGTTCAGGCTGGGTTTAGAAAAGGCAGAGGAACCAGAGATCAAATTGCTAACATTTGCTGGATCATAGAGAAAGCAAGGGAATTTCAGAGAAACATCTACCTCTGTTTCATTGACTACATTAACTGTGGATCATAACAAACTGGAAAACTCTTAAAGAAATGGGAATACCAGACCATTTTACCTGTCTCCTGAGAAACCTGTATGTGGGTCAAAAAAGCAACAGTTAGAACCTTGTGTGGAACAACTGACTGGTTCAGTATTGAGAAAGGAGTACGACAGTTCTGTTTATTGTAACCCTGTTTGTTTAACTTAGGTGCAGAGCACATCATGTGAAATGCTGGGTGAGATGAGTTACAAGCTGGGATCAAGCTTGCCGGTAGAGATATCAAGTCTCAGCTTTGCAGATGGTATCATTCTAATGGCAGAAAGCGAAGAGGAACTAGAGCCTCTTGATGCTGGTGAAGGAGGAGAGTGAAAAAGCCAGCTTAAAACTGAATAGTAAAAAAACTAAGATCATGTCATCTGGCCCCATCACTTCATGGCAAATAGAAGGGGAAAAGGTGGAAGCAGTGATGTATTTCCTCTTCTTGGGCTCTAAAATCACTGTGGATGGTGACTGCGGGCATGAAATTAGAAGATGATGGCTTTTTGGCACAAAAACTTTTGTGTGTTAAAAGCAAAAATAACATTTTGCTGACAAAGGTCCATATAGTCAAACCTATGGTCTTTCCAAAGAGACAGAGCTAAACCAAAAATGACACCCAGTTACTTTGCCAACAAAGGTCTGTCTAGTCAAGGCTATGGTTTTTCCAGTAGTCATGTATGGATGTGAGAGTTAGACTATAAAGAAAGCTGAGTGCCAAAGAATGGATGCTTTTGAACTGTGGTGTTGGAGAAGACTCTTGAGAGTCCCTTGGACTGCAAGGAGATCCAACCAGTCCATCCTAAAGGAAATCAGTCCTGAGTGTTCATTGGAAGGACTGATGTCAAAGCTGAAACTCCAGTTCTTTGGCCACCCGATGCGAAGAGCTGACTCATTTGAAAACACCCTGATGCTGGGGAAAATTGAAGGTGAGAGAAGAAGGGGAAGACAGAGGATGAGATTGGTTGGATGGCATCACCGACTCAATGGACATGAGTTTGGGTAAACTCTGGGAGTTGGTGATGGACAGGGAGGCCTGGTGTGCTGCAGTCCATGGGGTCACAAAGAATTGGACATGACTGAGCAACTGAACTGAACTGATGGTCTTTCCAGTAGTCACGTACAGATGTGAGAGCTGGACAGTAAAGAAGGCAGAATGCCGAAGAATTGATGCTTTCAAATTGCGGTGCTGGAGAAGATCCTTGGAAAGCAAGGAGTCCAAACTTGTCAGTCTTAAAGAAAATCAACCCTGAATATTCATTGGAAGTAAAGCTGGGCTCCAATACTTTGGCCACCTGATGAGAACGGCTGACTCATTGGAAAAGACATTGATGTTGGGAAGGATTAAAGGCAGGAGAAGAGGGCAACAGAGGATGAGATTGGTGGCATCACCAATGCTATGGACATGATCTTTGGTAAACTCTGGGAAGTGGTGTGGGACAGGGAAGCCTGGTGTGCTACAGTTGATGGGGTAACAAAGAGTCGGACATGACTTGGGAACTGAACAATAACAACATACCCTTTAAAAATTAGTTATTTTCTCACAGGGGAATTTTAAAAATAATTATCAGTTTGTTTTCTATACCCTATGATAACAATTTATTTCTTTGACATTCTAAGGTATAGTATAGCCATAATGGATAAAGCTGTCACAACTGTACTTGAATCCCAACCTGTTTTTTTGCCATGTGACTCAACTTATTTGATATGTTAGCTTCAGCCTTTCTCGTCTATAAAATTGGGACAATAATATGTCATTATAGTTTCTGAAAAGTGAAAGTTGCTCAGTTGTGTCTGATTCTTTGTGACCCCATGGGCTGTAACCCACCAGGCTCCACTATCCATGAAATTTCCCAGGCAAGAGTACTGGAGTGGGCTGCCATTTTCCTCTCCCGGGCATCTTCCTGACCCAGGGATTGAAGCCAGGTCTCCTACATTGCAGGCAGATTCTTTACTGTCTGTGCCACCAGAGAACCCCCAAAGTGCTAGTCGCTCAGTCATGTCTGACAGTTTGTGCCCCAGGGACTGTAGCCCACCAGGCTCCTCTGTCCATGGAATTCTCCAGGCAAAAATACTGGAGCGGGTAGCCATTCCCTTTTCTAGGGGATCTTCCTGACCCAGGAATTGAATTTGGGTCTCCTTTATTGCAGGCAGATTCTTTACTGTCTTAGAGAACTAAAGTAATGTTTGTAAAGTCATTACATGTCTACTGAGCACTTGGACATGTTCATTAAATGATAGTTACTAATTGTGGTTGTGTTGATAGTTTAAAGAATTTTAGGTGCTTAGCTTCATTCTCCTTTTTATTTTCATGTAAGAAAATTTGTTTTCCCTATGTAGCACATGTAGGATTTTATTTTATTTTGCATGCCTTTGATGAAAAAATATATATATTAGCAAAGCATATTGTGTACAAGGAAGTGAAGAGAGTTGCTTTATTTTTAGGAGTTTCTTCCTTTCCTCTCTGATTCTTGCTGTACCTTGCACCAGCTTTATCTTCAGATATACAGGTAAGAAGAATGCTATAAGACCATTAACATGTAATAGAGCCATTTGAGCCATGCAGCCCTTTAGTGTATGTCATTTAGAAATCAAGTATCACATGTCAATGTATGGCAAAAACCACTACAATATTGTAAAGTAATTAGCCTTCAATTAAAATTAAAAGCAAGTATCAGTAATTTTTCTTAATGTTTTAGTGTATTTTTATATGCTTGCTTAAAAGTAATTAATGGAGATGGAAGTTTTTCAAGAATAGATCCATATGAGTTTTATTTATGTTTATATTCTAACTAGTATTTTATACCCAAGTGATGAATAATTGGTCTGATGATAAATAATACCAGAGGCAAAAAAAGAGGTTATGTTTACACATATATATTTTGTATCAGCATACTGTTTTTTATCTTAATTTTTATTTTACTTCTATGAGATTTAAGTCAAGTAGTACTTGACTCCATCTTAGAAAAAAACAATGAGTTACAGAAAGTGTATCATAATTTAGATAAGGGCTGAATGACATCTAAAATTGATGGTAACCTCAGAAGAACCCTTTATTTGACACTAAAGGACTCTCAGCTCATTCATCAGCAATCCTCTTATATTTCCTTAATTCATTTAGTCTCCTAGACAGCTTTTCATAATCTCTTCTTCAAACATCTTAAATGTCCAGTACCACCTCCCCATTTCTGGTTGTCAGTGTCCTCCGTCTGTGTCACTTAGAAAGATGGAAGCAATATAAAGAGAACTTCCACATTCTTCTTCTGACATATCTATTATTCTGCCTGTATCTCGGCCCACATATTTCCTTGTTCCCAAGAGTGAACTGACTATGCCCCTATCTGAGGCCAGCCACAATTTCTGCATTGGATTTCACCCTCTCACATGCTCAGGGACCTCACTATCACAGTTGCTCCTTTTCCTTCTTGGATCACCAGTCCTCCCTGCCTTCTGGATCATTCTCATGAGTATACAGCATGCTGTTCTTCCCATCTTAAGAATAACATAAAGCAGTCTCAGCTCTGCATCCTCTTGCGAATAAGCACCTTCCCCTTATTCTACATTTGTTACAATAAGACTCCTAAAAACAGTTGTCTATACCACTGTCTTTTTTGAAGCTATTCCAGTCAGACTTTCCATTCTAACACTTCACCAGAACAGCTCTTGTCAAGGTCATCAGTGACCTCCACGTTGCTACATCTAATGGACAGTTTTAGGCCTCATCGTATGTAATCTGTCAGCAGTGCGTAACACTGTCGTTCAGACTCTACTTTGTCGGCTCCCTTGACACCTCCCTTCTCAGCAGGTTCCTCCTCATCTCTCCAGCTACTTCAAGTTGGATGTGCCCCAGCACTCAGTCTTCAGGCTCTTCTCTCTTCTCTGTAGTCATTTAGTCTCAAGACTTTAAATGTATATCTCTTCCCTTTAATGTCTAACCATCAATCAGGACTAATTCCAATCCCTGTCTTCTGACCCTCCTCACCAGCCCCCACCAAGCTTCCTCATTTCAGTTTAAGTAGTAACTTGGTTTTGCAAATTGACCAGGCCAAAAAACCTTGCTGTCATCTTTGATGTTTCTCTGCTCTCTTATGCCTCATCTAGTCCATTAGCAAATTCTGTCTGTATAACCTTGAGAATAAATATGTATATATGCAGTATATAGAAAAAGTAAAACAAACTAGGGTTTTCTGTTTCATAGTTAGTATTCCCATTTAGTTTATATTTTCCAATTTCTCTGTCTCCGTTTTTCTTTTTTGATGTTCTTATTCAAGCCTTTATCAAGTGTAGTAAAAAAGTTTTGTAATACATATATATATATAGTGTGTAATATATATGTTTTAGAAAACTTATGAAGTTTTGCCTAACTAAAAAATTTATAACATTTTGATTCCACTTGATTTAGTATGAATAGAATGCTAGATTTCTAATTTTAAAAAATGGATATGCAACAAGTAACAAAGGTTTACTATATAGCAGAGGAAACTATAGTCAATATCTTGTAATAACCTATAATGGAAAATAGCCTGAAAAATAATATATCTGTGTATATATATGTGTATAACTGAATCACCTTGCTGTGTACCTGAAACATTATAAGTTGACTACTTCAATAAAATACATGAAAGTGAAGTTGCTCAGTCATGTCTGACTTTGCGACCCCATGGACTGTAGCCTACCAGGCTCCTCCATCCATGGGATTTTCCAGGCAAGAGTACTGGAGTGGGTTGCCATTTCCTTCTCCAAATATCAAGTGTTTATCTTAAGGACTTCCTTTTAAATGCTGTCATCCCCAGGGTATTCTCATTTTCTGTCAAGTTTGCCATAGTTAAAATTAACACTGCAAAATATACTGAATATGTGTCTCATTTCACATAAGTTTTGATGAAGTTTAGTTTAAACTGCAGTTTCTGAGACATTTTCTCTGAAAGTCTTTGAATCTTCCTACAGTGTTAGTATAGTTTGTTCTTGTAAAGCTCTTGCTTCCAGGCATTAATTCATTGTCAGTTTAGCTTTCTACGTATTTGAAAACAACTTTCAATAGAAGTAATTAATCCAGAATTTATCAGAAGTATCTTTCTTATATATATTTTTACTAATTATTTGGTTCATATTTTGTAACTTTTTTGAGAATATCATTGTCAACAATGTATTAAAATGTATAAAAATAATACATTTTCTGTAAGATTATAAAATTTTAGTTGTAGAATTATAGCCATGTAGGTCAGAGGTTCTTCATACAATTTTGGTATCAATTCAGTACTTTGAGTTTTGTTTTATAAAACACATGCTACTTAAATTTTAAATATATTTTCACTTCTAGAAGAACATAATTTTGCAATACTTAGCCTCTGGCCAAAATTAGAAGGTAGCTGTTAAGTGAATGAGTTTTTCCCTTCCTTTCCAGTAAGTTTCCTCCAAGCCTGTATGCTGCTGGGATTTCTAAAGCACAGCAGGAGGAAATAGCTGGTACTTTCCTGGTTACACTGAGTCCACTCATCAGTCAGCTGCTCACATTCCAGCCTTTTGTGGATGTGGTTTTGGACAGTAAATTAGGTAAGCTTCAAAACACATTTAATGTTAAAACATCTCTTATTAATTACAGTGTGTTAGACACATGGTAATTTTCCCTTACATAGTCACCCTTTTTTTAAGTTTAAAAATTTTTCTTTAAAGTTTCTTTTACTTGCTTTTCTTGGAGTATATTTCTAACTTTAAAAAAAATTATAATTTTTTAATATAGCAATCAAAGTTATATAAAAATTGAGTATGTTTTTACCAATTTGCTATAACTTAATGTATTTTTACCACGTGAAGAGCCGCCATGTGAACTACAGTTTCCCCAGTGTCTACTGCTGGTTGTCATTATGGATGAACTGTCCTCTCGGTCTGAGGATGTGCAGGCCCTGTGGTGCACAGAGAGCCAAGTCTCAGAAGCTACGGCCAGGTGACAGACACGATGTTGTTTATCTCCGATCACATTACGATGGTTTAGAATTCACTGTTGTTTGCAATGACCTCGAAATTAAATTCTTTGTTATATCACATATTCTAATTAATAGTTACTATGTAGACCTCATACATATTGCTACTTAAAAATATAAAACATACAAATCTATGACAGGTGCTGAAAATATTTTAATTTTGTTCAGTCTTTTAAAAGGTATTGCCTAATAGTGTTATAAACATTGAGTAGAGATGTAGTTGATAACATTTAAAGATGAGCTCTGATAAACAGAATGCTTAGACACTATAAGGTATCCCCTGGGAAATCTCCCTTGTATTCATTCTTGCCAGTATCAGGCTCTAGATCCTACACCTTGGCTGTTGCTGTGTTCTAGTTTTTTATCCTTTCCTTTAGTGGCATCCTATGTACCACTGTCAGGTTATCTTCCTAAACCCCAGCTTTTTGAGCTTGCAATTCTGCTCAGTAACTGAAGCATAATGTCCCATGTCCTCAGCTTTGCATTTATAACCTGCTATTGTCAACATTAACTTTTGCTCCTTATCCTCTCTTTTTTTTACACATATACCTTGCTTCTGTCAGACTGGTGATTCCTGTCTGCACTTTACTCAGGCTTTGTCATCTTTACCTATTATATTTTGCTTATTTTTAATTTATTTTTAAATCCTCTATGAAGAATTGTTAAACCATTTCAATCTTAAAATGACTCCTCTCTGTCTGTATAATAGGGCCTATTTTTTATTTAATATATGATACCTAGTTTAGCTATTTAAGTTTCAGGTTCCTCGATGAATTTTGTCTCAGACTTTGTATAGTTCTGTATTTTGTTAATCACTTGGTAAATAATAAAAGATGTATAGGAAAATTCTCCTTTAAGGGATTTCTCTAACTGTATTTTATTTTTATGGATACATGGATACATATTCACATATATTGGAAACTGTCACTGATATATACATCTTGAGACATTTGGCTTTGCTAAAATAACCCTCTGTAGTGTTGTTACACCCACTAATTGTTAAATGTTATTAACGTTGGGTTCAATGTTCTCAATTTCCCTGCAGGGTGTCTCTACTCAAAGCCATTTTCTCCAGTTTTGAGCAGTGTTCTGGTGAACTCTCTCTACCTGTGCATTTACAGGGAGTAAAGAGTAAAGGGCAAGCCGAGGTTGCTATCACCTTGTATCAGCATGTTTGCATTCATCTGTGTACATTTATTGCTTCCCTTCATCCCTCACTGTTTGCTGAACTGGTAAGTTTGTCACTTGCAGGGCTAAGCTGAGATTACTTTTGCTTTCTTTTCATTGAAACTGTGAATCAGATATAGAAGAAAGTGTGGGGATAATAAATGTGTATGTATTTATTTACATTGGGGTATCGTTGCTTTAGAAGCCTGGCAGGCTGTAGTCCGTAGGGTCATATAGAATCGGACATAACTGAAGTGACTTAACACAGCACAGCACATAGTTGTTTACGGGCTTCCTGGGTGGTACAGCGGTAAAGAATCTGCCTGCCGGTGCAGGAGATGCAAGAGATGCAGGTTCAATCTCTGGGTCAGGAAGATCCCCTGGAGACAGAAATGGCAACCTGCTCCAGTATTCTTGCCTGGAAAATTCCGTGGACAGAGGAGCCAGGTGGGCTACTGTCCATGGGATCGCAAAGAGCTGAACATGACTGAGCACTGATAGTTGCTTTACAACATTTTAGTTTCTGCTGTACAGTGAAGTGAATCAGCTATATGTATGCATATATACCCTCCGTCTATTAACTCCGCCGCCACCCCATCCTACCCATCTAGGTCACCACAGAGCACTGAACTGAGTTCCCATCACTATACAACAGGTTCCCACTAGTAGTTTTACATGGCAGTGCACATACACCAATCCCAGTCTCCCAATTCATCCACCCACCTCCACCCCGACTGCCCTCCCTGAGTATAGTTCTGTACATCTGCATCTTTGTTCCTTCCCTGCAAATAGATTCATCTTACTATTTTTCTAGATTCCACATATATGTGATGATATATATTTTTTTCTTATTTACTTCACTCTGTATGGCAGACTCTAGGCCCACCCATGTCTCCACAGATGACTCATATTATTTTATCCATATGTATCTATATTCCTTTCATCTTTGTCCATTCATCTGTTGATGGACATTTAGGTTGCTTCCATGTCCTTGCTATTGTAAATAGTGCTGTAATAAATGGGGTGCATGTGTCTTCAAAAAATAGATAGAAGACCTAGAGACAGTTCTCCAAAGAAGACACACACGGGCAACAAACATGCTCAGCATCACTAATTATTAGAGAAATGCAGATCAGAACTACAGTGAGGTATCACCTCACACCAGTCAGAATGGCAATAATCAAAAAAATCTACAAACAATAAATGCTGCAGAGGGTGTGGAGGAAAGGGAACTCTCTTGCACTGTTGATGGAGATGTAAATTAATACAGCCACTATAGAGGTTCCTTAAAAACTAAAAATAGAACTACCATATGACTCAGAAATGTGTATTTATTTTTGACTGTCATTCTCTCAGCTTGCACATTTTATGCTTTAATTCAATTGGGTCTTAGGAAATGGTAATTTTAAGAGTCCTCTGGTATTCAGATGTAATATTTAGCTAAAATACTTCAGAAAACATTTGAGGTGGAAAGGTATGGAAAGACAGTGTGAGAAGAAGAAAAATGGGTCTATGATTTCACCTAATTCAGTTTCTTAAAAAGAAACAGAGAATATCAGAATGTAGTACCAAGTCTCCTACAGATCCTAGGCTTAATGTGTTTGTTTGTTTTTTTTTAAACTGGAATTGTTTGTTTTGGTTTTTAAAAATTTTTGGCTGCACCATGCAGCACACAGGACCTAATTCCCCAACCAGAGATCGAACCTTGTAACCCCTACAGTGGAAGCATGGATTTTTAACCACTGGACCACCATGGAAATTAGATTATAAAAGATTCTGATAAAATTCTAGAGAAAAAATTCTTAAAATTTATTTAAAAATGAGTATCATTTATGATATTATAAATGGGTAATATTCAGCACATATTAAATATTGTCTTTGAATAGGTTAAGACAGAAACAGAAGTATAGGCATGTGTATTATATATATTGTTTTAGAGACTTCAGCCTACATAGAGGATTTTTGTGGAGCCTAGTGATGAGTTACCACATTGACACTCACTTTGCATCTCCATAGCCTAGTCCAATGCTGAATATAATAAATGTTGAGGGGATGGCAACATAGATTCTTTCAGATACTAGAAAGTAGAGCTTTCCTATTGAGGATCTGTTGGGTTTTTTGGATTGTGATAGTATTTTGTTGTTTTGAGAAATGTTATGTTAATGATAATTTATCATAACCATTTGTTTTTCATTAGGACACTGCTCTGTTGAATGCTGTTCTTAGTGCTAATATGATCACCTCTTTGCTGGCTATGGACGCATGGTGCTTCCTTGCTCGGTACAACATAATTTTTAAAATTCGGGGGTTGATTTACTGTAGTGATTAATAGTAAATGACTTTATACTTATAAGTTTATAGAAAATTAAATCTTGATAATCCTTTAACAGCCCCCCAAAATGGTTTGATTTCACATCACAGCACTGAATTAGGGACTGAGTTCCCTCTTCCTTTCTTTGGCTCAGATCAACAGAACCTTTAGCTTAGGTCGTTTTTTATGTTGTGATATTCCTTTGCCATAGAAATAACTGCAGTTTAGAATATTTAGTGCTTTATGGTAGTTCATCTTGCTTTTCTGAATAATTGTATAAATAAATGTATGGAGATTGGCTTCTCTTTCTATCACAGATATGGGACTGCTGAACTCTGTGCTCATCATGTGACCATAATAGCCCATCTGGTAAGTAGAATTATAAAGCCTAAAACATTCAACTTCCCATGCATCTCCTTTGGGGATATGATAATCTTAAAGAATGTGAATATCAAAAGGAGAAATAGCATGTTAGCTACATGATTTTGACAGTAAATTAGTTTTTTTGCTCTGCATTAATGCTGATGCTGAGCTTCCGTGGTAGCTCAGATGGTAGAGAATCTGCCTGCAATGCAGGAGACCCAGTTTCAGTCCCTGGGTTGGGAAGATCTTTTGGAGAAGAGAAAGGTGACCCACTCCAGTATTCTTGCCTGGAGAATTCCATGGACAGAGGAGCCTGGCAGGCTGCAGTCCATGGGGTNATGTTAGCTACATGATTTTGACAGTAAATTAGTTTTTTTGCTCTGCATTAATGCTGATGCTGAGCTTCCGTGGTAGCTCAGATGGTAGAGAATCTGCCTGCAATGCAGGAGACCCAGTTTCAGTCCCTGGGTTGGGAAGATCTTTTGGAGAAGAGAAAGGTGACCCACTCCAGTATTCTTGCCTGGAGAATTCCATGGACAGAGGAGCCTGGCAGGCTGCAGTCCATGGGGTTGCAAAGAGTCGGAGACGACCGAGTGACTTAACACTTTCACTTTCAATGCTGATGCTATTGAGAAAGATATATTAGAAAGATTGTAACACTGGGGAAATTGTCTCATATTTTCAAAATTTTTTGGAGTTTCATTGATCTGGGGAAGAAAAATTAGGTTGTTTTAGGATAAATTTAAAATTGAATACAAAGTAGAGAATAGGAGTTAGCCTTAATGTGGATGACCCAGAGTTCTTACTCTCGCCTCCTTCCTCCCTCTCCCGGGCCCCTCTCTCCTGCCCCAACCCCCTCTCTAATATGATTTAGACATTCTGACTCTTGATTTTGGTGTATCTCTTTCTGAGAGGGACTAAATGTGGTAGTAATTGATGCCTTTTGGGTAAAGAAGTAATGTGAATAGATACAAAGAGAAAGTTAATGATGACTTATGTTAATCTTTTCAGTGTTGATCTTTTGCTTGGGCGTGACTGATTTGTTTTGTTTTTAGTCTCTGGATTTTGATAAGATTTTATTTGGGCCGTGTGTCTTTTGTGTATTGTTTCATATATTTCTTAGTTTACCCTATAAGGATATTATAGACTGAATTCACTGAGGTGCGTGATAACCAGGCAGCTGACATGTATGTCTCCGTGGCTAATGGTCTGGAGTGCTTACCCAGTTTTTTTCTAAATCCTCATCACATCTTACACAAAACAGTGACTTTTATGTTATTTGCATCAAAACTGCTTTAAATAAAAGCTTTCCTAGCACATTATGTCAGAAATTTTAAATTCTTTTAATGACACTTCCATCTTACAGTTATAGTCACCTCTTCACTTTTGTGCTTAGACTTAAAAAAAGTTCACAAGTTATCTTTCAGTTAGGGGGATTAACATATCAAGTTATAATCAAAATGGTAATTAGAAATAGAAATTCCAAAGTATTGTTTTTAAATATATCAAAATTGTTTCCATATTACAAAAGTAATCTAGGTTCATGGAAGAGAAAAAATTAGAGGAAAGTGCCAAATCAATAATTAAAATTCCATGTTATTTCCCAGAAAGAGCTGTTGTTAATGTTTTGGCATATAAAAGCTTGTAAAAGCTATGATTTTAAGTCTCTTGATCTCTGCTCTCTCTCCTGTCTTTTCCCAGATAAAATCTTGCCCTGGAGAATGTTACCAGCTCACCAGCCTATCAATACTATTGAGGCGTCTCTTCTTCTTCATGGCCACACCCCAGCAGGCAAGGATATCATCTTTGTCACTGTCTTTGAGCAGCTGCTTGGAATTGGATTCAGATACTTTTGAAGGCTTTTTCACTCTTATTTATTCTACATGTAAATGTTAACATCTGAATGTAAATGTTTAATGTATTGATTGCTTTGCTTATTGCTTTTAGGTGGATTTAGATTTTGATGTTAAAGAAAAGCCAGAGCTATACTTTAACATCAAGTTAAAATGATAAAAATAGATCTTATTCAGAGCTGTCGCAATAGGAGAGAAGAGATTTCAGTATAGAACTGGACTCAGTTCTGAATACAGCATAGACTACTGTGAATCTAGGGTCAAGGAGCAGAGTAGGAGTCTTGTGAATAAAAATTCCTAAAAGGAAACATCAGAAGTAAGAGGGTCATTCTGGCTTGACCAGATTTTTGCTGAACACAGACCAGGATGATCAGATACTAAGGGTGAGGGATTCTTTCTAAATTTAGTTATGACTCTTGCTAAAACTGGATAATGCAAGACCCAGAAAAGATGGATACAAGCCCAGGATCAAAGGCTTCTCAAGAAGAGAGCTAAGAAGAGCTTGACTTAAGATTGGTCAAGAAGAGAGTCCTTGTCAGTGTCTTTACTGCAAGTTACAGATAATCATTCTAACTCTGTCTTCTGAGAGAACAAGATGACGGAGGAGTAGGTGGAGGCTGAGTACATTTAATTCTGTCTTCTTTCTTCTTATTTCTCATACATTTAAGATACATGGAATGAAATGGTTCTGTATCCCCTGTCCCTTTAACTTATTTTGAAGAGCTAGAATATTACTTATGCTCTAAATGAAAATGATACCTTTATCTTTTTTCAAAGTAAATAAGTTGAACTTTCTGGGGAAAATTGGTAGTATGATGAGCCCTAGCTGTTTGCCATTGGAGGGAAGACAAACTCTGTGTGACAGAGGAGATTCTCCAGTTACAGGAACCTTGTAGCCTAGTATAGTCCCTTGGATTAGTCACTTTGGAGCTCTTAGGAGCTTTTTATAAAATACAGATTCCAGGACCTAAACCTGTGAATAGAATGGGTATGAGTGGTGGCTGTTGGGTGAGGCTCAGTAACTTGTTTTTGTTATTATTAAATTCCTACATGATTCTGACATGGATACAAGCTGGGGAAACACTAGGTTAGTGAAGTGGGTTAAAGGCCTTGGTGTGAATCCTGGCTTAATATGACCTTGGGCAAGTTATTGTTTCTGAAACTGTTTCCCTGCCTACAAAGTGACAGAAATGTGTAACTATTTTGAAAAATTTCATAAGGATTTAGAGATAATATATACGAAATACTTAGCGTAATGCCGAGTTTAGAGGGTACTCAATAAAGGCTGAGTTATTTCTGACCAGAGTGTTTACCCCAAGCCCATGCCTGCTTTCCTGCCAAGAGAGGATAGCAGGGCAGCGAGGAGCCACACTGATCTTCTGGCCCTCTTCCTTAGGTGTCTCCAAGGCAGAAAAGCACAGCAGGCCCACCTCATCGCCCTCCAGAAAACATGTTAGGGTTGCTGTTCATGCCTCTAAAACTCCTGAAGAGTTGTCTGCTCCAAATGCAATTTTACTACCTTCCACTCCCCTATCTTTAAAGGTGATACTCTTGGTTCCTGGTATGTGGTTTTTCCTAGAAGCCCTGTTTAACTGGTAGGCCCTTCCTGAAGAAGTGGGATTTGGAAGAGATCCTCCATTTTCTCACTTTATAGGAATAAAATTCTTTTCCCGGAGTTGAGAAATTCTAACTTTTAGGATAATACAACTCAGAATGAATTAGCCCCAAGTGAGTTCTAGAAGGTTTGTTATAACAAACTCTAGTTTATGTTTAGAGATCTCTTACATACTTTTCAGTTTATTTTGAAATTTCCAAATAATTGCAACTATCAGATATGAAGTTATGGATAAATGAGGGGTTACTTGTAACATTTTCCTTCATTTATCAAATACTGATTTTTCCTGCTGTGTTCAAGTTACTGTATAACACTTAACATTAAGGGAGAAACGGGAATTTGAATTCCTGTTCTGAGAGTCCTTGGGAGAGTTAGTCACTCCTGAAATTGAAATGTTACTACTTGGATGGCAGTTGAGAGACTCAAGAAGATATAGTGTGTATACGCGTCAGGTGAGCGTTCAGCAAGTGTTAGTTCTTTGTCGGGTCATGTCAGCTCTTTTCCTTTTCTCTTAAGACGTGATCCAGCATCTTGAAGGAAGCAGCAGGGAAACCTGTATTTTTTCAGACTATACTATGGACCGGGGTTTGTAATAGGCACTTTAATTCTTTTAATCCTTACCTCAGCCTCATGGGATAGATGATATGTTATCATGTCCATTTTACAGATGAAGATTCAGTAACTCAGGATAATTAAAGACCTTCTCCAAGCTCAGACATAATAAATGACTGAGCTAGGATTCAGATAAGATCTGTTTTGCTCCCAAGTCTGTGCTCGTTCCACGGCTCCCGTATTGTTTTTAGCTGGTTTTCATGCAGCTGCTTCAGGGGCCTCCTCTGGGATGTTGCCTCTGCCTTCTTACTCTCTTTTACCCTAGGAAATATGATATTTTATTTCTTGAGGTTACCTGGGGGGAAAGGATATTAGTATGGTCTGGTTGAAGCACATTGGCAGCTGTGCTACCATTTTCATGTAAAGGAAAGATTATATATTTGCATTTTAAGCCCATTGATGTATTTTTCTCTCAGTGTTAAGGAGGGAAGTCATGTGCTCTGCACATGAGATCCCCTTATATTTCGCTCCTTGTGAACTGTCAGCACTAGCAGTTTTAAATCTTGAAAACTGTGTTGAGGCCAAGGTTTTCAAACCCAGAATAGTAAATAAATAAATCAGTCTTTGTATGTAACAGATCTTGGCAACACCTACCTATGTTGTCCAGGGTGTTATTATTTATAGTTCTGTTTTGGAAAGGGAACTCATTCACTCACTGGACTTTATTATAAAGAAAGGTCTTGTTTGAATTGATGTTAGTTGGCACAATTCTCTTGGCTTTCCTGATGCAGTTTGGTTTCATGAGTAAAGCTGCCTGTTGTAATAGATGCATAGTTCATGAAGGGATCCATTTTTCTGGCTTTATCAGCTGTCCCAGAAAATAGCCATGTAATTTCTCCCTTGTTTTGACAGCTAAGTATTTTCTCCAAACAAATAAAATTCAAATATAAATATGATATATAATGTAGAAGAGTTTCTCTGTCCGATTTAATATAGTGGTGTGTTTTTTCTTTTCTCATTTTTGATGTAAGAAAATTTTTTCTTTCATTCAGCAAGTAGACTTTGGATATTTGTAAATTGAATTATTCTTCTTAAAAATTACATCAATATTCCTAGAGTATACCTTAATTAGTAATTAAGTACACCATTGCTTTTGCAGTTTTTCTACCAGAAACTGATTTAAACAGTTTACCTCTTTCTTAAAATAACTTTTGTTTGCCATTTTTATCTAGCCCATTAACATGGCATTTTAGAACAGTACTGTCTTTCTGTTAACCTGGCAAACACTTTGAATTATTTCAGTGGTAGAATTGTTTTGCCAACCATACTGTTCTAAACACTTGCGAATGAGTTTCATGTTGTCTAAAGTAGAGCAGAGCTGGCTAGCCCATTGGAAAACTGAACCTGTGACCTTTGCTTCTATGTGATAGCTAAGTAGTAAGCCACAAAGGTTGGCTAAATCAATCTTGTTGGTGTATTTTGGAATATTACTGTACAAGTTGTTGAGTACACCGATTCTTAGGAAAAAAAATAGACTTATTGGGTAGAGGCATTAAAAATAGCTGACATGACTAGTAATGAAATACATTATTTAATATTTCTTAATACATTTATAGTGTTCCACTTAACCTGTGTTTTTCAATTTGGAAACAAATGCAAAAACAAAAATAACTAAAATGCATGTTCATTTAGGCTACATTGATGGTACCTTGTGATAACTGTTATGCAGTTAAGAACTAATATTTTTTGTCATACCACCCACACAACATGTGGGACCTTAGTTCTGCCAGGGATCCAACCTGCTCCCCTTGCACTCGAAGTGCAGAATCAGAGACTTGACCATTGGACCACCAGGGGAAATCCCAATAACTTAAAAAAGTACTAAATGTGGAAGCTGATACTTAGCTTTGGTGTATCAGTTCACTAGACTGCTTACGTTACTCTTATTTTTTTAACAATTAATTTCAGGTGGAGTTTATCCAGAAATTTCCCCCAAAAGAAAGAGAAAATCTGCTTCTGTGGCAGCATATTTCCTTTCAGGCCTTACCTGCTGAGCTTAGGAAACAAACTGCACTTGAGGTCAGCAGAGCAGGTATTGCATGGTGTATGAAGTGGCTAGGCAGTAACCGCGCACTGGACGAGCTTGAGTCTCTGGTAAGTGCATTATAATGCCCTTGATTCATTCTGTAGCTGTTTATGAAGCTGCTTTAGTTACTGGGGATGTGTTGTTAAAAAGACACAGTTTGTGCCCTCAGAATCTAGCAAGAGTTTCATATTTCTACACTGTAAGAGTCTGTGAGAAATGTGCTGTTATCTTGATTGATGTAAATATGAGAGGGGAGGGTGGAACACATTATGAAATACTTTATTTGTAGTATATTTGCTGACATATTTCTAGATTTGGTAGAGAAGATTCTTCTTTTTGAACAACCCTCATTTTATGCAAATCTCTTCTGAGTCTTTATATACCTTTCTAGTTAGAATGTTCCCTCTTAAAATAATAAAAAAATTGGTCTATAAGTCAAAATACAATTTTAAAAACTGAATATAGTACATGTTGTTTGGTGTTTACTTGCACATTCTTTGATTCATTCATTCATTCAGCATATTTTGAGTGCTTATATGTGCCAAGCTCTGTTTTAGGTATTGGAGATAAAAAATATATCAAAGAACAAAACCAACAAAAATTCCTGCTCTCATGGACTTAAATTCTTTAGCTGTAGACAAAGAAGTAACTATATATATATATGTAAAACTTAGATACATATTATATATCAGTTTGTGGTAAGAGACAAGCAAGGATGGGCACAGAGCATTCAAAGGGGTGAGGGCTTATATGCAATTTTAAATTGAGTTCAGGGTTTTCTTGAGACTTACATTTCTAAACTGAGTGTAAATGTTCTGATACTCTGTTACATTTGACCGTAATCATCAAGATAATTTAAAACATTTATATATATTGAAATATTTCTATATGCCTTTATTTTAAGAAACCTATTAAATACCTAGTTAGGAGATGGTGAGATTGTTCAGGTTTTGTATTCATTATACACAAATTTCTATAGTAAAGACAAAAACTTTTGTATTAGATAAAATAAAAGCACCTATTTTCTAAAATTCAACAGATCTTTACTGTATGACCAAAACTAGATCAGCAAGTTATTTAATGTTTATTATAAAAGGAAATAAGTAAATCATAAGTTAAAAGCTGTGTAATGATTACATAAAATTAAGTGTGGTTGTTGAAGTATAATGGATGAAGGGCAAAATTACTGATTGTTAACCACACGCCGACCAACCCCATTCCTGGCCAGTCAGAGAGACAGACATTTGATATATCATTAAGAGTGAATCCAGGAAGAATTATCTTTTGTTTTAAATTCTAAATAGTGTATTTAGGTACTATATTTGTTTATTGAATGCAGTGTTGCTAAAATTTTTAAAGATTAATTATACAAGAACAGCAACAATAATTTAGTAAACTTTAAAAGGTTGCTAAGTACATAATGTGAAAAAAATTTAGTTGATAAATACTATGAATTAGCTTGACCATATTGGCCATTTGTATCAAATCTATTTATTAAAATATGGTACAGTTTCCATTTTGTTAAATTTTCAACCTAAAAGGAAAAAAAATAATTTTAGGAAAATGAAGCAAATTTGTATAAGGGAAAGTCGTTTTAACAAAATATATTGGTTGGCCAAAAATTTGAGTGTTTCTATAACATCTTACATCTTATTTGGCCAACATAATACATGTATTAAGACATCACTGAAAAGATGGCTTTGGGTCTTAGAAATACACTTCTAGTATTTTTATGAAGAGTTAGAGGTAACTCAAAACCTGCAGGTAATTGGGTTCCACCTCCTTTAGACTGATGTCTACACTCAGGTCCTTTCCCTGTCTCTCGCCTTTAGAACACAGTGCTCTCTGCTCTGCTTGCTGTATGTAATTCTTCTGGTGAAGCTCTGGATATGGGGCAGCAAATGGCAATTAAGGAAGTTGGAAGTCAGCTTTTAATTCTTTTAAACGTTAAACTGGTAAGGAAAGCAACTGTAATCATTTCGCTGAAGAACAAATAAAATATTGAAAAAGAATGAAATTTCCATGCAGAGTAGAGTGTATGGAATTACTGTAGGTTCTTGGTAGCACTTGTGATTAGAACTTAAAAATACCTACTTTTACTCTTTCAGCCAGTTCTTAGTGTTAGAATTATAGTAATAAAACTAGAGACTAGTGAAGTGACAGTGACAGTCTAGCTACTGTTTTGCAAGACCAGTTGGACCCTTTTTTAAAAATTTCTTCTCCTACTGTTTTTTCTTCTTTCTTTGTTTGCTATGGCCTGTTTCTGTGATTCTGGAGTTCTTTTATAAAATTTTTTGAGCAGTGCGAGAGTGGTCTGCCTTAATAGTAGAAGGGGCAAGTAAATGAATGTGGCTAACTTGTATTCCTCTTCTCCAGAAAAGCCAAAATCAGGCTAGAATTAGAATGATATATATCCCACAGATCATTGTAATTTAAAAATCATATTTAGTTAGATATTTAACTATTGATAAGTTGAAATACTGGCCTCTGGGTGTCCAGTCAGTGGAAGTTGAAGGCACCATTCACATTTGTGAAATAACAGAAATGGTTTTGCAGATGATATTTTATCATTAAAGTTTATGTATATGGTTAGATTTCACTGTTGTAGCATTTTAGCTTCAACAAGTTATTTCCCCTGATCTTCATTAAATCATTCAATAAATACTCACTGAGGATCTTTCCTGGTGATAAAGCCTATAATATAATAGAAGCAAGAGTTCTGGAGAGGAGAATTTTAAGAAGACTAAGGAATAAGCAAGCTTTTTCTGAGACAGATAAAAATAATGAGATGCCCATCTGAATTAAATCTAGGTTTAGAACATGGCTATACTTTTTCCTAGCTATGTGTCTAGAGGAAATTATTTAACCTCTCTACCCCTTTTTCTTAGTAGTAAAGTGAGGGTAATAATACCTGCTTCGTAGAGTTATAAGGAATAAGTGAAGTAATAAATATAAAGTGCTTAGCATATTTCCTGGAATACAATAAATGTGAATATTGCTAGTCTTATGTAATGGAAAATTTTCACCAAAATTATTTTGTGCTTCTTATTTAAGGTAATAGGTCAACCTTATGTACAGCAGACACTCAGCCTTTTACTTCCACTGCTGGGATTTTGCATTCAAGCTTTAGATCCTCAGCTGATAAGTCAGGTAAGAATAGTGGGCAAGCTGTCTATTCTCTATATCTCTTTGATACTGAATAGTCAGACCTGTTTTGTTGTTGCTGGTAACTGCTTAGGAAACCCTGAGGTTAGAAGTCAGCTCACCTGGGAACCCTGCCTTCATAGCATTTTCAAAGGTATGCCAGAAGCTGTTGTTGAAGTTGCATTAGTCACTCAGTCCTGTCCAATTCTTTGGGACCTCATGGACTGTAGGCCTCAGGTATGCCTCGCTTTGGGTGGTTCTAAGTGATGGAAGGAGGGAAAAGGGGAGAAGGCCTTCATCTTACCTGAAGTGATTTGAGGATTTGGAATGAGTGAGTTCATAATGGACAGACCTGATCCCCTAATTCAGTTGGTTTAAGCTTGCTGTCACTTAAGAAATAAAACTATTCCGAGGTAAAGCTAGTCCTTCCTATTTAGGAAGTTACAGCACATTGCAGAGAGTGAGACTAGCAACACCTTGTTTTTAGTAGCTCTGGTTTTGGTTGTGTACATGAAGAACTCAGCATTGATGTATGGCAAAACCAATACAATATTGTAAAGTAACTAACCTCCAATCAAAATAAATAAATTTAAATCCAAAAAATGTTTATTAGGTATATTTTTAGTTACTATGTATGTATTTACAGAGAATATAGTAAAATAATTGACTCAAATATGTTGATTCTGAAGATTCTAATCTTTTTTGAAAAATACTGATAGTTTCGATGTAATTGTACTTACCTTTTAAAAAAATCCTAAATAACTAACATTTTAAAATTTCAACATAAGTAAATTATTCATTGAGACATTGCTGCCATAGACTCTCTCTCAGTGTCCTTTATACCAGGCAAACTATGTCCTCCTGACTAGGTTCTGCTCTTCTGTTTTCAGCATAGCTAAGGAAAATTTTTTACATTTTTAAAGGTTAAGAAAAAAAAAAAAAAAAAAAAATATATATATATATATGTATGCATGCAACAAGGAACAAGCCCAGACTATTTACCATCTGGCCCTTTACAGAAAGTTTGCCAGTCCATGTTTAAAGAATGAACTTCTCCCTCTAGAAATTAAAATACAAAATAATTTTTAAAGATTTAAAGGAAGAACTCTGGCGTATTGTTTTTCAGAAACACATGAATTTTTAACTTTTTATTTCAATGGTTGGTAAGACTAATATTGTGGTAGTAACTGAATGAGTGATTTTTTTGTTTTATTCAAATGCCACCTGTGAAGTATAGGCTTTGTAGAATCTTTGACTGTCCTGGGTTTGGTTTTGTTTCCCTTTCTGCATACCCATCAAAATCTTAGTCGTGTCTCTACAGAGCACTTGTTTTATAACTGCTTGTAACTATTCTTTGGTCTTTGCACCTTCAGGTCATAACTTTGCAGGCCTCACTGCTTAAATTAGAGCCTCCTGATCATGTTCGATTGGCATTTCTGGATTTTCTCTCTTCTCTGGGAAAACTTTTTATACCTCAAACTATCCAGGTAATACTCTCTTAATCCTGTTGTTCCTATGTTAACAAAATCTCTAATAATTACTGAGGGATTTTCAGGCTTTAATTTCTGGAATTCTGTGGATTGCAGACAAATAAAAATTGGAGAAAAACTATTTTGTGAAGAGAGGCTGACTGTCTTAGTAGAACTCAAGTCATTTACTTTTAGAAAAACATATGTTGACATACAAATAATTTATAGAACTGGCTACAGTAAGATTTATGATAGTTGGGTTCTAGCATACAAAGTTCCTAAGGAAGGAAAATATGTCTTCTAGGGAACAGTGTATAGTGAGGAAATTGGGTGATTTATCAGTTATTCTCTTGGTTTCTATATCCACTAAAGGGAGCCTATTTGTTTTTTTAGAAGATGTTTTTGAAAAATTTGCAAAGTATATATAGTTGACAAATATTTATTTATAAAACTGTAAAGGCCTGGTGATAACACTTCTACTTAATCTTAAGACTTCACAGCAAAAAGAAGTCTTCCTCCTCAATTGAGTTTTTCCTTCCTTATTACTGTGGTTAAGAGAATTCTAGACACTTGACATTTTCCCCCTACTTCTAGGTCATACTGTGAAGATTTCAGTGCTGAGAACTTTTTGTGTAAGTGGGGCAAAAATATAAATGTTTTCTCAGTACATGTTAAATAAGTAAAACCTTGAAACCAAAACTTGAACTGGTTGGTTTGTAAAGGACTCTCTTGTTCAAAGGGAGACAATACCTTACTGTTGGTTTTCATCATGTAAAGTTGTGTTTCTTGAGCTAAGTGTAGACTTGACAGCTTCTTTTCAACTCTCTGGATAGAAGTATTCAAAGATACTTGCATTTGAGCTATCTTTTTAGCATAAAATGAATGTAAATATATTCTGAAATTCTGCTTCATCAGTGCCATAGCCATGGACCCTGATGGGCCTACGGAACAAATGTTTAATAAAAGCTGAAATTACCTTACGTATTCCCAGAGTGAAGTTAAGATCTAAAGAAATTTGGGGGAATTCATCAGCATATGAGAGGCATTTAACCCATGTGATATTGATTCATTTACTCATTCAAGAAAAAGTTAAGTTCTTGCTATATGTCAGGTGCTATTTTAATCCCTATTTTAATGCTGGGGATTCAGTATTCAGTCAATCAAACTAATAAATACCCTCAGCCTGTTCAGAAGCAACAGACTACTAAAGTGGGGATATAGGAAAAGGACTAAATTGGTGATGAGTGCTATGGAGAGAAATAAAGCAAGAGAAGGGGAAGAAAGAATGTATACGTGGGAGTAGAGTCTGAAATCAGACTTGGTCACTGGACTTCTCACTGTAGTGACGTGGATAACACCTGACGCTGAGGGAGCAAACCAGGCAGGTACCCAAGGAGGCATCTCCAGAACAGGGGAAATGGGAAGCGAACACCCCCCCAGCTGGAAGCACATTTGATAGGAGAGCTAACACAAAGGCAGTGGGGCTTAGAGCAAAGGAGGGACACAATTTAACACATTTTATTGTGTTCCCTGGGACAGAATTACGGAAAACCGATGACGAATGTACTCTGCTGAGGTTCTCCTCTAATAAAGTTTCGTTTTCTTTGTAGGACAGAATTCTGCCCAGCCTGTCTTCTGTTTTTGCTTCACTGCTAGCTGACACGAACTGGCTACTAGAACAACATTCCTTGGAGGCATTTACTCAGTTTGCTGAGGTAATTAATTAGAAGGCCAGTCTATCACAATGATGTCTAAAACATTTTCTGATATTGCAAAATATTCCAAAAACATGTATAGAGCTGCTTTTTGTATCTTAGCCATAAAATTTCTGGAGGAGATATTACTAGCCTTCTGTTTTATAGGATCTAAAAATGAAGGCCAGAGAAGGGAAGTGATTTTGCTGAGGTCCTCAGTAGTAATGATCAGAACAAGCATTCAGACTGGGTGTCCTAATTCAGATGCTGTTTGGGGTTGAATGATAATATATTTCATCTCCACCTTTCATGGGAGCTAAGTTGATGAACACAGACCTGTTAGCTCACCTCTGTAGAGAAGGCGACCCTGCCCTGGGCTGCCTTTATTCTTAGCTGCAGTTGTACAGTCCTGCCCTTCATCATAATGGGACCAAAAAATGTTGGGATGATTGGGCAGAAATCGTTACAGCTCACAACTTTATTATACTTGTGCACCCTCAAATAACTATGAGCTTATTATCTTTTGAGTGCTTTTTCTTTTAAAGTTGCATTTTTAATTAAAGTAGCTCTTAAAACTTGTGTACTTCTTTTTGCAGGTTATTAAAATAGTACTGAAATTAGTTTTATCAATCTTTTAATAGGGAACAACCCATGAAGAGATAGTTCCACAATGTCTCAGTTCTGAAGAAATAAGGAAAAAAGTTGTATCCTTTTTGGAGAAGGTATTTTATTTGTGTAGCATCCAAGTAGCAGAACATATTTTGTTATGTTACTTTTTAAAAAATTATTGCCAGGTTGAATATCCTGTTGGCTTATTAAGCAGTTGGGACCTCACTTTAGGTCAGAAGTGAAACACCTGGGGCACTCTGGCTGTAGTCTGGGATACCGCAGCTTTGATCATCCAGGCCCAGAGAAAAAGAATGCGGATCCCTAACCAGTAACTCACGATCATTAGACTCACACGTGGAATTGTAGGCCCAACAGGGTCATATTCACCACCATAATCCAATCAGGGCTTTTCCAAATAGTGGCTCCCATATTTTGTGCGAGCTTTGAAACTTACTTGGGGACAGTGGTAGGATGTAAGTTAAAGGTTAACTGAAACACTAATAGAACAGTTAAACCACAAATTTAGAATACTAGGATAAAGTGAATTATGCTCAAGTACTTAATTTTCTTAAGAATATCTCATTGAAGTGGACTATGTCTCTTTTTTGTATATATGCATATATTACATATAAGCTGGATGTAAGTAAGTGTGTGTACATGGTTCTTTAAAAAATTTCTCACCCTATTCAGTAAAGGCTAGCAGATGATCGTTTTTTGTTTTTTGGTTTTTTTTTCTGTAGGGAAGGTGTACACTCTAAAATATTTTAACCCAAATNCTTTTTTGTATATATGCATATATTACATATAAGCTGGATGTAAGTAAGTGTGTGTACATGGTTCTTTAAAAAATTTCTCACCCTATTCAGTAAAGGCTAGCAGATGATCGTTTTTTGTTTTTTGGTTTTTTTTTCTGTAGGGAAGGTGTACACTCTAAAATATTTTAACCCAAATCACACTGAGGATAATTTTTACAGATGAGTCCAACTTACTTCCAGAATTTGCCTAGTTCACAAGCTGAGCCTTGTAAGTTACACATTTAATACACACAGGTCTTTTCACTGAGGATCACACCATTTTGATAACGAGTTGAGAATGCTAATGTTGGTATTTACTTGGTTCTTCATGATTTCTGGCAGACAGGGTTTGTAGATGAAACTACAGCTGCGAGAGTGGAACGTATCAAACAGGAAAAAGGTACTTTCTGGGAGCCTTTTGCTAAAGTTACTCAAGAAGAAACAAAGATGTCATCTTTACAGGTATGGACTGCTCTTCACTGTGGATCAAGCTTTAGTAAAAAATTTGCTTTATTACTTACAAAAGTAAAAGAGAAACTAGTGTGGTTCTTTGCCTCATACAGAATAGACATGTGAAATTGTTTTATGGTAGCTGCTCTTTTAAAAATCGCATTTCTTCTTTCTGGAAGGCTAACAACACAAGAGAACAGAGGTGGGACTCCCCAAAAAAGTTTTAAACATCATACTGAATATACTTTTAATATAACTTTAAATTATTTGCAGTAACCTTTGGAAAAGTTATCTCTTTGTACCAGTGATGCTACAAATGCAGTAGTTTTTGAACCACCAAAGAAAACTCATATACTTTCTTAAATGTTTAGTTTGCTCCTTTGCCTCATTCATCACAGTCCAGAAATTACATCTATCAAAAGGCAGAAATCTGACATTTCTAAGGATATTCAAAATTGTTTGAGCACTAATAGTATATTTGGAATGGCAATCCATAATGGTAAATATAGGTTACGACTCTTAAAAACCTAATAATTGGTTTTCAGGATATATCACTTCATGGGAAATAGATGGGTAAACAGTGCCAGACTTTATTTTTTGGGGCTTCAAAATCACTGCATATGGTGACTGCAGCCATGAAATTAAAAGACGCTTACTCCTTGAAAGTTATTACTAACCTAGATAGCATATTAAAAATCAGAGACATTACTTTGCCATCAAAGGTCTGTCTAGTCCAGGCTATGGTTTTTCCTGTGGTCATGTATGGATGTGAGAGTTGGACTGTGAAGAAAGCTGAGCGTCGAAGAATTGATGCTTTTGAACGGTGGTGTTGGAGAAGACTCTTGAGAGTCCCTTGGACTGCGAGGAGCTCCAACCAGTCCATTCTAAAGATCAGTCCTAGGTGTTCACTGGAAGGACTGATGCTAAAGCTGAAATTCTAGTACTTTGGCCACCTCATGCGAAGAGTTGACTCATTGGAAAAGACTGATGAGGGATTGGGGGCAGGAGGAGAAGGGGACGACAGAGGATGAGATGGCTGGATGGCATCACGGACTCGATGGACGTGAGTCTGAGTGAACTCTGGGGGTTGGCGATGGACAGGGAGGCTTGGCGTGATGCGATTCACGGGGTCACAGAGTTGGACACGACTGAGCAACTGAACTAAAGACATGTTAACGTTTATGCCTTAAATCTACAAAGTTAGATATATCAGTAGTGTCAATAAGCCCTAAAGAATTTATATATTACGACCATCTTTAGGAAGACAATGATTTTAAAGACTGTATGGCTCTAACCCTTTGTCCTCCTGATGCAGTGAAAGCATCATTATAAACTTAGCATTAAAAAGAAAAGGGCATTTACAAAAATTCGTTACTTGGGGCTTTTTTGTAAGGACAGATTATATGGCTAAAGAACACTCACCTGGAGTCACTGGACAAGGCAGCACCTCTTCGTTTCCTCAGACCCTGAGCATCAGTTGTGGTAGCACCCTGTATCCCTGTCGCAAATCAACGCTGCCTTCATGTCTCTTTCCAGATGAAGGCGGGGGTAGGGGTCTCCTGCCCCTGTGAGCCAAAGACTAGAATAAAATTTCTGTATAAAACTTTACAATTTTAGAATTTGTCCTTGTAAGCTTTAGTCCAAAAGGAAAGTTCTATTTGGAATGGGGATCATGGCATTACATGTTTTTCTCATTTGTCAGCCTTGTGTGAAAAGAGCCCGTCACGAGCTCCCCTCAGAAGATGAGTACAGGTCAACACTGCAAGCAGCAGCAGCAGCCTTGGAGGCGATCGAGTTACTACTCCAGAAGTCTCCTCCTCCAGACTGGCTCCTGAGGGAAATGGAGACGCTTCAGGAAAGGATTGAAAAGCTAAAACGTCAGGTACTCTGAGGTGAAGAGTTAGTGGACTAGACCATTTTGTCAACTAGGTAAATGAGTTGAATATGATTTTCTTGTTACCCTATAGTACATTTTGTAAATGAAAATATTGACATATCTGTACATGGTCTAACACATAAAACTTTTCTGAAGTTGAATCTAGTGAAAATAAGTCTTTATTTATGGACATTTAGAGAGCAGGATTGTGAGGGATATTTCTCATTAAGGACTTTGGTACAAGGTGTAATACAAGTGGAACAGTCGGTAACTGCCCAGGTCTCCACAGGGCGACTCACTCAGATAGTACCTCTGTAAACAAATAAATAAGCTGCCTAAGGAAACCTTAGCAATTTAAAATCATTTATATACTTTATAGCTAAAAGTTTTTCAGTAAGTTGTATTCCATAATAGAGTTTACTCTTCTGACAAAGAAATGGCACAGAATTAAGCTAGTCAGCTTGAATTTTTGTATTTATTTTCTTTACTTCCAGAATTGCTCTGGAAGAAAGCAGTAAGTTCCACCTTTCCACAGCCACTTGCTCTTCACAGAAACTGGCCTCCGTCAGACGCACAGGCTCTTCCTCTGAGAAGGGCTGTGAACCTCTGCACTGCCCAGGGCTCTCCACCAGCAAGCCAGGTCTCCTCTCACTTCCATTGGCAGACTGGATAAAGAGCTCCTGACATGAGAAAAACAGGATGCTGGGGCTTTCTCATCTGCAGTGCCTGCTCCTGAGGTATTAGTTTGATTTTTTTTCTTTGTTTTAAAGAAATCCTTTTTCCTGAAAAGTGACTTGCAGCCACTGTCACCAGCTGTTAGCGTCCCAGTTCAGCTCACCATCTTCCCCCCAGCCTGCAGACTCTCCCTGCAACGAGAGAGAGCAAACAGGGGCAACCTGCTGAAACAAGTCACATTCAGATTTGAAAGATTGGGAATTTAAAAGGGGCCCAACATGTGTCTTTCGATGCCAGAATACATTTCTTCATACATAATTTACTGTAACAGAAACGTGAAAAATAGGGTCACTTGGGTTCCATTATTACAAAATCCCAGCATTAAAAAAAAACTTTCACAAGGACTATTTAACACTTAGCCCAAGCACTTCTATTAATACATTTTCCTGGGGAAGAAAAAAAGAAGACGAAAAGATGCCATTGACAGGAATTGATTTTGTTCATTTTCTGATCACGTTAATAAACCAGTTGTGGACATCAGTCTTCTCTCACTGGGAAAGAGTGTATTTTTTTTTCTTTATAAATGGGACAATGTAACTGCTGCCTGTGAGAGGGAAATATGTAAACTAATAACACAATTTAATGATCCTCACCTCAGTAATTTCTGCTGCAGCAAATTTTGAGGAAAAGTGCATCACTGATGAGACATTATCCTTGCTGGGAACCACTGTTTCTGTCCTCAGTTCAGGCAAAATGAGAATAGCAGCTGAAGGCTTAATTTCTGGGATCATATCAGCAAACCAGTCCAACTCTGGGTCTTTCACTGGCTTCTTTTTTACCTGAATGGTAAACTCCTCTCCTAAACCCAGCTGTGATGGAACTTTAAGGCGCCTTTCTTGTGACACTTTCGGTGGTTTGGTTTGGCCTGGGTCATCCCTGCTTTGTGTAAGACTGGTCTTTTGGGGTAGGCTCGATTTTGAAGGCAAAACAGCAGTGGCCTTTTGCTCCCCTGAGGTAACAGGTCTTGTGGCCATCGTTCCACCTTCCAGGTTTACTTCAGTATCTAAGCTGCCATGCTCAAAGTCATCCCAAGGCTCCTCCTCTGCGTTCAGGTTAGTGAGCGGGGACTGGGCCACTGCGTGGGGGGCTGCAGGACAGACCTCCATGTTGGCAGTTTTGTTCTCGGGCTCCTCAGGCTCACTCCAGTCAGGCCACTCCTCAGACATTTTAGAACTTGATGGGAAATTTTCATGGTCTCCTGAGGTAATTTTCACTTCAGAGATGCCATTGATGGGAAATTTGATAGGCTGAGAAAATTGATCATCTGTGGGGGGATATATATGTACAAGAGTTATTCTCATGTAATATTGGTTAAGACATGCAGTATGTTTAGGAGAAAGTTAACAATGAAGAAATGT
The DNA here is from genome assembly GCA_006410675.1 of Oreotragus oreotragus. Taxonomy (NCBI): domain Eukaryota; kingdom Metazoa; phylum Chordata; class Mammalia; order Artiodactyla; family Bovidae; genus Oreotragus; species Oreotragus oreotragus. Next base: position 402,940 of record SJYX01024168.1, read on the forward strand.
ATAGACCCAATTCCTTGGAAATAATCCATGTGCATTGAACTGTGATATAGCCCAGCAGAACATAAACCAACAAAGATACAATTTAAACAAATATGATTTGATGGGCACATACCAAGCAGCAATTAACTGGAGCACCTAATCCTTTACTAAATACTTAAACATAATATATGACAAATACAAAAATGTTCTAGCCAGGCACTGATACCCTCAAGACGTTAATTATATGCACCTTGAGAAAGTGTTGTATGCTCAAGTAGGCTGCCTCACTTTAATATATCCTCATTTTAAATATATTTTCATTAGCATAGTCAAGTCATGAAGTCCTTTTAAGTATGGTCTGACTGTGCTTAATCCCACAAACTTATTTAACCACAGAACTCCTCTGAACTCTTTCATGGTACACCTGATAACATCTTCCAGAACTATCATACTTTGATATAATTTGGGGAAAGTCCCCAAAGTGAAGTATCTGGTGCAAAAAAGAATGCAAGCAATGTCTCCACCAGTTACAAAGAAAAGACAAGTATTTACCTTGTAGTCCAGGGAAAAAAGATGCACCCAAGCTGACTACAGACTACATAATTGTAAAAAGAGAATTAAATCTCAATAGTCCCAAAGTGCCCTTTAGTTTCAGAATTTTTAATTACTCAGGAAAACATTCACCAAGCAGTGAAACATCTGTATAAATTTAATAAATCTACCTGTCTGTAGAAAAGTACTGTAATAATCTTGCGGTATGTGCTTCTTGCTGTTGTTGGGCATGTTGCCAGAAAAACATTTAGGGAATATGCCGGGGGAGGGGTTCTTCATGATTGGCAACTTCTGGCTGCGCTGGCTGCAGGTGACGTGCACAGGAGAATCTGAAGATGAATAAAAACTCCAAAAAATGAAAGAGTAGTAAACTGCTTCTTTTCCTATCACGTGTTAGGTGAGCAACAGTTAAGAGGAGGGGTATATTTAACACAGACAAAAAATAACCTGCTGGGAGAGGACCTCTCCAAATATTTGGAGAATCATACCTACTACGGAAGTGTCTACATGGTGTGTAAACAAAGGATTCAAGCATTAGGTTAAGCATTTGGAATAGAGAAAACCTTTAGGATACCTAGTTATAAAAGTTAACAGCCTTTAAAAACATCTCAGTGGTGACTTAAAACTGTACTTGATTCTACTTTCCTTTTAAGAATAAAAAGTATAAGCACACGGATATGAATGTACTTAATGCCACAAAACTGTACACTTTATTTTATGTTATGGACATTTAACTCCCAACTGGAAAAAGAAAAATGTTTTAAGAAAATGTAGTCTTTAGCACCTTTTAGAAAGTTCATACTTTTAAGAATGAGTTTTAAGAATGAGTACTGGTCAAAGGATCCTAGCAAAACTTTTGACTACTTTGTCTGCCTTAGGAAAATGAGGGGGTGGCCTGGGCAGAGTCATCACAGGCCACACCTCCCCTCCTCACCCCAGTCTGATCTTTGCAAGCCCACTACCCTCTTGCGTATTTCTACCACCATCCTCCCTGATGAAACCTACTAATTTTTCTTACAAATTGTTCCCTTCTCTACATTGTCTTCCCTAACTCTTGTTCATGCAGACTTATTTCCCTCAGATACATTTTTCATAAACCTTAGCATCAGCCTTCATTCTTAAGTCTGATCATGCAGGTAAACTATAAGAACAGAAGGAAAAAAATCTTAAGAGTACCTCCTTTACACACACTCCTCTCTCAGCAGCCCCTCTGCCCTATAGGATGAATACCCTAAATCTGGAATACAAGCTGCCAACAGGGTCTCAGCCATCCTGGATGAAGAGTCTAACATGGCAAGTCAGTGGGATACAAGTTTTCAGGAAAATCTATTTTAGTAAAAACTTAACCACTATTGATGCTTTGGTGCCCTTTTCTGTTTCCTATTTAGATTACAGAGTGATCCAAATGGAGAGTATGTAAAATATCTAGAACCAGAAAACCCCATCCAATAAATAAAGTTGTTAGGAGTGGGGACTTTGGTTAATTCAACATGTAAAGCTGTCCCTAGAGACTGACCCCTAAACCTTATCTCAAAACTATGCATGTCCTCTCCTCTGGCCAGAAATTCCTCTAGTATGAAATGTAAACCCTTCATCTGCTCTGTGTGCTCTGCTGAAAGAAAAGCTTAACAGACCTCACTCAGTGTGGTGTGATGTTTCATGGCTGAAGAGGCGGTGAGTTTCTACATTACCCTCGGAAGCTCCTCAGAGACGCACTAACAATGACTCAGTAGCACTAAGGAAGCACTGACTCCTCAAAATTTGAGGAAGTCAGTGTTGCTTTAAAAATTCTCTTGGCAGCAAAATTAGAGAAAAGTCTGGCAGTTCTTTTTTACTAATAACTGTTTCCATGCTCTCTACTCACTATCACTGAGAACTGAATCAGAGATTCAGAACTTCATAACATGGCCATCATCCTTCAGGGTTATACAAAGGAGCAAAGAAGCAATAGCGCTGTCAATACAAAATTCTCATTCTTTTATAGCCAATAAAGACCAGAAAGTACTGCTCCTTCCCAGGTAATATTTCAATGGAAACATCAGAATTAAGGATTTTTTTCTCTTGATTTAAGTACGTAAAAATCAACAGCTTGTCACCTAACAGGCCATCCAAATCAAAAGAACTTAAAACACTAAGGTGTCACTAAGAGCTGCTACAGCCTTTTTGGAAACTGACACTATTAAGATGTAAAATATTCTGTATATTCTTTGACTCTAAGAAATTTAGGAGTGCAACAGCCATCAACAGGGAGGGAGGTCACTGAATGAATTATAGTCAATGAAATATTAGGCAGCTATCAATAAAACATTATTAGGTAGTTATGTATTGACCTGAAAACAGGTCCCTGATAAGCTGTTACATGAAAAAAATCAAGTTGTGGAACTGCATAGTTTTTTTTTTTTTTTTTTTTTTTTAATCCTATGTGTCTGTGTTAAAATACATTTGTGTCTTTGTGGGCTTACAAAAAGGATGAAAGAATTTCCATTAAGCCAATAAAATTGGTTACCTTAGATAGATGCCCCAGAAGGAGGTGAAAAAGGGAAATGAACTTTTTCCTTTTAATTCTCTGTATCATTTGAATATAATCTGTGTTACTTGTATAATGTATAAAATCTAATAATAACACTGGACCTTTTAATCACTCTTACCTTCTGGGGAAAGGTCCACAGTTTTAGTAAAGCTTGGGGCAGTGCGTTTGAAGATCTTGGTTCTCTCTCCTCCCACAACCACCTCTGGTCCAAGTAGCGAGACCAACACTGCTAGGCTGTGAAGAGTAATGGCCACAATGGAGTCGCTGGTATCACGCAGGCCCAGTAAAACCTAGGAGAAAATTGGGTAGTAAATGTACACAACCATCTTGCCTGTCTCTTCTCCCTTTCCCCCAACCCCAGCAAGTACTTGGGCTGCAGTCAGACTGTGTTTGTTCACGTGAACTTCATTTCTTAGATGTGTTCTAGGTTAGTGGCTCTCTATTTGTGGTCAAGGACCAATGTTTTCCCTTTCCAATCCAGCACACCCTGATACTTTTTTGAAGATACAATAAAAATGAAGTCTAATAAATACATGAGAAATGTATTAGAAATAAGATTACTCTGTTAAGTTGCTATACGTTTTTAGATTATGATGCCTGTCGGCTCTCGCCTCCAAGCCAGCACCACAGAGTCCTCCCAAGGGCTCAGCCCTTTTAAGTCTACAGCACCAAGTGTTCCCAGGTGGCCTTCCATTCAGGTACTAACTAGGCCCGACCCATCTGAGCTCAGATGTGATGGATGCATTCAGAGTGGTAAGGCTGTAGGCAGTTCCCCAAATTATTGGCGAATCTGAATACTCCAGGCAAAAGACAGAGTTGCTGAATGGATTACAAAAAAAAAAAAGACTCATCTGTATGACGCCATAAAAGGCTTCTCATCCAAGGACATAGGTCGAAAGTGAAGGAACAGAAAAAGATGTTCCGTGCAAATGAAAACCAAAAGAAATCTAGGGAAGCTATACTTAAATCAGACAAGACAAACTTTAAAACAAAGAGTAATAAAAGAAGGCAGGACATAATGATACTTAAGTCCAACATTGATAACATTTATAAATACTTAGGCACCAAACACAGGAGCAGCTAAATTAAAGCAAACACTGGTTGCTAGTTGCTCAGTCGTGTCTGACTCTGTGACCCTGTGGACTGTAGTCCTTCAAGCTCCTCTGTCCATGGGATTCTCCAGGCAAGAACACTGGAGTGGGTTTCCATGCCCTTTTCCAGAGGATCTTCCTGACCCAGGGATTGAACACAGGTCTCCTGCATTGCAGGCGGATTCTTTACTGTCTGGGCTACATGGAAGTCCCTAAAACAAATATTAACGGGCCCTAAAGAGAAAAATAGAGCAATACATTAATAGCAGGGGACTTTAATATTCTATTTACATCAATGGATAGATCATCCAGACAGAAAGTAGTAAGAAAATGTTGGCCTTAAATGACACAGTAGATGGATTTAGATATACAAAGAACATTTCATCCCAAAGGAACAGAACACACATTCTTCTCTAGGGCACACAGAACAGTCTCCAAGATGGTTCATAGGTCACGTGACAAAACAAATCTTGATAAATTTAAGAAGACTGAAATCAACTATCTTTTCTGACCCTGAGTATGAAATTAGAAATCAATTGTAAGAAAACCGGAAAATTCAAAAAATGGGGAGATAAATAGTATGCTACTGAACAACCAATGAGTCAAAGGAGAAATCAAAAATATCTTGAGACAAATGAAAATGGAAATAAAACATACCATTGATGCATGCATCGATGGGATGCAGCAAAAGCAGTTCTACGAGGAATGTTCATACTAATAAATGCCTACCTGAAGAAATAAAAATCCCACGCAAGTAATTCTACATCTCAAGAAGCTAGAAAAAGAAACCTCAAAGTCAGTAGAAGGAAGAAAATAACAGAGCAGAAATAAATGCAATAGAAAAAAATAAAACAGAAATTCAATGAAACTAAGAGCTGATTCCAGTGGTCACGTATGGATATGAGAGTTGGACTGTGAAGAAAGCTGAGCGCCAAAGAATTGATGCTTTTGAACTGTGGTGTTGGAGAAGACTCTTGAGTCCCTTGCTGCAAGGAGATCCAACCAGTCCATCCTAAAGTACATCAGTCATGGGTGTTCACTGGAGGGACTGATGTTGAAGCTGAAACTCCAATACTTTGGCCACCTGATACAAACAGCTTACTCATCTGCAAAATCCCTGATATTGGGGGCAAGAGGAGAAAGGGACGACAGAGGATGAAATGGTTGGATGGCATCACCGACTCAATGGACATGGGTTTGGGTGGACTCTGGGAGTTGGTGATGGTCAGGGAGGCTTGGCGTGCTGCAGTTCATGGGGTTGCAAAGAGTTGGACATGACTGAGCTACTGAACCGAAGAGCTGATTTATCCAAAGATAAAACTGACAAATCTTTAACAAGACTCACTGAGAGAGGACTCAAAATCATAAATGAGAGGAGACGTTACAACTGGTACCACACAAAGGGTCATAAGAGGTCACTATGAGCAACTGTGGTGGCTGTTTAGTCCCTAAGTCGTGTCCAGTTCTTTTGAAACCCCATGAACTGTAACCCACCAGGCTCTACTGGCCATGGGATTTCCCAGGCAAGAATACTGAAGTGGGTTGCCATTTCCTTCTCCAGGGGATCTTCCCAATCTAGGGATCAAACCGATGTACATTGTCAGGCAGATTCCCTACCACTGAGCCAGCCACCTGGGAAGCCCCACTATGAACAATTAATGTACCAATAAATTTGACAAACTGAAGAAATGGATAAAGTCCTACAAACATAAAACCTATCAAGACTGAGTCATAAAAAAGTAGAAAATCTGGACAGGTCAAGTAAGGAGACTGAATCAATAACCGGAAACCTACCAACAAACAGAAGTCTAGGACAGATAGCTGCTCTGGTGAATTCTACCAAACATTTGAAGGATGAACACCAACTCTTCTCAAATTCTTCCAAAAAAAACAGAAGAGGAGGGAAACGTCGTCTTTAAAACTCTTTTTAGAAGGTTGACATCACCCTGACACAAAACCAGAGAAGGACACCACAAAAAAATTACCGGACAAAATCCCTTCAAAAAATTAGAGAAACCAAGGGAACATTTCATGCAAAGATGGGCACAATAAAGGACTGAAAGTTATGGACCTAACAGAAGCCGAAAATATTAAGAAGAGGTGACAAGAATACACAGAAGAACTATACAAACTAGATCTTCGTGACCCAAATAACCACAATGGTGGGATCACTCACCTAGAGCCAGACATCCCGGAATGCGAAGTCACGTAGGCCTTTTGTTCATCACTGTGAACAAAACTAGTGGAGGTGATGGAACTCCAGCTGAGCTATTTCAAATCCTAAAAGATGATGCTGTGAAAGTGCTCCACTCAATATACCAGCAAATTTGGGAAACTCAGCAGTGGCCACAGGACTGGTCAGTTTTCATGCCAATCCCAAAGAAAAGCAATGCCAAAGAATGCTCACAAGTAGTGCTCAAAATTCTCCAAGCCAGGCTTCGACAGTACGTGAACTGTGAACTTCCAGATGTTCAAGTTGGATTTAGAAAAGGCAGAGGAACCAGAGATCAANTATATTAAAATGAAGAATGTTAATCAGAAGACATCATTAAGAAAACAGGGAATTCCCTGGTGGTTCAGTGGTTAGGACTCCAGGCTTCCACTGCTGGGCGCAGGTTCAACTCCTGGGGGGGGAACTAAGATCCCACAAGATTTACAGCATAGCCAAAAAAAAAAAAAGAAAGGCAAATATTTTCAAAGAGGGACAAGATATATGCATTACATATAGTTGACAAAAACTTGTGTCCAGAAAATACAAAGAATGCCTAAAAATCAAGACAGCCAGACGTGCTTCTATGGACTGTGGCCTTTGTGTGTCTGTTGGTTGGGTTCAAGGCCAATGTGATAACCAACCCTGTCCAATCTGACCAGACGTGAAGAATTTTTTCATCCCCTAAATAAAAAACGTTAGGAACAACATGACTGCCTGGGGAGTGATTTCCCAGGAAGGACTCTGAGTTTTCCTGAGGGAGGAAAGGACAGTGCCGGTCCATACCGTCAGTGTTCTGCAGGACCGTGGGGTGCTTCACAAAGGCCACATCTCCCTTCTCAACCAGGCACCTGCACAGAGAGGGCCAGGTCAGCAAGGAGGACCCACAGTGGCGGAAGAGAGCCGCTCCAAGACGGAATCCCTGGGAGCTCCCGCCCCTTCCCCCAGGCAACTGGGTGTATCTAACACGCCCACTTACTCCACACACACTGCTCTACTGTCTGCTGTCCCTCGCAACTTCGGAAGAAATGTCATAGAAAAATAAATCTGCTTATTTTGATTCTGCTGTAGATACCCATTGCTTGCTTCCTTAAACAGTGATTGGTTTCTCCACGGGAGACGCTTGTGTTCTCCTATTAACAGGGCTATCCAAAGATAATTCTCTGGCTGGTTCAAAACTCACGATCAGAGATTAAAATCAGTGTGGAAGATGTGATTCTGCAGGAGTCTTGTCACACCTTATGTGTCTACGCAGCCTTAACAAAAGTTNTGATTGGTTTCTCCACGGGAGACGCTTGTGTTCTCCTATTAACAGGGCTATCCAAAGATAATTCTCTGGCTGGTTCAAAACTCACGATCAGAGATTAAAATCAGTGTGGAAGATGTGATTCTGCAGGAGTCTTGTCACACCTTATGTGTCTATGCAGCCTTAACAAAAGTTAATGTGCTTGTATCACGAGATATTTTTCATGCTTAATCTCCTGAAAAATGTTTCTCAGCGTTTGAGGTGCATTTTTTGGGAGAAACGTTGAGCACACTAAAAATAAATTTTGCGACATTCAGTCAGTTGGAAATTGATATTATTAATTTTAAGAACACCTTTCCAGTTTTCTCTGTGCCATCATCAGGCCCCTCTATCCTTCACTAGAATCAGTTACTCCAATCAATTTTCCTGCTGCTCCTGCTGCTAAGTCGCTTCAGTCGTGGCTGACCCTGTGCGACCCCACAGACGGCAGCCCACCAGGCTCTGCTGTCCCTGGGATTCTCCAGGCAAGAACACTGGAGTGGGTTGCCATTTCCTTCTCCAATGCATGAAAGTGGAAAGTCAAAGTGAAGTCGCTCAGTCGTGTCCGACTCTTAGCGACCCCATGGACTGTAGCCCACCAGGCTCCTCCATCCATGGGATTTTCCAGGCAAGAGTACTGGAGTGGAGTGCCATTGCCTTCTCCAAATCAATTTTCCTAAGCAACCTTATTCTATTTCTTTGTCTTAACAACCTGCCTCCAATAATCCCAGTCCTGAATGAGCCCAATCGTCTGTCTCAGGTGTGTCTACACCTCAGCAGTGAGGTAGACGAGAGCTCCCTGATCCTTAATTTCACCTGGGCATTCTGGCATCCCTTCTCTACTCTAGACCTGTGACTCTCCAAGAGTGGGCTGGACCAGCAGCATCAGCAACGCTGGAAATGGGTTATAAATGCACATTCTTGGGCCCTGGACCCCCTGGCTCAGGAAATCTGGAGTGGGGTTCATAGTCGTGTCCGACTCTTAGCGACCCCATGGACTGTAGCCCACCAGGCTCCTCCATCCATGGGATTTTCCTAGTCATAGCAATTAAGCAAGGAGTGGGGAAGGAGGGGGGCAAAGACATTTAAATCAGAAAATTAAGTACTGTAAAACTATACACAATATACAGAAGTTTGTAGCATTTCTATACACTAATAATGGACTGTCAGAAAAAGAAAAAATAACCCCATTTATAATTGCATCAAAGAATAAAATACATAGAAATAAATTTAACCAAGGACGTGGAAGACCTCTACACTGAAAACTACAGGACACTGATTAAAGAAACTGAAGAAGACATAAATAAATGGAAATATATTCTGTGTCATGGATTGGAAGAATTAATATTGTTAATAAACTGCCCATAGTTCCCTAAGCAATCTACAGACCCAATGCAATCCCTATCAGAATTCCAATGACATTATTCACAGAACTAGAATAAACAGTCCTAAAATTTGTATGAAACCAGAAAAGACTCTGAATAGCCAAAGCAACCTTCAGAAAGAACAAAGCTGGAAGCTTTACACTCCTTGATTTCAAACCATATTACAAAGCTAGCGTAAAATAGTACAGTATTGGCATAAAGCAGACACATAGGTCAATGGAACAAAACAGCCTAGAAAGAAACCTGTACATATATGGTCAATTAATTCATGACAGAAAGAGCCAAGAATACAGAATGCAGAAAGGACAGTCTATTCAATGAAGTGTTGAGAAAAGAGGACAACTGTCTCATAACACATTAACTTAAAACGGATTAAGGATGTAAACGTAAGACCTGAAATGATAGGACTTCTAGAAAAAAACACAGGCACTAAGCTTTTTGACAACAGCCTTAGTGATGAATTTTTGGATCTGACACCAAAAGCAAAGATTATAAAATCCAAAACTAAGAAATGGGACTACATCAAACTTTGATGGTTTCCAAAGGCAAAGGAAACCATCAAAAAGTAAAAAGGTATCTACTGAATGGGAGAAAATATGTGCAAATCCTGTATCTAATAAGGGGCTAGTGTTCAAAATATACAAAAAGCTCATACAGCTCAAAGGGAAAGACAATTTGACTAAAAGCTAAGTTGAAGATATGATTAAATGTTTTCCCAAAGATGACATAAAGATGGTCATGAGATACACGAAAAGATGCTCAAGATCACTAAACATCAGGGAAATACAAATCAAAACCACAAGGAGATAGCAGTGCATACCTGTTAGAATGGCAATTATCAAGAAGACAAGAATCAAGGGATGGCGAGGATATGGAGCAAAGGGAACCCTTGTGTGCTGCTGGAGGGAATTTTCATAATGGGTACAGCCACTATGGAAAACAGTATAGATGTTCATCAAGAAATTAAAAATGGGATGACCATACCATCCAGTGATTCTACTTCTGGGTGTTTATTTGAGGAAAAACCGTACTAACTCAAAAAGGCATATGCACTCCCCATATTCACTGCAGGATTATTTACATCAAAGTATCTACTGATGAATGGATAAAGACAATGCAGTATGCACACAGGAAGATTATTCAGCCATACAAAAAGCATAAAATCTTGCCATGTGCAACAACATGGATGGACCTGGAGGGCATTATGCTCTGCTAAGGGAAATAAATCAGACACAGAAAGACAAATGCTCACTTATGTGTGTGTGTGTGTGTGTGTGTGTGGTGGGGGAGGTAGGGTAGGGGACAAACAGCAACCAAAAAAAAACAAGAACACAGATACAGAGAACAGATTAGTGGCTGCCAGGCGGAAGTGAGGAGGTAGAGAGGAAATAAAATGGGTCAAGAGGCATACACTACATTATAAAATAAAAAGGTCATGCAGATATAATGTACAGCATAGGTTATAATACTGCATTGCATATTTCAAAGTCACAAAGAATATTTTTTAAAGTTTCCTCATGAGAAATTTCATAACTGTATGTTGACACATGGTAACTAAGCTTATTGTGATCATCTGCAATATATACACATATCAAATCATTCTCCTGTAAAACTGAAACTACATGTCCATAATGTACCTCAATTAAAAAAAAAGATTTTAAATGTTAATTTTCCATATCTGTACTCAGCTCAATGCAGCAGAACCATAACAAACAGTTCATGGACAGGCAATGTTCTGCAGAGCACACTTGAAACACTCATCTAGGTCACTAAGAGCTGTGTCCTTCACCTCGTAGCTTAACACACAAGAACAGGACTGTGAAAACTTTTTTGATATCTGATGCATATAACACCTGTCCCAAACTGAGCCAATTATGATCTCTTTCCTAGTAATAAAAACTAGAATTTAGAGAAACTGGCTATCTCTGGTTTGCTTAAAGGGAGGACAGTACACTTGGAAACTATGGGGCAACTACGCTTGGCCATGTGTATACCAGATAACAAAAGCTGGTTTCCAAAGTCAAACGTGAGTGGATGTAAAGAGAAAGGAAAGGAATGAAGACCATATGGCGGAGTCCCAGCTGCTCCTGATTTCCCTCTCAGGTAGACCGACATACTTTGATTAAAGTCTCTCTTTTGGGCTTTATCCCATTTAAGTGGGTTTCAGTTACTTGCCACCAGAAGAACCTTGATTAAGACATTCACAAGGAGCTATCAGGAGAGGTTTTGCTCTGAACTGGCAAACATGTACAGAAGAAAGAGAGGCAAAGCGTCTGCACCAGTCAGACACAAGGCCAGGATAACCGGACTGCCTGGGGGAGAGGGCATCATGGGTTCAGGAATCCTGGGTTCTGGTCCAACCTCTGCTGGGAATTCGCAATATGACTTAGCCAATTAATCATTTCATTTTTCTGGTCCAGTTTCCTCATTTACCTAAGATAAAGGTTTCCAACAGGACTCAATAAAGAAGTACCAGGTCCAATGCTGACAAACCAGGCACTGTCTCAAAACACAGCTGTACAGGTAAACTAAATCATGGTTAGAATTCTGTCAGCTAATTATGGTACTCATAAGAAACCACCCCAGCCAAAAACCCAACGGTCATCCTCAAAACTCTCCCATCTAGTGAAAAACGGAGTCCTCTCCCTTCTACCCTTAACCACTGCCACTGTGTTCCCCCAGTCCTTGCCATCTCTTAGCAGGACTATTCTATAATGTCCTCCTTGAGCCTCCTTGCCGTAGTCCATCTTCCACACTGCCACCCAAGTGAACATTAGAAATCAGCTAAGTTATTCCTCTACAGGGGAAGTAACTCCACTGACAGTTTTCATTGCTTTTCACGTGCTGAATATCTACTTGTTAATAGGTTGGTGCAAAAGTAATCACAGGTTTGCACTGTTGAACTTTTCCATTTGATACTGGAATATATTCTCAAATAAATGTGGTTATGTCACACATCATTTTGATGCACAGTTCTTGCTTTATGTTTCTTGCTAATTATTATTACTTGTTGTTGATATGTATTTTAGACTATGGAAATGATGTTAGACACAAAAGCAAATTCAAGCAGTTTTCTTATTTGAGTTCAAAATGGGTCAAGACGCAAGAGACAACTCGCAATATCAACAAATGCATTTGGCCTAGGAACTACTAAGGAATGTCCAGTGCAGTGGTGGTTCAAGAAGTTCTGCACAAGTCTTGACAAGTCTTGACGATGAGGAACATGGTGGCCAGCCATAGGAAGCTGACAACAATGAACTGAGAGCATCACTGACTGATCCTCTTACAACTACACAAGAAGTTACCCAAGAACTCAGTGTCAGTCATTCTACAGTCCTTCGGCATTTGAAGCAAACTGGAAAGGTGAAAGAGCTTGATAAGTGGGTGCCTCATGAGCTGACCAAAAATCAAAAAAATTGTCATTTTGAAGTGGCTTCTTCTCTTATCCTATCCAACAACAACGACTCATTTCTCAATTGGACTGTGATGTGCAACATAAAGTGGATTTTATATGACAACCAGTGAAGACCAGCTCAGTGGCTGGACTGAGCAGAAGCTCCAAAACACTTCCCAAAGTCAAACTTACACCAAAAAGGGGTCATGGTTACTGTTTGGCAGTCTGCTGCTGGCTAGCCTGACCCACTACAGTTTTCTGAATCCCAGCAAAATCATTACATCTGAGAAGTACGCTCAGCAAACTGATGAGATGCAATGAAAACTTCAGCACCTGCAGCTGGCACTGGTCAATAGACTGGGCCCAATTCTCTGCAACAACGCTCAACCACACGGCACACAATCAACGCTTCAAAAGCTGAATGAATTGGGCCACAAAGTTTTGCCTCACCTGACCTCTCACCAACCGACTACCACTTCTTCAAGCACCTCGGCAACTTTTTTGCAGAGAAAATGTTTCCCCAACCAGCAGGACACAAAAATTGCTTTCCAAGAGTTCGTTGAATCCTGAAGCACATACATTTTGCTACAGGAATTAACAAACTTATTTCTTACTGGCAAAAACGTGTTGACTGTAATGGTTCCTGTTTTTATAATAGAGATGTGTTTGAGCGTAGTTATAATGATCTGAAATTCAGAGTCTGAAATCACTATTACTTTTGCAGAAACCTAATACCAATCTCAGGTGAAGGTGAAGTCGCTCAGTCGTGTCTGACTCTTTGTGACCCCATGGACTGTAGCCTACCAGGCTCTTCTGCACATGGGATTTTCCAGGCAAGAGTACTGGAGTGAGTTGCCATTTCCTTCTCCAGGGGATCTTCCCGACCCAGGGATCGAACCCAGGTCTCCCACATTCCAGTCAGACGCTTTAACCTCTGAGCCACAGCTCAGTGCCAATTCTGACACCTATGACGGGACCTCTGTTTCAGACTTAGAGTGTTTCGCTCCTCTTCTACATTCTCAGACACAAAACAACTACAGGTAGAGTGACAATGACTGCTGCAGATGTAAACACAAAGTGCTATGCTAGAGTAACGAGGCTGTAAAGCCCGCCCCCAGTGAACCACACCCCCAGTACCCATGGCCTTCTATAAACCCACCCCACAGTGAACCTGACCTGACTTCTGTGGCTCACTTCAATCAAGAGAATGTGACTGAAGTGATGTAGTCAGTTCCCAATCCATGCCTTAGGAAGGCTGCGTGGGCTCTTGTGGTCACCTTCGGCAGCCATGTAAGAAGTCCACCGGCCTTGCCAGGGAAATCATGTGGAGATGTCACACGGGGAAACAAGGGCCCTGAGATGTCCACAGACTGTGTGGAGCGAGCCCCAGAGAAGCCTGGCTTTTCCGCCCTCCCCTCTGAGGTGCCACGGAGCTGTGTGGCTGTGTCCTGGGGCTCCAGATGACTGCTGCCTCCACTGACATCATGTGGAACCACAGAACCCACAAGCTGAGCTCAAGCAATCCAAAGAATTAGGAGGATTAATAAAGTGTCGTGGGACTTCGCCAGTGGTCCAGTGACTAAGAGTCCACTTTGCAAGGTGGGGGACACAGGTTTGATCTCTGGTTAGAGAACTAAGGCCCCACAAGCTGTGGGGCAACGCAGAGCGTGCACCACAGCCACTGGTGCACCACACCAGAGCCCTGACGCTGCAACTGAGACCCAACGCAGCCAAATGAACCAAAGGGACTGAGTAAAATGACTATCGCATTAAGGTACTAAGTAGTTTCGGGGTGTTCTGCTACACAGATAACAAATATTCATTATCTCCCATCTTCTCACTTCTTGAAAGCAGGGAGTACGTTACACACCTCTATGGCGCCAGTACTCAGGCACAAGAACTGGCCTAAAACCAGGCCTTACCATCTTTAAATAAATTAATCTCATAGCAAAACAGACAAAATCTTTCCAAATCTCATACTGAGTTGAACAGTGTCTCCCCAAAATTCATGCCCACCCAGAACGTGACCTTAAATGAGGTCATAATGGGTTAGAGTGGGCCTTAAATCCAATGACCAGTGTCCTTATAAAAAGGCTATGTGCCAACAAAAGCAGAAACTGAAGCAACACAGCGACAAGCCAAGAAATGCCGAAGGGCTACCAGAAGCTGGGAGGAAGCATGGAAGGACTCTCCCCCAGTGCCTTCAGAGGGGGCCTGGCAGACACCCTGACTGTGGACTTCTGGCCTCCAGAATCATAAGAGAATAGATTTCTATTGTTTAAGCCATGCAGTTTGTGGTAATTTGTTCCATCAGTCACAGGAAACCTATACAAACCTAGAGGCCCAGAGCGGGCAAAGGTAACAGGAGCCCTGGTGGTGGATCAACGGGCTAAAAACCACGGACAGGAACCATCTCCTTTCCTCTCAGCTACAGTCTAACTATTTTATAGTAAGTTAATTATGACACGTGCAGTTTCTCTTCACAAAGCATCCCACAAACGAATCTTGTTAGTTTTCCTCCCAAGAATTAGCAAGCAGAATTACAGGTTTCCGGTTATAAAGAAGCGAAGACTGACTATGCTGGTTTAACTGCTTCGCCTGGGTGACTGGCCTGGGAGTGCAGTTTTCGTGTCCACCCTTCGGGTTCCAGGAGGCTTCCCCACTGAAACGCTGTCTCAGGCCTTCTCAGCTCTTAGCCAAATGCCCCCAAGCCCCCTTTTCCTTCCAGCCCACTCCCCGGGGGGCTCAGGGAGCGCCCGCCGCTGACCCGGGCATCCCTACCTGGGGCAGGATGACCCGCTTCAGCTGCTCCTGCGTGAAGTGCTCCACGTAGGCCTCCAGGTGGGACAGCAGCACCATGCGCACGTGCTCCTCGTGCACCTCGAACAGCCGCAGCAGCACAGGGACCACGCGCGCCTGGAACAGGGCTGGCGAGAGGAGGCGGGGGGCTTCTCCCTGCACGTTGTCTTCCCCCAGATCAGACGGGGAAACAAATCATCACTTCAGTGAAAGGAGCACGAAGCCTAGTGCACAAACTGAGCCGGAACTTCACACAACCCTAAGTACCCTTCGAAATTCTTACGTCCCAAACCAAAGGGACTCAAGGCTTAACTGTCTTAAGTACACTCCACCTTGTAGGAGCGTTTCTGATACACTCTTATCATACTTAACGTACTGCAAAGAAACCTTATGTTTTAATATAATTCTGAGTGGATAGCTCTCTGTATTAACATATTCATGTCTAATCAAGGAGAAATTTCATATACTCGATTCAACTGATATTATTGTTGCAATTGTTTCTGCAAAGCCAGGAAGTGTTAAATGCTACATGAGCTGGTCCTCCTGTTGGAAGGTCCTTCAACAGAGACAGGCATCAGAACCATTTGGGGACCTTTGAAAATATGTATTCACCTGTCCTCCTTCTGTCCCAGACCTAGGGGGCCAGACACAGGCAAATTTAGAAAAAGCTCCCCAGGTCATTCAGATCACCACACAGTAAGCGTGCACTGTTTAAATGGGGACAAATAATTTCCAAACTCCGTAATTACCAAGAATACTTTGGAAAAAAATTCACCTTTTTTAGGGCCGAGGAGATAAGGAAGAAAACTCTTAACAGCTACTGGCTCTGCAAACACCAGCTGGTTAAGCAGAAGAGGCACCAACCTTGAGGCTATTAATTCCTCTGACAGGCAGCTGACTCTGTCCAGCAGGAATCTGGGGGCAAAGAAGGAAAGCCTGAAACACTGCAGCAGCTTACCTGCAGTTGAGACACACTCAGCCTTAGCTCACATCATCGCAGTGATGCATCTGAAATATGGCTAGGGAAACTGAACTGGTGGGTCCCCAGATACTTAAGAAAAACACAGAAGGTGTGAGACAATGCCAGCTAGTCAGTACATATACAACCTCCGATCCAAGCTAGGAAATTTTTTTCAACAAATTGCCCCTCATTAATAATGGTAAGAGTGTCCTCTTTCCACTCCCCCCCAATAACCCAGAGTCTTTTTAGTCAATAAAGTACTTTCTCAGATTTAAAACACACATTGTGCTTAGTCGCTCAGTCATGTCCAACTCTTTGTGACCCCCATGGACTGTAGCCCACCAGGCTCCTCAGTTCATGGAATTCTCCAGGCAAGAATACTGGAGTGGGTTGCCATTTCCTTCTCCAGGGGATCTTCCTGACCCAGGGATCGAACCTGCATCTCCAGCACTGCAGGCAGATTCTTTACTGTCTGAGCCACCAGGGAAGCCCGTTTAAAAACACATAGGATATTACATTACTTAAAGTTTCTATGGTAAACAAAACACTGGCTTTTGTTAGAAGAAGCTAAGTACAAGCACTTTAAGAAATACACAGACATCAGGTATTAACAGTAATAACATGCCACCATACAATCACCCTGAGCAAGTATCTTGCCTCCTGCCTAATGAGGAAATGGACCATACCAAGCATTACCTTCTTCAGGCCCCTCAGCCACTATCCACAAACAGGTCCACGGCCAGAGTAATTCCCACCTCTTTTCCAGGTACCAAGGATGTGAAAGATTCCTCTTATGTAAGGCCATCGCCACAGGGCCATCACTCCAACATTCCCTTCTACCCCAGGGCCACAGGCCAACAGCCCCCCAGCACGAGGGGGGCTTCAGTTCCTCCCTCACTCCCACCAGCTCCATTCTCTGAGTCCAAAGACATGCTCCCATCTTTTCCAGCCTTAAAAACAGCCTTACTTGACTCCCTTAGCAACTCAGTCGCAATTCCATGTTCCTCTCCTCCAAGCTTTTCAGGAGGTTTTACCCAAAGTCCATGTTCTCACCTTCTGCTCCCATTTCAGTTCACAGCAGTTTGATTCTCTCTGCTGAAATGGCTTTTTCTAAAACAGTTACAAAAGCTCTCTTGATGGCAAAGTCATTACTATCTTTCTCAAATCCCCTACCATTTGGAGTATCAGCCCTCCTGTTTCTGAATCTCCCCTGACCACTGCTTCAGCCTCACTTGTCAGCCACTCCCTTCCCACCAGCCCCCTAACAGGCTGGGGGCCGCAAGTCTTTTTCATGCTGCCCACTTCCTCAACCTTAATAGTCACCTCCAGCTCATCCTCACCAGACTCCTCTCCTGAGATGCAGACCCATCTGCCCAAAGGCCCATGTCCACCTCTACCTGGAGGCCCACAGCCACGTCCAACCAACATGGACACCAGATCCTACGTCTTCCCTCCAGTATTTTCCAGCTCGTTTAGTGATAATCACTAAGGCTGGCCAGTTTTTATGTTTTAATATTTCTCATCTGTGTCTTCACTCTACCATTGCTGCCCCTACATGAGGCTTCCCATCTACTGCTGGTCTGCCATGGTCTGCCAACCAACCCAAATCTTACATGAAGTAAAGCTGTGCCTCCTCTGTAGAAACAGAGTAATCCACCAAGGTGAGAGGCATCTGTCTCACAGCCTGTTTTCACTCCTTTGACAGTTTCAAGGCCTGAAGCCCACTGCTTACCCATAGCGTCAATACCCCTCTCGGCTACATCCGAAGGTGCCTGCCCTACCCCCTCCAGCAGGACTCAAGCGGTCGTCACTCCACACACAAGACCTACTGCGTTTTGCCTTTGTGCACTGGTTCACATTGCCTCTCTGCCCAGAATAGCTTTATCTCTAACCTCCTCCTCCCTGCCCCGTCCTCTGTGTTCTCAGGACACCGCCATCAAGCTCCACTACTGTCTAAGGATTATCAGTCTGTATCTGTTTCCTTCACCAGAACTATACTTCCCAGGGTCTAGCAGAGAGTCTGACATAGAGGAAATGTCACTGAACTCTGTCTAAGAAACCCAATGACAGACTCGTCTTCTCTAAGACACCTGAAGTGATTACATGGACTTAATCCAAGTTACTAAATTTTAAGGCCTGAATTTTCTGAACTTACTTGAAAAATTCAGTTTTTTCCTCTTCGCTCTTCAATGTTAAACTTTTCAAGAAATTCACAACTTCTAGAAAATCATTCCTAAATGCCAAAAAGAAAAAAAAAAATGCAGGACAACAGATTAAAGAAGGCACATTAAATATCAAAGCCATAATCGCAGACCACACGATAATACTACTCAACAAAGACACATCTCCCTGACCATGTGGAAGATTCTACTGTAACTAAGTAATTTAGAAGACAAGTGCTATAGGACAAGCCCATAGGGAATTTAATATTTTAAGAATATCAAAGAGATCTGTGAAGAGGATACATGCTTAACCACACACATGTGTGCATATACAAATGCAAACAAATGCTGTGGTTTTAATAAAATCATCATAGTCATCCAAACATTTTGTTGTAATAGGATGTGGTTACATGAAATGTCCTCGGAGAAATGCTTTTACCGTTACAGAACAGTTGCTGATTCTCAAGTCTCCTCTGGGGAAGTAGTAACTATTAAGGAGGGTTGCAGAAACAGGCATTTCTGGTACAAGTCACAGGGGTCTTCTCATGTTGCCTGTTTTGTCTGGTCACTTTTCCAGCCAGGCAGGGAAGAGGGTGACAAGAGCGGGTGGTTTCCTGCAGGGCCTGCACAGTCCCAAAGCCAGCTCAGCTCCAAGCAAACACGGCTTGGGAGGGAGGCTTTAGCAGCAGCCAGCAGCCCCCACCAGCAGGGCTGACCTCCTCTCCTGGGTCTCCACACATCACCTTTGCACCTGTTTCCCTCTGGCTTGGCAGAAAGAGTGCAAATGCCTTGACCAGAGTGTAAAATCAGATGGCTCGGCTGCCTCGGTAGGAGCTTCGGCCCTGCCTCCCCCCGGTCCCCGCTGCCCCTGGCTGGGCTTTCCCCTCACAGACAACAATCCCCTCACATGTAACAATTTATGAAAGAGGGAGCCGGTGTGTGGTTCTGCCTTCCCTCTCCTGTTTTTATTGAAGGATAATTCAATTCAACTTTACAATGTTGTGTTGGCTTCTGCCGAACATCAACATGAATCAGCCAGAGGTATACCTATGTCCCCTTCCTCTCCCCTCTGTTTCATCCACAAGTCATACTAAAGAACTCCTACCACACACAGTGATGAGAGAATCTATTCACTGTAAAGGATTCTTCTCCGCAGAGAGTCTATCAGTCTGAAACATCCCCCCGCCCAAAACACGTGGAGATACCTTGGTTAAAGGACTCATAATGGGAAAGGTTTGAATAGCTCTTTTGGAACATAAGTAACAAAGCCCACGTGACCACAAGGAAAATACCCCTTCTGCTGTGTTTAATGATATACCTCATCCTATCTTAGAGCCCCCTCCAGGGATTCCCTTCACTCTGATTTCTCTCAGGCTTTCCAACTACAAACCCATAATGATTTTTAGTTTCACAACTGACATGAGTTTGATTTTGCTAATAAAAGTTATGAATGAGGAGTTAACCTGTGCAGAAGTTCTGCAGACACAGAAATTTAAAAAATGAAGGACACATAAATTAAAACTAACCTTGAAGAGAGAGGGCCAAAAATCTCTCTGAATCCAGCGACAGTATTGACAGCTATACTGTGCCCTCCCTCTAACTGACTTCTTTGCTGTTCCATCACGAATCACTAAACAAAGAAAACAACCTTCTGCCTGCCTGAAGAAAGATAAGCTCATCCCATGCCCATCCCCCACCTCCAAGTAAAATTCAACAATAACAAACTCGTATAAATAATACAATGTCAGCAAAACAGAGAGGCTCTGTTAACATTAAGGTCCTCAATTAACTTCTCCAGCTCTACACCGCTGGACACAGCCTAGCTTCTTCACGTTCACAGAAGTCCTAAGGAGTCCAGCTATAATGTCTAGACCCAGGTGTCCACGGTGAAGGGTTTCTAGAACTTCCTATCTGTGAGAGGAACGTGAGAGGCAATGGTCATGCCTCCCTCCACTTCCCACGTGGACATGACTCACTCTCTCCTAACACCGAGGGGCAGCAGCAGCAGCAGCACGCGGGCCCGCACCGCCCGCTCCCCTGAGCCCCACCGCAGGAGTGCGGCCCACAGGCGGGCCTGCGGGGGCAGGCAGCGCGCCGCCCGGGCGCCTCACCTGAAGAAGTCGTGGCACAGGAGGCTGCAGAGCGCTGGCCGGCAGTGCGGGCTGGGACTCAGCAGGGCTGAGTGCAAGGTCTGCTGAAAGCCGGAGAGAATATCGGCTGCAACTGAAACCCAGAGCGACAGTTAGTTCCCACTGCCTCCTCCCTCCTGTTAGGACCTCTACGGCTGGAGGCTGACGGGAGCAAAAACCAACCTGGAAAAAGCCCAAACAAAGAGAGCCCTGGCTGGTGCTGAACAGCTCCCTGCCTGCCTGAAGTCAAACTCCTGGGCAGGTGGAGAAAATCATCCTGCCAACACGTGCACCCCCTGCTCCCCCGAAGGCCCCCACCTTTCCTGACTGTCAGCTTAACTCAGCTCAGGCCTAGAGGAGAAAGCTGAGTAAGTGGCAGGTTTGAGGGCCTTTTCAATCAAGTCTCCTAACCCTCAAAACACAGGAAGTTATTTGAAGGACTGTATTTCCTCTCAAGGATGGTACATAATTGCCACCATGCTAGAAACAGTGAAGAGCAGTTAGTTCATCACCCACAAAGGATGTCCTAGAGCTTAATTCTCAAATGTTTAGGCTGGGACAGGTCAGAGCTGATGGCTGAATGGTGCTTGTAACTTCAGAGGATGGAATGAACCAGGCAGAAGAAACTGCGTTAGAACTGCACAAAGCTGCAGCAAATGAGATACAGGCTGGTAAAGGGGCTTAATGTGTACAGACCCCAGTACATGTAAAGGATGGACATCTGAAGGCCCAGAGCAGGTGGAGGAGAGTGAGGCGGGCTGTCAAGCATGCCACCAGAGAACTCAGACAACTATGTGCTCAGCAGCTTGGCCTTTAAGGGCCAACCAAAGAGAAAAGTAATGAGTAAATGAAATCATGGCCCCTAGAAAAAATCGAAAGGACTCTGAATCAAGATAAAGAAATGTTAATCTTAATTTAGAAATTAATCTTAAAAAACTCTGAGTCTTATCCTCAGATCATTACATACACATCAACAGCACCATTCATTTATTTATAGGCTGGTTTGATAAGGAATAGTCTTTAGACCATAAATCCAGTACCAATCAATAAGATCATAATACAAGATATCCAAAGCCATAGTTCCAAGTGCCTCCTACTTAAAATTCTTTTAACTGTTCAAAGTGAAGAAGCCCAAAGCTTCTGCCCTCACTGCCATTACGAACTGCCCTGCACAAAGTTTCTTGGTAAGCAACAGTTCCGAACTACAATCAAATACCACAGCATCCACCATGGATGGCTGTCCCACTAATTCTGTGGATGCAGATAGCACAAGTCCAACTCACCCTGTTCATTTAAGACTGTGAGCAAACTTTCCACCAGTGTCCCAAAAGAATAGGCATCCCGGGCGTGTCCGTGGGACGCTGGCAGAGTCGTGAATTCTGGAGACTAAAAGCAGTAAAGACCATTACAACCAGAGGATCTGCTTCAGAAACCATTCCTAATCTTCTCTGAAGCACTTTCTCCCATTTTTGCGTTTGGTGTATCCAAAGTTAACTACACAGTATCACACACAAATTTCTAAGCTCTTAAAATGATTAGTGAACAGAATTTATCAAAGATATTAATAATATTAAATAAGGAGGGGGAAAGGCCATAATATATGTTTGTGGCTTTCAGAAATATTTCTGACTACAAACTGGAGTTAAAAAAAATTATCAGCAGCATTATATGCACATATATGTGTAAGCACATAACAAAAACAGAAGTTTCAAAAAACAGTTCTAAGTCTTGCTCCTCAAGATGTCCAGTGATACTTTCTATTTACTGCCTTATTTTTCTCCCTTAAAATGCCAGTCAGGACCCCTAAATTGATCCAAAACCTACAAATTGTTGGTTTGAAAGACACTAGTGTATACACATAGCACTGCTTTGAATAAACCTGAGTTATTTCAAGGCCTAGGTTTATACTTAAGTTTATTGTTGAGTTTGTGTTTCCTGCAAAGCACACTAAATATGTCTCTGGGGATCAAAGTCTATAGTGGTTAAGGACAAATTTAGAAAGAACAAGTGCTTCTGAATTTATTGTTAAATATGATCTTTCTTTACCAGCACCATATTAATGATCACTCTTCCTCACATCTTGGAATCCCAATAGGTTTATACTTAAGTTTATTGTTGAGTTTGTGTTTCCTGCAAAGCACACTAAATATGTCTCTGGGGATCAAAGTCTATAGTGGTTAAGGACAAATTTAGAAAGAACAAGTGCTTCTGAATTTATTGTTAAATATGATCTTTCTTTACCAGCACCATATTAATGATCACTCTTCCTCACATCTTGGAATCCCAACTAACGGCAGATGACCAGCTTGGGTGAAGCACAGGAAAGGGCTGGGCTCTTGCTTCCTCAACTCTCATGGCTTCCACAAAGGCACAAAGGCTCACCATAAAATGGTATGGCGCCCCGACTCTGCTCACACCGAGGTGCCTCTTATCTTTCAGTACCATCACAGGTGTCTACATGACCAAAACGTAAGCTGAGTTTCAAGAAAAAAGGCTCTCTGCTGTGATGACATCATCAGTCTCAGAAGCCTTCAAGGCCAAGGAATTAGGAAGTGTCTATGACTTAGCGAAGAGGTGGGCAGAGGAAAGGTTTTTGTTTTGTTTAAGTTTCATACTCAGTTACACAAAGAAGTCTTCGTGACATCTGAAGTGTATCATCTTACCATCTCTTCAGGAGGAATAGATGCTGGGTCTCTTACTGACCGAATACTCCTCAGAAACTAAGAGAAATAAATTAAGGAAAGTAAATTCAAGCATATGTTTGGTGAGCCAATCTCTTACATCAAGTTACAAAAGCAAAGAGCAATCAACACCAATGAAACCTTCAAACCAATGCTACAGGTTAAACACATAAATTAAAAATCTTCATCAAAATGTAGATATAGCACCTGGTATGGCACAAGACTTAGTGGAAAATAAATATCAGTTCCCTTTCCTTTTCCTTTCAGCTGGTTTAACAGACATCCTCTGGTGTTCAGACACATCTATTTATAAGGCAATTAGAAATACTTCTTTCTCATCCTACATGAAAATGAAAGTCACTCAGTCATGTCCAACTTTTGTGACCCCATGGACCTTATAGTCCATGGAATTCTCCAGGCCAGAATACTGGAATGGGTAGCTCTTCCCTTCTCCAGGGGATCTTCCCAACCCTGGGATCGAATCCAGGTCTTCCACATTGCAGGTAGATTCTTTACCAGCTGAGCCACCAGGGAAGACCCTCATCCTATGGAGATATTACAAATAAAAGACTTCTCTAGCATAGGACACACCTATCATTAATCTGCTCTCTGAATCAAGTCAGTCATAAATTGGTTGCCACATGAGATACGTGAGGACCTTATAAACCAGAGAGACAGAGCCAGCACCCACAAAACAACATTCATCTGCTGACTCATCAAAGATCATTTCTCAAGAGCTTGTGTGTTCCAAACGCCATCTAGGGCACCAGGAATACATACTGATGCAATAAATCCCTATCCCCAGCCAGGAGCTCACGACCTAAAATGTAAACTAAGGACTCTGACAACCTGCGCTGGTTGAGCACCTGGGAAGCCCAGGAGGACTACTCTTGTTGGGCAGGGGACACCTCGGGGAGGGCTTCACAAAGAGAAGACTCAGCCTGATCTAGACTTCACTGAGGTGTCAGCCTCATCTTACCTCCTGCAGAGTCCAGGGGAAGAAAGGCGACAGAAGGGCACACGAGGGAAAAAGGGGGTGGAGGAGGAGAACCCTGCTGGACTGCACGGGACAGGACGCAACCAGAGTGGAGCTCAATAACCAAGTGGCACCTGGAGCCGAAGGCAGGCTGGGGAGGAGCTGCTGAAGGGCCTGGGACCCCGTGGTACAGAATCTGGGATACACCCCAGAGGGAATTACGCTGTTATACTGATTAGCTGGAAGCTGACTTCTGAGAAGAAAGGGATCGATGGGGACAGAAATAACAGAGGAATGTCTTCATGGTGGAAGGAGCATTTGAGCTGAGCCAGAGCCCCTGAAGGTACACAGGCAACAAGGCCCCCGTGAAACCTGCATACAAGGGAACAGGGGGAGTGAGGTGGAGCCAGGAAGTCAGGGAGCCCCCTCGTCAGTAAGGAAATCATGATGTGTGTGTTTGTGTGTATGTGTTTTAAAAGGCTAAGTCTAGAGGCGACATGCAAAATTATGGAAATAAGAAACAAAACAGAGAACAGTAAGACTGCTCAACTCCGGAGGGGAATCTGTAGACCTCGGTCAGAAAAAATTGCTGCACAGGCAGCAATACTGTGGCCCACAGGGAGTTACGATGCATAGTCCCTGACGCCAGCTCTTAGGACGTAATGCATGGCTCTGGAAAACATGAACAAGTGCTCAATGAGCATGTCTAATGTGCCTAATATGTGCCAGGCCCTGTTCCAGGTGGATGGATAAAAATACGTACACAAATATCTATGTGTTTATTTGCCTTTATTTTTCGCCTATCACCCTCAAGAAGCTCAGCCACTGGTAAAGAAGGTAGACACATGGAGGCAATTCGCCATTAAACACTCAGCGGTAAAACTAAGTGCAGGTTACTACAGGAGCACAGAGGGTGGGCATTTAATGGAAAATTGACCAAGCCTCTTCCAGTCCCAAGATACTTCCACTCTAAAATGAGAAAAGAATAGACGATGCCTCTGGACAGTAGAAGCCTACAACCCCGTGAATGTGAGTATTGACAAAAAAGCCAAGTCTCCAAACCTCAGCTCACACTACTGCTGGAGCAAAGTCCCTACGGGAGAACCACACACCGAAACGCTATCAGGCTCTGCGTGACACAGAGGGCCGGCGCCTGGCTTACCTCTGGTGTGGCCTGAGCGACTCTGCAGACTGTTTCCATTCCTCCCAGCTTCCAGTGCCCATCTTCGCTCACAAACACAGACGACGCGCAGACATTGTTGTGCGTGAGGTGTCCCTGGGAAAAGAACAGGAAGAAGATTGCCATTCCCATTTTCTGAGTAGAAGTTTTAGAAAATTAGGAATTCATCGCCCCCCCCCAAAAAAATGTGGCAAGTCTTTCTACTTGTGGCATAATAAACAGAACTACAACTTTAAGAAATGACAAATTCAATGATCCAGCTTAAGCATTATGAGGTTAGGAAAAAATGAAAAACGCAATGGAAAGGCTTATCTCCCCCTGCCCAGTGTGGCAGGTTACTAAAGACACGAAGGCCACCGTGCAGACACTGTACATCCCCATCTCCATCGGAGCTGGGAGACACAGGTGTCCTTACAGGTAAATTTACAAGTCTTTTCAGCCTGCATCGTGTGCTTCGAACGCCTTTAAAGGAAAATTTTATCTTTGCTCCTATAAGGTTATTGTATTAATTTTCTCCTCTAAATTCTTTCTCACCTACATTCTATCACGAACCCAGATCCACTTCACCTGAAATCTTATCAGTAGGCATTAAAAAAATTCTGCCTGAAGAAGAGGAAAATGGAATGATAAGGACCACCAGAAATATCCCCACAGACCACAGAAGAGCCAAATTGAAAACTACATAAAAAAATGGTGCAGTCAAATAAATGAGGGAGGGAGAAAACGAGAACGGGGATGAAATATGTTTTTTTCTCAAACCAGAAATAAGTGCCCTTTAAATACTCTGCCTATCAGATCCAATAGGTACACATTTTTTATATAAAACACTCCAAGGTATGTATATATATTTTTAAAGGAAAGCTCAGAATAGTATTAGGGTGTGTTTCTGCTTGAGAAAAATAAAGGCGAATAAACACATAGATATTTGCTAAGACACACAAAAAGCATCTGCGGCCTAACACACTGGCCGCTGAGGTTGTCCACGGCAAGAAGCAGGGCTCCTGGCGTCAAGGGCAGGGACTTGTCTCCTTGTCTGCACTCTCATACCACTCAAACTTTTACTGCAGTCAAACAATTTTTCCAACAGAGAAAATATTCCACCACAGTGCAGAGTTAATAATTCTACGTATGTGTATCTTAGAAGTACTTTTAAGAGACAATAAGTTCAAAGTGATATTTGGAGAGTCTATCTCCCATTAATAGAAAAAATTTTTAAAAAACACATTAAGATGAGTCAAATGCAAGGGCTTCTAACCTGCAACTGGTGTTTTTTAATCTTGGGAGGCTGCCATAGGCCTTTATACTTCAGAATGTAAATCCCATTAAGAAAATAGTAGTTCAATAATACTGTTAAGAAACAGACCACAAGTAAACAATACCACTTTATCCCCATAATAGTAAATACTGGGGTGGTATTAAGGGGCACCACCTACTTGAACGGGAATTTGGGTATTTGGGCATTTGGCACCACCTACTTGAGTGGGAAAGGGTGTGTAAAACTCTGCCTCTTTCTAAGAAATGATCATTTCTTTCATTAAAATAAAAAAAATTCCTGAAAACAAACAGAAATATGGTCCACACCAGCACTAATGTTATTAACCTTTTATCTGATCCTAATAACAAATACCAGCTGTAGGTATTTTTAGGTAAAGACTTATCGGACAGACTGAGCGACTTCACTTTCACTTTTCTCTTTCATGCATTGGAGAAGGAAATGGCAACCCACTCCAGTGTTCTTGCCTGGAGAATCCCAGGGACGGGGGAGCCTGGTGGGCTGCCGTCTATGGGGTCTCACAGAGTTGGACACGACTGAAGTGACTTAGCAGCAGTAGCAGCAGCAGAGACAGACTATATCGTAAACTGAAATAAAGTTCTATAAATAACTACCCAGGGACAAAGAACTTGCTGCCTGCTCCACAAACCACTTGTCTGTCTATAGCAGCTCATGTGCTGTTTTCCCTCAGGAAGCTTTCTGATGAGAATAGTCACTTATGATTTCTATAGATACCACAATTCACAAGCACTACCCCATACATCAGCCTCCATCTCCCACTCCTGGTCTAAATGAAAGGCTGTGAGGCAGACTGTCCAGGTTACTTACTCGGTCATGAAGGAAGATAAGAGCCAGCAATATGTCATAGATCCCAGCACAGACCTCTGCAGAGGACAATGTTTCCAAAACCACTTCCAGAGGCTGCACTCGCTCAGTGACGAGATGAATGCCGTCCGCTTCCACAGTGCAAGATAAAAACCTCAGCAAGCACGGGTGACGAAGGGTCTTCAGGTGCTTTAAAAATACAAACAGAAAAGTCGGTAAAGTTAATGACTCCACGCTTTACCGTCTGAGCCACCAGGGAAGCCCAAGGGTAACTCTAGTCTCATATATATTGTAATCAATTCAGAAAATGTATACTTAAATTCAAGGTCTTCTCCAGTTTCTTGCCTCCCCCACCTAACCCCCAAGTGTCAAAGAAGGCAAAGAAAAACCCGTGACTTGCTCTGACAGTGTTTACTTTACCAGCATTTATATTAGTCTATAGAGGCTTTCATTTCCTTGAGTGTAGGCCCCCAAGAGCCCAGACTTCCAATGATTATTGCTATAAACTCTGAATAAAGTCCCGAAAACACCACCTGAGAACTCTGAAAAGTAAACAAGAGCATGTAGATTATGGACGGCTGTCACCCATGGGGCGAGTTTCCTGGTCTGGGGGGGATGTCCCTTTTCACAGCTGTGTGCTGAGTGTAGGCCCCAGGTGCAGAGCAGTGCAGCAAAGGTGGCTAAAACTCGAATGGAAACTCTGCCACCTTTGTGGCCAGGAGAACCAAAGCAGGTTTGAGTATGAGGAAGCTGTCCCAGAGGAGAGAGCACCGAGGGAGGGAGAAGAGGCCCCAGTTATCTGTGTACCCACACAGGTCTCAGACTAACCCCGGAACCAAACATGCACAGGACAAACTCAAATTTGCACAGCAAAGTTTTGAAAAATGAACTAAGGTTTGAACTACCATGCACAGGAAGGGTGAGAGGAGAGTAGTTTTTTAAAAAAAGGCAGGGGGGGGCAAGCTTGAACCCAAGGGAACTGACCATCTGCAAACGGAAAATATCAACATTCTTCAGAGAATTATAACAGAACCAAGAGTCTATGCAACAGGGCATTCCAAATGTTCAGGATGCAATCCAAAATCACTCAGAAGAGAAAGGATCATGAAAATGTGAAGAACAGCCGACAAATACCAACCCCAAGACTGACCAGACACCAGATACTAGAAATTATCAGAAGGAATCTGAAGCAGCTATCACCACCAATCCCGCCTGGAGAGAGAGAGAAAACAGTTATAAAAAAAGTAGAAAAATAGAAGCTCTCGGAAGAGAAATGAATGTTACATAAAAGAACTAAAGGGAAATTTTATACATTAAAAATACTGCAAATAAAAAATACAGATGGATAAACTTAATAACAGAATGATAATGACAGAGACAAGACTCAGTGAACTTAAAGTTGCTAACCAATCTAAAGAACAAAGAAGAAGAAAAAGAAAAGGTCAGAGTGTCCATTGGATTTCCCAGGCAAGAGTACTGGGGTGGGGTGCCATTGCCTTCCCCTACAAAAATGCTAGAGAAAGTTTAAGCTGAAAAGGAAACACCAAAGGGAAACCTGGACCTTCAGGACTGCAAGAAGAGCATCTGAAATAGTAAACATCAGGTTAAAGCTGAAGGGTACATTTTTCCCTCTTATTTAAAACATATATGACTATGTAGAGGAAGCAGTGTAACACTGGCCTGGTAAGCTTTTCCATGTGTGCGATGTACATGCATGCTTGTGTGCCTGTGTGCAGACAGTTAATATACGTGGAGCAAAAGGACAGCAGGGCTGGAGGCTGCAGACATCTACGTGACTCCAAGGCTTACATGTTATGTGACTGTGGCACAGTGCTAACCACAATGAGTGGTCAGTACTAACTAACCACAGTGAATAACCATAACTAATTGAAAGTTAGTCATGTACACGTAAGTCCGCGGTGTAACTATTTTTTTTTTAAATAAAGAAATATATAGCCCCCATTCAAGATACATTAAAACAGAATACTAAAAATATTAAAATAATTCACAAGAAGGGGGTACAGAAGAACAAAAATCAGAAGGGGATGAAAAGAAAACAAATGATAAATAATTACATTAAATGTTAAAAAACTAAACACTCCAATTAAGAGTGGATAAAAAAGGAAGATCCAACTATATGCTGCCTATAGAAGACATACTTTAGACAAAAGACAGAGATAGGTAAATGAATAGAAAATAAATGAATTTGATGGAAAAAGATATGAGTAAGCAAAAGAAGGCTGACATGGATATATTCCTATCAGACAAAATATACTTCAAGACAAAGAGTATGGCCAGAGATAAAATGAGACAATTACTTAAAGAATAAAAGGGAGAATTCATTAAAAAGACATAGCTAATTATAAATGTATATAAGAGCAGAAACTCGATACACATGGAAGTAAAAACTGGGAAAATGAAAGGGAAAAACAGACAATTTCAAAATCATAGTATCAGAGTTGGAGATTTTAAAGCTCCTGTCTCAACAATCAACAGAAAAAAAAAAAAATCAATACAACTAGCAGAAAATAAACTAAATAAATAAAAACTTAGAAAACCTGAATAATATCAACTACCTGAATCAAATTGAGATTTAGAAAACACTTTATCCAATTGGAGAATAGAAATTCTTTATTTGATGATCAGTTTTCTAGTTAATGAAAAGAGAAAAGTTTTAAAGATAGCGTGCTGCGATTCATGGGGTCACAAAGAGTCGGACACGACTGAGCGACTGAACTGAACTGAATATGACTAAGGGGATTAAATGTTTGATAAGTAAAAAGGCAAAAAATAAGAAAGATCAACAAAATTAAACAGTTTATCATGGATCAGGGTAATAATCCATTCAAAACTGTTTTATGATCCAGCACATTATTCAACCATCTTTAAAACTTTTCTCTTTTCATTAACTAATTAGGTGTCCCAAGTGGCTTTTTATTTGTTTAAATGAAGGAAGAAAGAATGGAATAAATCTTGCATGATTCTGAATAAGGAACTTAACTTAGCAAAAACCTTGTCACTGTTCTTTGGCATATGTAGTTATGCATAAAATTATGCATAAATTCACAGGAAAGGTTAGCAGTTAAGAATGAAATAGAAATACTTCTTGATTTAAACTTCTGCTGTTCCAAAGAACAGACGGAGTGACAAGATGTACTTGCTAAGTGTAACTAGGATATTTTCTCAATGAACATCAATTAAAGAGAAAAATGGTTTTGTTCTGGTGGAGAAAAGTGACTGCTGTCGAATGAGAGTGATTTGAAACCGCTGGTCACAAAGTTATCAAGTATCGATCACATCACATTCACTCCACTAGGTAAGAGAATTCTGAGTAAGGACCTTTATATTATGAAATTTGAGTAGTAGTAGACCTTCTGCTGATCTATGCCCACACACAGATGTTAAGTATGTGGGCATTCCTACTATTCAGCAATCAGTTATGACTCAGCCATGCAGAGAATTAATTCAAGTCTCAGGGGTTTGACTTTTCATTACCATTCTACCTCGAACTTGCTACTTCACTTTGAAAACAACACAAAGTAGTTCTCAACTGTGGATTAAACTCACTTGTTAAGTTTTTAGACAGGGAGAAAGCTTCACTGTCACTCTGCTAAAGAAATACAACAAAATAACAAGACGCCTAAACCAGTGAGCAAGGATCTTCAGGGAGACAGATTCTTCCTCCTACCCTAAAATGCAAATTGGAGAAAAAGACCGAAGTCCATTCTCTTGAAATGTTCACTGCCTGGAGGCAAGATCATAAACCAAGCATAAAATGTAGGAAGGTAAAGGGATAAAGAATTCTATGCTGGAAAGCATGCTTTTGGGTTCAGGAGATACTGAATAGGCACGGGGAAATAATAGATCTGGAGCTCAGACAAGAGGTTTTGACAGCTATTTAGAGACAAAAGGGTGAGAATGTGAAGTCTGAGAACTGTGGTGGGAAGCGGCCAAGGGCCGGTGCCACCTGCGAACCCTAACACCCTGAGGGAGGGGAACACTTCCCAAGTTCTTCTGAGCGGGTGGTGCTTGGGAGCCTTGTAAGAGAACCAGACTTTGATCATGAGGGGAAGGAAATCATTTTTTTTCAAAACTGAAAAGATACAGGGAAGCTGATTTACCAGAATGGGGGTTGTAAATAGCATAAAAAAGGCTGAGAGGGAGTGGAGCAGAAAGAAACTGTCAGTATAAGGAAGAGCAGTGACACATTTCCCCAGCAGAATTCAAGCTCCTCCAGGCACAGCAATCAGCCCTTCCATTTCTCTCTCATACCCACACAGCGTGGGTTCTCAAGTATGCTGACCAACAGCAGCGTGAGCCCACCCTGGAATTAGAGCATGCCTCCTAAGGCACTACACAGAGCACCTACACAGCACCTACAGACCTATTCTGATGTGGCTGCTTGATAGAAAGACACTCAGGAACCATTCTTTGAGCCTGCACTCACCATGAGGCCCTAACTAAGCACTTCCATCAAATTATAGCAAACATAGAGTAACCAAGTTACTTAGTTAGCACTTAGGATTTACCACCCCTTGCAGACTACTGGTTAGAAATGCATCATAATCCCAGTGAGAAAATTATACTGCTGTATCAACAGCTAATGAATTCAGGATAAAATGAGAAGGTATGATGGACTTAAAGTATTTCTGATACTGTTTTGTGGCTGAAAGTTATACCTGCATTTCATCTTACTTCAGAGGTTAAACTGTGCTGAGACTGCTGTTTTTTATTTACAACATGGTTAGAAGAGTATAATCACTACCTAACAATGTTTGGCTAAGGAAACACTGTATATCTGCTTGAAATGGTAATCCTACCATTGACAGCTATTAGAAATGTCAGTGGTAGGATTAGGAACCTGATCTCTAGAGAAAGGAAGCAAGCTAACGATGGTACTTCAATATTTCAGGTATCTAGGAAACCAAGTTTCTAAAACCCATTGCAATGCCATTCGTTTCTCAAGTACTGTGACCTTCATCTAAACTCCTTATCATTTTTTTGCCATTTCAAATTTCTCAGATTCATGGTTCAGGTATTCAAAGCCACATGATAGCCAGAGGAACCTAAGGGACAAGTATGAACTACTTGAGAAGAGTCATGGCTCAGAAGAGTATGTGTAGATACCAAGGGCAGAAAAAAATCTTCCTTCTCAAGTTTTGCAGTTCCTACAGTGTGGAAGTTGTCAAACACTGCATAAGCTTTGCGTCTTTCCTTTAAAATTTTTATGATTTGGGTTGTTCAACGTCCCTGCTACATACACCATAAAGATTAACATAATTTAAAAAAATCTTATGGTCTTACATATGATTATAAATTTCTAGTACTTCACTAGTAATGGTCAATTGTTATTTTTTTAAAATGTGCAATCTTATTAGATGAAAATAACAAGAAGTATGTCAGATATTAACTGCACCTAAGCGAAAGACAGGGAGGCAAGGCACTGTATCTTTTGTAAAATCACAATAAAAAATTATTATCAATTCCCAGATGGGCTGGAGAAGAGACAAACGTGTGGTCTTACCAAAAAGCACAATTACCTAGTGATACAACAGCCAGCTACACTTTATCAGAGCACATTAATGGAAAATGCATTCTGAGTAAAACATTTTCCTTAAGAACCATCTTACAATTGTTCATCTCAAGGCTGATCAGAGATATCAAATAATGACCTGGTGTGACAGACAAAATGCCTAAATTATATTCCTAACACTACATATTATAATATAGCCCTTTATAATCACGATCAAGGTATAAACCATTTAAACATATCTATGAAATACAGGAGTGGGTTGCCATTGCAGGGGAGAAGGCAATGGCACCCCACTCCAGTACTCTTGCCTGGAAAATCCCATGGGCAGAGGAGCCTGGTAGGCTGCAGTCCATGGGATCGTGAAGAGTCGGACACGAGTGAGCGACTTCACTTTCACTTTTCACTTTCACGCATTGGAGAAGGAAATGGCAACCCACTCCAGTGTTCTTGCCTGGAGAATCCCAGGGATGGAGGAGCCTGGTGGGCTGCCGTCTATGGGGTCGCACAGAGTCAGACACGACTGAAGTGACTTAGCAGCAGCAGCATGAAATACAGGGCTTCCCCTGGTGGCTCAGACAATAAAGAATCTCCCTGCAGTTCTGGACACCCAGGTTTGATCCCTGAGTCAGGAAGATCCCCTGGAGAAAGGGCAACCCACTCTAGTATTCTTGCCAGAAGAATTCCATGGACAGAGGAACCTGATGGGTTACAGTCCATCGGGTCACAAAGAGTCAAACACTGAGCAACTAACACTTCTGAATGTCTGAATACCCAAGGAAATGGCTAACTAGCCAAAGAAATATCAGCTAATACTTTCCTTTTCTCTAATCTGAAAAGATACTTAGGGATATTTTCTTGAATTATATTCCAAGATGGAGTCATTTTTTCTAATGACAGCCCAGGATCTCCTGACAGCAGGTCAGCCAGCTCGCTAGCTCACTGGCGCCCTTCACAGGAGCAGCAGTTAGGAGGCCTGAAGTGGGAGGAACTTCTTCATAATAATAAAACTGAAGCTGCTAGAGGTTAATGCTCTACCGTCCCTCAGCAAGAAGTAGGGCCCAGGTCACAGTCTTTCTGGGGCATCCTATCCCACATTCCAGTTTCACATTCTTTCCAGGAGCACCACAATGCCTCAGGAAAGGAAAAAACAGCAGTTACAGTTCCTAAAATATATAATTTCTAGGTCCATCCCATCATCAGCACACCAATTAAAATGTTGTCCGTACTTACAGCATCTTTGCTAAGCTAGAATTAAGTCCCTTTATCTTCTGTGAGCCATGTAAAATCCCCTCCCAAACTCTCACTAAAAAAATACAATATGATGAGAAGAGCTATTACGCTGAGTTGCATAAAGCTTTTGGCTTATCTATGGCATTTGACCTCATGATGCAAGCTGGTGACGTTCCCATGAAGTAAGGACGACTGTATTTTCAAAGGCCATGAATGAAAATACTACTATGACCTACCTCCTTGGAACTTTATTTATTTCATGATTTTTTAAAATAGAAAACAAGAAGACAGTAAAAAGTACTAGCTATTAGGTAGTCACCTATGAAGGTACCTTGGCAGCTTTATTAACCTTATCTTCGTTTTCTCTCTTATACACGAAAACTGATGCAAGTCTGCCATCTTGCAATACAGCGGGGTAAACAGCAAGTCCGGAGCGTAAGGTGAACGGCGGCTCCTTCAGGGCATAGCTCTTCAAGGCGCTGTTCTCTGAGCCCATCCCTTATTCGGCGAGACAGGGCGCTGCAGCTGTGTCTCAAAGCCAAGCAGACCTGAAAGCAAACGGAGAACATTTCCAAACGCTGAGTGTCTGAGCTATGAGCCAGAGACGGCCCAGTAACCAGACCCAGGCACTCCGCTGTAGGAACTCCTACCGAACAAGTAATAGCTCTAGAAAAAAATGCACTTAACCAAACAGACACAGGCGGTTACTGTCGCTCCCAACCCCCAACGCACACACAGAACTTCCAGAGGAAAAGCGACCCAATACAGAAT
This sequence comes from Oreotragus oreotragus, assembly GCA_006410675.1. Classification (NCBI taxonomy): domain Eukaryota; kingdom Metazoa; phylum Chordata; class Mammalia; order Artiodactyla; family Bovidae; genus Oreotragus; species Oreotragus oreotragus. Next base: position 437,885 of record SJYX01024168.1, read on the forward strand.
AAGGGCTCTCTGGCTCCCTAACCCACTTAGATCCAGTCTCACAGAGGAAAGTGCTGCAAAACCTGATCATTCAAAAATGATAAGCTTCTGGACGTCTAAAACAACTCACAGTTACATGGAGAACACTACAAACTGGAGAATGTTCCTGCAAAGGCTGAAAAACATGTTAACAGATGGAAAGCTTGTATAAATCAAGAAAACATAAAACACCAGCAGAATAATGGGAAGAGAAACAGACAACTCATTGAACACAAATGACAACAAATAAAGGAAAAAATACAATCCCATGACTGCTCTCCAAAGAATGCTAAAAAGCGGGGGAAAGCAAAACTGTATAATCCCAAACATTAAAAAGACGTGAGATTCTAGGAAATGCAAACTTTTCTATAAGGACAGAAAACAGGTAAGTGGTTGCCTGGGGTGAGACGAGTTAGAGGAACCATGGGAGAGGACAGGAATACAACGGGGTGCAAGGAAACTCTGGGGGGATGGATATGTTCAGTATACCCTGATTATGATTATAGCGATGAGTGCTCTACGGCTCTAGCTGCACACACACACACCTGAAAGATGTGCTAAGTGTTAACACGTTTGTTGTGGATGTCAGATCACGGATGATTCACATACCTGAATGTGACTGTATGTGAATTCACATTCTATGTTTGTCACAAACACAGACATACATTTGCCTGCACTTCCCAATTGTTCCACAATAAGAGCATATCTTTCCAAGACACAATCTTTCCAGACAATACACAGAGGGTCAGCAGTATTGGTGGAGCAGCACAGGGCTTACTGTGCGCACAGGCACCTACTGTGACTGGGTTTACAGTATAAAGGGAGCCACCATCAGAAGGTTCCAACCAGAACTGCTACTTCAGAACTGCCAGGTCACACGATCTACCCATAAAGAGCCAAAAGCCTGAATATTTATGTGGAAATTTCCATATTTTTCCAACATTGGCTCCAACATTTTTAAACCTGTATAGGCCAAACAACACATGTCTGAAAAGTTTGCGGCAGTCAGTTTTTAGTTCTGGCTTTACCATAACTTAAAAAATACAAGATAAAAAGAGTTCTTACTAACTCTGGCAGTGTGGGAAGCAAGTTGTGAGCTCTAAGTAACAGCCAAAAATTCTAGGTGGATCTTTAAAAAATTTACTTTAAAATCTTCATCCTTTGGGTAAATATAAACCCAAGAATCATTATACATAGACCCTCTACTTGGGATTTTTTCCCCCCACTTTGGTAAAGGTCCATTCAACACTTTACTAGGTTATCAGAGTATATAATACTGCTTAAAACACATACCCCAACCAAAGAATTTCAAAGGGCTACAGACCTACATATAAACCTAAATAAGGATTATAACATGTATAAGGGCTAAAGTTATCTAAAATTTATGTTGTTTTAAAACCCAAGAATGTTTCTGAGGATAAGAACTAAGCTAGCTTTGTAACAAATCCACTGAGTTCCTACCTACCAATGAAACTCCAATACTTTGGCCACCTCATGCGAACAGTTGACTCATTGGAAAAGACTCTGATGCTGGGAGGGACTGGGGGCAGGAAGAGAAGGGGATGACAGAGGATGAGATGGCTGGATGGCATCACTGACTTGATAGACATGAGTTTGAGTGAACTCTGACAGTTGGTGATGGACAGGGAGGCCTGGTTCTACCAATGAAACTCCAATACTTTGGCCACCTCATGCGAACAGTTGACTCAATGGAAAAGACTCTGATGCTGGGAGGGACTGGGGGCAGGAAGAGAAGGGGATGACAGAGGATGAGATGGCAGGATGGCATCACTGACTTGATAGACATGAGTTTGAGTGAACTCTGACAGTTGGTGATGGACAGGGAGGCCTGGCATGCTGTGATTCACGGGGTCGCAAAGAGTCAGACACGACTGATCAGTTGACTCATTGGAAAAGACTCTGATGCTGGGAGGGACTGGGGGCAGGAAGAGAAGGGGATGACAGAGGATGAGATGGCTGGATGGCATCACTGACTTGATAGACATGAGTTTGAGTGAACTCTGACAGTTGGTGATAGACAGGGAGGCCTGGCATGCTGTGATTCACGGGGTGGCAAAGAGTCAGACACGACTGAACTGAACTGAGCTGAACTGAACAATGATAGAGGCAAAAAAAAAAAACCCAAACAAAACAAAATCCCAAATGACAACAAGAAACAGTATTAAAAAGTATCTCAACAACAGCTGACCCTTTAAAATCACAGGAAATTAGGGACACCCNCGACTGAACTGAACTGAGCTGAACTGAACAATGATAGAGGCAAAAAAAAAAAACCCAAACAAAACAAAATCCCAAATGACAACAAGAAACAGTATTAAAAAGTATCTCAACAACAGCTGACCCTTTAAAATCACAGGAAATTAGGGACACCCATACCATCTTGGTCGAAAACCTGAGTATAACTTTACAGGTGACCCTCCGTATTTACAGTCCCACATCTGTGGATTCAACCAACAAAGGGGACCTGACCAACCACAGATTATGAAGTACCGCTCTAGTAAGATGTTAAAACTGGGTTTTATTTGGGTCCATGACCTAAAGAAATACCACCTGGAAATTTAAAGGAGTGAACCCCTTTCTTGTGAGAACTCAAAAGGATGACATTTTATTAGTTTGAAAGCATGATTAATGTTGACAGCAGTCTACTGATACCACCCTGCAGTGCTTACGGTAGTTGGATTACAGCCTACTTTCAGTAAAAGCTTCATTAGTTAGTTAATGTTGATCGCTCAGTGGTGTCGCTTTGCCAGCCTATGGACTATATAGCCCACCAGGTTCTTCTGTCCATAGTATTCTCCAGGCCAGAATACTGGAGTGGGTTGCCATTTCCTTCTCCAGGGGATCTTCCCAACCCAGGGATCGAACCTGGTCTCCTGCACTGCAGGAAGATTCAATACTGTCTGAGCCACCAGGTAGGCCCTACTGAGAAATAAATATCAGGAGGGAAATAAAAAGATGCGCTGTTGACTGCAATTTGTATATGTCTTATAAGCAGTAATTCTTAATTCGGAGCTTCACAAGTCTGTATCCTAAGAGGCACAAAAACTGTTGCTATAAACAATGCTTTAAAAATGACAATTCGGCTAAAAAGGACTTACTGAAATGTAATACTGGTAAACAAGATCACCTGGACTTCCGAAATGCTCTTTCTTGTTTTGAAGAGTAAACGGGAAAGCACCAAATCATTTAACTTTGAAATGAAAACGGCAGAAAAAGATATTCTAACATTAGCGCAGGCATTTTTCAGAATTTACCACCTGGAGGCTCCGCTGGTAAAGAACACAGACACAGACACAGACACAGACTCCATCTCTGGTCAGCAAGATCCCCTGGAGAAGGAGATGTCAACCTATTTCCAAGCTCCAGTATTCTTCTCTGGAAAATTCCATGGTCAAAGGAGCCTGGTGGGCTAGTCGATGGGGTCGCCGAGTTGGACATGTTTGATCTCCCGCGCGCGCACACAGACACGAAAATAAAATATTGGGTAGTTTCTGACTTGTATAGGTATCATCGTCTTCTCTTTAAAATGTTGTTCACCTATCTTCCTTCATCCTTTTACTTCCTTGGGCAGCACATCAAGTTTCTAGGCCACCTGTGGGATTAAAAGTCCTTGTCTATGTTACTGGGCAACTCATACACTAAACTAAGAAATGAGTGTTCTTTAGGGAACTCGCTCTCCTTCTCAAGTAATTGGGATGATCGTGATCTTAGCTCCCTCAGATTGGAAGTTCCAACGATAAGGTTTTACACTAAGAGTTCAAAGGACATTTGGTATTGATGGATATTTTATCAGGTGATAATATTACTTGAGGCCCTTCGCTTTGATCTGTTTCACGTATACATTCCCCATAATGAACTCAGTCCAGCAATATATAATGAAGCCTTTGCGTACCTAAAGAAGTGTGATTTCAGCTAAGGCACGGGATGTTTTGGGGGTATGCGCACGGGTCCTTAAAAACAACAGTTAACAGGGATTCCAAAATTCAGGACCCAACTGAGTATTCGTATGGTTTCCTATTTATGTTTCACCTTTATTCTAAACGAAATGCACCACCCAGAGACAGGAGCCAGCGGGGCCTGTGGGGCCCCGCATCGGTCTCCGATCGAGAATGAAGGCAGCATCCCAGGGCGGGCGCGAACCCAGGCTCCCGCGGCTCGGCCCCAAGCGCCCGGCACCTTCCCGCCCCGCCGCGCACATTCGCCCTTCCGGGGGCCAGCCCGGGAGCGGAGGCTGGAGGTCGGCGGGGATCTGACCGCGACTCCTCGGGGTCGCTCAGAGGCCGGGGCGGCGATTCCGCTTCGCTGGCCGCTCACCTTCCCCACCTGCCCGCGAGGCCGGGCTCAGAGGCTCCCTCCCAGCGCCCCACCGGGCGGGGGTCGCCCGCGACGCCCAGATTGGCAGGGGCCCCGGCAGTGAGCAGAGAGGCTGCGCGGAGGCGGCCAGCAGCGAGCAACCGGCCGCGGTGCCGCGCCG
>SJYX01024169.1:0-23706 GCA_006410675.1 Oreotragus oreotragus
ATGATGCTGAAGCTGAAACTCCAGTACTTTGGACACCTCATGCGAAGAGTTGACTCATTGGAAAAGACTCTGATGCTGGGAGGGATTGGGGGCGGGAGGAGAAGGGAATGACAGAGGATGAGATGGCTTGATGGCATCACTGACTCGATGGACATGGGTCTGAGTGAACTCCGGGAGTTGGTGATGGACAGGGAGGCCTGGCATGCTGCGATTCATGGCGTCGCAGAGTCAGACATGACTGAGCGACTGAACTGAACAACACCACAAATGTACTGAATCAAAATTTCTGCAACCTATTAACCTAAGAGTTGAGGCATTTCCATTAGGACCATTTGAATGGTCACCAGGAGATGGAGCAAAGCCATTTGCACTAAGAGAATTTTTGAACCAAGGGGATAACCAGGGCTCTTAGTTTAAGATTTCATTGAGCAAGTTGGCTGTTTATGATCAGACTTGACTCCCTTAAAGTGTTAAACATTTTCCAGCACTGATATGCATCATTGCAGGACAAGTTAAACACACAGGTATGTACTTTTTTGGATGGATATATGAATGGATGGGTGTAATTCTTCATATTTTTATTTGGAAAAACATGTATGATATCAATATCTGGAAAATATCAATCATGACTATTCCATCTTTTTTTTTCCATAAAAAGAGAAGAAATGTACTTTTATATGGTATTGATACTTTCTTTTTCATTGTTTTCTAAATCAACCAACAATATTTTATGCACACCTATGGTATTATGGTATAAATAATAAGGTGTGGTTGATTTGGGTGGGCTTCCCTGATAGCTCAGTTGGTAAAGAATCTGCCTGCAATGCAGGAGATCCTGGTTCTATTCCTGGGTCAGGAAGATCCACTGGAGAAGGGATAGGCTACCCACTCCAGTATTCTTAGACTTCCCTTGTTGCTCAGCTGGTAATGAATCCACCTGCAATGTAGGAGACCTGGGTTGGATCCCTGGGTTGGATCCCTGGGTTGGGAAACCCCCCTGGAGAAAGGAAAGGCTATCCACCCCAGTATTCTGGCCTGGAGAATTCCATGGACTGTATAGTCCATAGGATCGCAGAGTCAAATGAGACTGAATGACTTTCACTTCAGTGATCTGGGTAAACTTCAGCCTTTCAAAGACATTAAAGTGAATTCTAGTGAAATAGTCATTTTGTTCACTTATTTATAGTGAAGTTGAGAGCATTATGTGATACCTGATTGGAATAACTATAGAAATGATTTTGCGAACACTTAATTAAGACACCAAAGGATAGTCCTAAATTGTAGAAATAGTTGATTCCTTATGTTTGATGTATCTTTGAGCTACTTGAACTTTGGTTTATCACTTTAAATGTTTTGATCTCATCCTTAATATGGTTGACTTAGATAATATCATCTAACATTGGGTATATATTCTAAGTTTTATGACTGCACTCTGCTCCAATATGTTCTTACTCTCCATCCTGAAGTTTATTCCATCTAAGAAAGTCACTGTTTGTCAATGGTTAGATCAACAGACTATAGACAAAAATGTCTGGAGATACTGCGCATGTGAACACTTTACCTCATTTAAGCCCATTTCTATGGGAATATTTTCCAATCAGTAAAATAAAAATGATATTCAGCCTTTGTATGGCGACTTCCTTCAGCCAAGACAATGACGAATGGATTTATTATCTACTTTTCCTTAAACGATGCTTTTGTAAGGGAAAAAATTATGACAAACTTACATAAAAAAATTGTTTGTGGGGCACAATTTTCAAATAAAACTCATTATATTGATAGACATTGAAATTACTGCTCATTGTGCAAGGACATAAATATCCATCCTGCCCAAAACAAATTTAGCAAAATCAAAATATGTAACACTAAAGAACATTTCAGCTTTTCTCTAGCACACGGAGCCAGCCCTACATGCCAACCCGATTCTATCGCCTCTCCTCATTAAGCTTGAAAGCATATTTTTGTTGCTTTTAGCAGCTCCTAAAATTTCTTTGTCTCTTAGCACAGCACCATAAAAGCTCCCACCTGACAGATCATAAATCGTTCTCACAGAACAGCCTGTCCCCTGGCACACACTGGCTACATTCTATTCTCCAGAAACATTAGTAAGAGCAGTTATGTGCTTTTGCACAGAACATAGTTTCAGGATCTGGAAAATGGTTGACCCTGTCCTGTCAATTCAGAGCAGGGAATGGTCTACTTTAGACAAAGGATTTATTTTCACCAAGACTGAAAGGAGTGTTTTTTTCTGTGATGAAACACATTTGCAACAATAAAAAGTGGGTTAAATCTGAGGTCAAGGAAATAACCACACAAATATGCCCCAGACATTTAGCAGTCCCTCACACACTGTATCATGTGTAATGGCGGTTTCTTCAACTTCACTTCCAGACAATACTGAAAGACATGTGACTGGTGTGTCATTCTGCTATTTGTTGCTTCATTTGTCCAGCCATTAATTGAGAATCTACTCGATTCTACACACTTTGCAAATGATACAGCCTCAGAGATGGAAAAGACACAGTTCCTGTCCACAGTTGCATATAGATGTGCAGCTATGAAGGCATTTATAGTAAAGTGTGTGAGATGTGTGATTAGCCATTAAGAAACTTACCCTGAAAGAGAGAAGGAGGAGTCAGAAAAGCTTTTAGGTAGGAATAAAAATATGTGCAGAATTTTTACACGTGAAGGAGAATTTCTTAGGTGATCATTGGGTTCAGTTCAGTTCAGTCGCTCAGTCGTGTCTGACTCTTTGCGATCCCATGAATTGCAGCACGCCAGGCCTCCCTGTCCATCACCAACTCCTGGAGTTTACCCAAACTCACGTCCATCGAGTCGGTGATGCCATCCAGCCGTCTCATTCTCTGGTGTCCCTTTCTCCTCCTGCCTCCAATCCCTCCCAGCATCAGGGTCTTTTCCAATGAGTCAACTCTTTGCATGAGGTGGCCAAAGTATTGGAGTTTCAGCTTCAGCATCAGTCCTTCCAATGAACACCGAGGACTGATCTCTTTTAGGATGGACTGGTTGGATCTTCTTGCAGTCCAAGGGACTCTCAAGAGTCTTCTCCAACACCACAGTTCAAAAACATTAATTCTTCGGTGCTCAGCTTTCTTCACAGTCCAACTCTAGTAGGTAACACATAAAAGGTACACAATTTTGAAAATATAACATATTGTAGAATAGCAAGTGGTTTGGAATGAGTGGAACCCATGTAGTATGTGGTAAAGGGAGGATGAGACAAGAGAGGTACACAGAGGAATCCTAGAGGATCCTGAATTTTAGTATGAAAGTGAAAGTGAGGTCACTCAGTCCTGTCCAACTCTTTGTGACTCCATGGACTGTAGTCTACCAGGCTCCTCCATCCACAGAATTTTCCAGGCAGGAGTACTGGAGTGGTTTGCCATTTCCTTCTCCAGAGGATCTTCCTGATCCAGGGATCAAACCCAGGCCTTACTCATTGTAGGCAGACGATTTTACCGTCTGAGCTTCCAGGGAAATCTGACTGTTAGTATAGAGAATGGTAAAGATGTTTGCTTTTTCCTATGGAGAGTCAATCAAAGATATAACTCAAGGGAAGCTAAATGACCATATGTTTAGATATTCTTACTTAAGCAATAATAAAAAGTAACTACAAAAGCCAGTATGACAAATTGCAAAAGTAGCTACAAATTCTCACCATCCCTACATGTGTATCCCTTTGTAAAGTGAGTCTGAAGTTTTTTCCAGCAAGAGGCTGACTTTCTCTAATCACTGAGTCTTTGCTTGGTATGTGACATCCTTTGGTCAATGGGACAGGAGCAAACATATGCAGTCAGAGACTTGGAAATCACTTCCTTAAAGAGGCACGCTCTCCAACTGCTCTTGAAAGCCTCAAGCTGCATGTGAAGGAGTCTGGGCTGTCCACCTGAGTGATGGGAGGTAAACTTCGCAGCAATCCCATTGCCCTATTAATCTATTAATAGCCATATGTGTCAGAGAGGCCATCCCAGACCATCCAGCCACATCCAATACCTGATGTGACATTGTGACCTGACAACTGACTACAGAGGCCTGAACAAGCCCAGAAAAGATCAACATAACTACCCCAGAGCAGAAAAACTAAGCAATAAGCCCAAATAATTGTAAGCTAAATATTAATAAATGATTGATTTAATCCAGTGAGTTTTGAGGCAGTTTTTTTTTTTTAATGAAATAAAGCTAACAGATACAACAGAGCATTATTAGAGGCATAAGTGGAAGTGACAGTCACTCAGTCATGTCTGACTCTTTGTGACCCTATAGACTATACAGTCCATGGAATTCTCCAGGCCAGAATACTGGGGTGGGTAGCCTTTCCTTTCGCCAGGGCATCTTCCCAACCCAGAGATTCAACCCAGGTCTCCCACATTGCAGGTAGATTCTTTACCAGCTGAGCCACAAGGGAAGCTCAAGAATACTGGAGTGGGTAGCCTATTCCCTCTCCAGTGGATCTTCCTGACCCAGGAATCCAACTGGGGAGTCTCCTGCATTGCAGGTGGGTCTTTACCACCTGAGCTATCAGGGAAGCCCAGAGACATAAAATGGCAGTAACTATTCCAAAAGTTCCATGCACATTATTTCATCAAATTATAAAAATTGTATGATTTATGTCTTCATTTTACGGAGGAAAAAAACTGATCTGTAGCCATTGCTTTTGACTACTGAATAAACTGAACTACAGAAGAAGTAAAATAATGTGAGATGAAACTTTAACAAAAGAACAGATTGAAAGAGGGTAATTTCTTCATTAGTGGTAGTGATGCTTAGTCCTTTGGAAATTCTATTTACCTCTGAGAATTTAACGAGACTCTCAAGATAAGCTTTCTGATATATATTAACTTTAAAAATTAGTGTGTACCTAGTTTGTAAACTTTTAAGTAGAGTCAGCCAGGGATATAAATGAATGGAATAGAAGTGTGCTTGATGTAAGAAGAAAACAATGGATAGCCCACACTCCATCTAAAGTGGACAACCTCCATCTAATTTTTGTCAGGCAAAATATAAACCCAATATTCTCAGTATTTTAGTACTTGTCTTTCTAAACAAGAAAAAAATTCTAGATGCAGTGTGAAATATTCTGGTACTTAAATGATTGTACTTAATTTATAACCATGTGTGTGTCACAAATAAAAATTCTTTCTAGCGTTTGACTAGTGGACATCTAGTTTGCAATCTGAAATTACAGAGGTGGTAGGTCTGGTGTGGTTGGTTTGCTGATTATTAGGCTACTTAAGTCTATCAGTGTGCTTCTAAGTTCCACATACAGTTGCTTGTCACACAGTTTGCTTGGGGATTCTGAACCTGAAAAAAAAATTTTTTCCCCCTCAAGAAAATCATTCACTAATTGGGAACTACCTTGACACTGCTGCTACTGCTAGTTCGCTTCAGTCGTGTCCGACTCTGTGTGACCCCATAGATGGCAGCCCACCAGGCTCCCCCATCCCTGGGATTCTCCAGGCAAGAACACTGGAGTGGGTTGCCATTTCCTTCTTCAATGCATGAAAGTGAAAAGTGAAACTGAAGTCGCTCAGTCGTGTCCGACTCTTCGTGACCCCATGGACTGCAGCCCATCAGGCTCCTCCACCCATGGGATTTTCCAGGCAAGAGTACTGGAGTGGGGTGCCATTGCCTTCTCTGACCCTGACACTAGACATCCTGAAAACTTAGTACCTCTGGCTTCTAAATTGAGCCTTCAAAGATTTAAAATAATCAACTTTTCCTAGCTGTAAGCCAGGAGACATCTGGATACCTCCAGCCTTAAAGAACCCTGATTTATTTCCACAAGTCCCGTTCTCCCTAAAGTACTAGAGCTCCCTGGAAGATCAACCGTCTCCTTCCTTTACGTCTGTAAGCATGTCCAGTCATTCCTGGTTCTCAGTCATTTGGTCAACACTTTTCTTTAAAAAACTTCCCTGTTTTTTACTTGGGGTCCTACCTGTATCTCTGTCTGTTACTGAGAGCTCTGATTGGCTGTGTTGATGAAAGAGCTTGAGAGCTTCTCTGGCCTTCTTCTATCTTTGAAGGGGCATGGGAGAGTGGTGGGGCATCTAAATGAAACTGAGTTCTGGTGAGGTCCCTTGCAATTCACATAGTGCCCAGCGTTGTGAAAGGGCCAAACTGGCCCATCCAGGACCACTCAACTGGAGAGAGAGGGCCCTTCATTTGGCAACTTTTACTGTTTCTAATACATCTTGCTTCTTTTTTGCTACCAGGCCAGCTTCCCTGTGCAGGTGACAGTGGCAAATGGGCTAGAATTTCAAAGTCTTTATTGTATTGATTTCCATTTATTTTGATCTTTACAGTCTTTTCTCTTTGCCAGTGAAAGTTGGGAAATGCTCTTCAGAGTTGGCTTCTAAGTTACAGCACTTTAAAAAACACTAGTAAGTAATAAGACAAGTGACAGATAAGGGTCAAAAGATGCATGATCAAGGGTAAGTTGTAGGGAAGCACATCAAGGCAGGGTCAGGGAGAAAAGCAAAGCGTGATACCCAGGTCCATGTTTTTCCTCTCAGGTCTGTCTCAGGCTCTTAAACGAGAGAATTTGGCTTTGCAGAATATGGAGCTAAGGGACTCAGGAAATTTAAGATCAATCAGTTATATCCTGATCCCACTCTGATCTATGCACAGTACTAGAAGCATGGCTGTGTCTTTAACACCTGTTCTAATAACCGGTCCTGCTTCAATCACCTGTCAATAGTTCAGCTCCTTCAGACACGAGGTCGCAGCTTTCTTGTTTCAGGTTATTTCATTGTATGAAGATGCTGAAGCCCAGCCAAGTTTTTGGAGCCTATTACTTGTTGAGAAATATTTCTGATGTTTTCCTTCACACTGTTTTCTAAAACTTCTTATCCCTCTGTGGCTAGCTTTCTTTTTACTTAAACAGTCATCCATAAACTCTATTTAGACTTATTCTGTGCTAGTTGACTTTGAATAGCTTTCCACGAAGTTGGGTGTCCATCTGCTTATCATTTGTACATGCCCCACTCGGTTGCAGGGCAAGCCAGTAGACCCCAAACCTTTTTCCATTTCTGCTTCTATTTAGCATCTTGGTCTGTTGCTATTTCAGTATAATGTGTGTAGTGTGGTTTCTTTTCAGTTATTCTTTCTGGGTAGAATGCACATTAGGCTGACACATCTATTTGTAACATGTGAATATATATATATATTTAAATTCTCTCCTTCAGACATTTGTCCATTCTAGACATGGGCCAATGATCACACTTGATCAGGCACAAGGAGTCTGCTGAAGGAAAGAGAAAACAATGGGGTTTTTGAGTTTTGCATAGTCTGGTGAAACAGAATGGAATGGAATGGGGACCACCCCTCCCCGCCACACATACACACACACAGCTGGTTTCCTCATAGAACACTTGATGAATTTTATGGCATGGGAGATAGACTAGAAACTTCTAAACGGCAGCAAGATATCTCCTGTGGTGTCACGGTATTTTGAAAATCAAGTTCAACCATAAGAACTGGTCTCTCCTGAAGATTCTTGGCATGAAATAAAAGAGTTAAAATTAAAACTCTAGAGGGCAGATGTGAATCTCAGCCTTCCAGCACTACATCACAACTCCAAGGATGCTGCATTTTAGAAACAGAAATGAGTCCAATGTGGACAGTCTTCCTAATAATACTGAAACCCAAGACACGCGTGCTAATCCTTGGTTGTGATAGTAAGTTCCTCCTGCTTTCCCTAATGGAGGGCAGCGTGAATACTCTCTGCAGGAAAGTTGCAGCATTTGTAGTCTATGGCTCTCTGTACCATAAAATGTCATGAAAGATGAACAGGCAAGAAAATGTATTTGAAAATCAAGACAAAAGATAGATAATGGAAGCAGATTTGCAGATAATCTAACTATTGGCTGCTGCAGACAAGGATGTAGAAAGGACTACTTTAAACAGATTAATCTTCTTAGGGCCTGTTGAGCCTTTTTGTACCTCTTAATCTTTCTGGAGTTCTTCTTAGCCAATATCATTCTGACTAGTACCTCTTCTCCACTATTGCCTCTGGAACTCTGATAAGACAAGGGTCTGCCTGCAATGTAGGAGACCTGGGTTCCATCCTTGGGTCGGGAAGATCCCCCAAAGAAGGAAATGGAAACCCACTCCAGTATTCTTGCCTGGAGAATTCCATGGATGGAGGAGCCTGGTGGGCTACAGTCCACGGGGTAGCAAAGAGTCAGACATGACTGAGTGACTTCACTTTCATTCTCACCCAATCTATCTAGCATAATTTGAGTTAAACTTTGTTTCTCTTCCATTAGCATACATACTTCTTTAGGACAGGAATTTTGAATGTTTTCTTTATTGTTATGTCTCAAGGCCACTACAAAGTCATTTAATCTAATAAATTCCACATGATATTCTGATTGGAGGAAAACAATGCCTCTGAAAGATACAAGGAAAAAATAGCTGTACAAAATTCTGAATGATACTTATGACAAAACTCAGTTATATGCATCAAAANTGAAGTCGCTCAGTCGTGTCCGACTCTTCGTGACCCCATGGACTGCAGCCCATCAGGCTCCTCCACCCATGGGATTTTCCAGGCAAGAGTACTGGAGTGGGGTGCCATTGCCTTCTCTGACCCTGACACTAGACATCCTGAAAACTTAGTACCTCTGGCTTCTAAATTGAGCCTTCAAAGATTTAAAATAATCAACTTTTCCTAGCTGTAAGCCAGGAGACATCTGGATACCTCCAGCCTTAAAGAACCCTGATTTATTTCCACAAGTCCCGTTCTCCCTAAAGTACTAGAGCTCCCTGGAAGATCAACCGTCTCCTTCCTTTACGTCTGTAAGCATGTCCAGTCATTCCTGGTTCTCAGTCATCTGGTCCATACTTTTCTTTAAAAAACTTCCCTGTTTTTTACTTGGGGTCCTACCTGTATCTCTGTCTGTTACTGAAAGCTCTGATTGGCTGTGTTGATGAAAGAGCTTGAGAGCTTCTCTGGCCTTCTTCTGTCTTTGAAGGGGCATGGGAGAGTGGTGGGGCATCTAAATGAAACTGAGTTCTGGTGAGGTCCCTTGCAATTCACATAGTGCCCAGCGTTGTGAAAGGGCCAAACTGGCCCATCCAGGACCACTCAACTGGAGAGAGAGGGCCCTTCATTTGGCAACTTTTACTGTTTCTAATACATCTTGCTTCTTTTTTGCTACCAGGCCAGCTTCCCTGTGCAGGTGACAGTGGCAAATGGGCTAGAATTTCAAAGTCTTTATTGTATTGATTTCCATTTATTTTGATCTTTACAGTCTTTTCTCTTTGCCAGTGAAAGTTGGGAAATGCTCTTCAGAGTTGGCTTCTAAGTTACAGCACTTTAAAAAACACTAGTAAGTAATAAGACAAGTGACAGATAAGGGTCAAAAGATGCATGATCAAGGGTAAGTTGTAGGGAAGCACATCAAGGCAGGGTCAGGGAGAAAAGCAAAGCGTGATACCCAGGTCCATGTTTTTCCTCTCAGGTCTGTCTCAGGCTCTTAAACGAGAGAATTTGGCTTTGCAGAATATGGAGCTAAGGGACTCAGGAAATTTAAGATCAATCAGTTATATCCTGATCCCACTCTGATCTATGCACAGTACTAGAAGCATGGCTGTGTCTTTAACACCTGTTCTAATAACCGGTCCTGCTTCAATCACCTGTCAATAGTTCAGCTCCTTCAGACACGAGGTCACAGCTTTCTTGTTTCAGGTTATTTCATTGTATGAAGATGCTGAAGCCCAGCCAAGTTTTTGGAGCCTATTACTTGTTGAGAAATATTTCTGATGTTTTCCTTCACACTGTTTTCTAAAACTTCTTATCCCTCTGTGGCTAGCTTTCTTTTTACTTAAACAGTCATCCATAAACTCTATTTAGACTTATTCTGTGCTAGTTGACTTTGAATAGCTTTCCACGAAGTTGGGTGTCCATCTGCTTATCATTTGTACATGCCCCACTCGGTTGCAGGGCAAGCCAGTAGACCCCAAACCTTTTTCCATTTCTGCTTCTATTTAGCATCTTGGTCTGTTGCTATTTCAGTATAATGTGTGTAGTGTGGTTTCTTTTCAGTTATTCTTTCTGTGTAGAATGCACATTAGGCTGACACATCTATTTGTAACATGTGAATATATATATATATTTAAATTCTCTCCTTCAGACATTTGTCCATTCTAGACATGGGCCAATGATCACACTTGATCAGGCACAAGGAGTCTGCTGAAGGAAAGAGAAAACAATGGGGTTTTTGAGTTTTGCATAGTCTGGTGAAACAGAATGGAATGGAATGGGGACCACCCCTCCCCGCCACACATACACACACACAGCTGGTTTCCTCATAGAACACTTGATGAATTTTATGGCATGGGAGATAGACTAGAAACTTCTAAACGGCAGCAAGATATCTCCTGTGGTGTCACGGTATTTTGAAAATCAAGTTCAACCATAAGAACTGGTCTCTCCTGAAGATTCTTGGCATGAAATAAAAGAGTTAAAATTAAAACTCTAGAGGGCAGATGTGAATCTCAGCCTTCCAGCACTACATCACAACTCCAAGGATGCTGCATTTTAGAAACAGAAATGAGTCCAATGTGGACAGTCTTCCTAATAATACTGAAACCCAAGACACGCGTGCTAATCCTTGGTTGTGATAGTAAGTTCCTCCTGCTTTCCCTAATGGAGGGCAGCGTGAATACTCTCTGCAGGAAAGTTGCAGCATTTGTAGTCTATGGCTCTCTGTACCATAAAATGTCATGAAAGATGAACAGGCAAGAAAATGTATTTGAAAATCAAGACAAAAGATAGATAATGGAAGCAGATTTGCAGATAATCTAACTATTGGCTGCTGCAGACAAGGATGTAGAAAGGACTACTTTAAACAGATTAATCTTCTTAGGGCCTGTTGAGCCTTTTTGTACCTCTTAATCTTTCTGGAGTTCTTCTTAGCCAATATCATTCTGACTAGTACCTCTTCTCCACTATTGCCTCTGGAACTCTGATAAGACAAGGGTCTGCCTGCAATGTAGGAGACCTGGGTTCCATCCTTGGGTCGGGAAGATCCCCCAAAGAAGGAAATGGAAACCCACTCCAGTATTCTTGCCTGGAGAATTCCATGGATGGAGGAGCCTGGTGGGCTACAGTCCACGGGGTAGCAAAGAGTCAGACATGACTGAGTGACTTCACTTTCATTCTCACCCAATCTATCTAGCATAATTTGAGTTAAACTTTGTTTCTCTTCCATTAGCATACATACTTCTTTAGGACAGGAATTTTGAATGTTTTCTTTATTGTTATGTCTCAAGGCCACTACAAAGTCATTTAATCTAATAAATTCCACATGATATTCTGATTGGAGGAAAACAATGCCTCTGAAAGATACAAGGAAAAAATAGCTGTACAAAATTCTGAATGATACTTATGACAAAACTCAGTTATATGCATCAAAATAAGAAATAAAAGCCATCTCAATATAATAGTGAAAGATTATAAATGTATATGCTAATTAAGGTAGGAATAAATAAAATAATAGTTAATATTTATTAAATTCTTACTTTGAAATTCTATTCCATCTCTCTACATATTAGTCTATCTGGAGACTAATAATACTAATAAGACTAATACTACTACTTGAATAGTATTATTACTTAACATAATCTTGGGATTCCTATCTAAAGCAAAAATATAAAATAAAATCACAATTTTTTGTACATTTTGTTCTACTGTGAAGCTTTGGACTATCAACTGAAAATCCATTAAAATTAATAAAAGAGTTAGATAAAGTGGCTGAATACAAAATTAATTAGAAATTATTTTCTATATACCAGCAATATTTTTTAGAAAATATTTTGGAAAAATTATTCATAATAGCAAATTAAAATAATATATTAAAAAACTTTAAGGAAACTTATGAAAAATATGTAGAAAAGAAAGCTTTTCTGAAATATTAGAAAAAATGGCACTTGTTTTCTGAATTAACTAGCTACTGATTTGACTGGTTTAGCAAAATGCTAAAGAGTGAATCTGATGAAGGGTGTGGGAAGGGTGTGGCCTTTTCATTGGACTATACTAGTGAGATTACTCAACTCAAGACAATGGAGGTTTACTCATGCCCATCCTAGTGATGGCAGACACATAGCCTTGTGTGTATTCCCTGTAATGAGCTTTCTTTACCTGGGTCTTGTGTATGTGAGTGCTCAGTTGCTCAGTCATGTCTGACTCTCTGCGACCCCACCAATGGTAGCCCAACAGGCTCCTTGGTCTGTGGAATTGTCCTGGCAAGAATATTGGAGCAGATTGCCATTTCCTACTCCAGGGGGATCTTCCCAATCCAGGGATCAAACTCAAATCTCCTGTGTCTCCTGCATTGGCAGGCGGATTTATTACAACTGAGCCATTTGGGAATCTCTGATGGGGGACCTGGGCTCTGTGTGGACATCTTTGAAGTGACACAGCAAAGAGCTATCCCTGGGATGTGTACATCAAAACAAAGCTATTAACAATAACAACTATAATAACAACAACAAAAAAAGGACAAAAAGTCTTGAAGCTGTAGAGAAATTTGAACCTCTGTACACTGTTGTCAGGAATGAAAGAATAGCAGAGAAGCTCCTCAGAAAGTTAAAACATACCTGCCACTTGATCTGGCAACCCCACTTCTGGGTATTTATTCAAAAAAATGAAATCAGTATCTCAAAGAGATTAGCATTCCTATGTTCATTGTAGCACTATTCACAGAAGTCAAGATATGGAAGGAACTGAAAATAACCTAATTATTTATCAGCAGATGAATGAATACAGAAATAAAGAGATGTGATATATACATTAAAAAAAAGAAGGAAAACATGCCTCTACAACAGCATAAATTAGCTTCAAGAACATTAGGCCAAGTGAAATAAGTCAGCCCACAGAAAGAAAAACATGACATGATCCTACTTAAATGAGGTATTTAAAATAGTAATATTCATAGAATCAAAGAATGGACTGATGGCTTTCCAGGGGGTCGGGGGATGGGAGGTAACTAATCAACAGGTACAAAGTTTTAATTAAACCAGATGAGTAAATTCTAGAGATCTGCTATATAACATCAGTACCTATCAGTTCAGTTCAGTTCAGTCACTCAGCTGTGTACGACTCTTTGTGACCCTATGGACTGCAACACGCCAGACCTCCCTGTTCATCACCAATTCCCGGAGTTTACTCAAACTCATGTCCGTTGAGTTGGTGATACCATCCAACCATCTCATCCTCTATCATCCCCTTCTCCTCCTGCCCTCAATCTTTCCCAGACCTATGTTCATTGTAGCACTATTCACAGAAGTCAAGATATGGAAGGAACTGAAAATAACCTAATTATTTATCAGCAGATGAATGAATACAGAAATAAAGAGATGTGATATATACATTAAAAAAAAGAAGGAAAACATGCCTCTATAACAGCATAAATTAGCTTCAAGAACATTAGGCCAAGTGAAATAAGTCAGCCCACAGAAAGAAAAACATGACATGATCCTACTTAAATGAGGTATTTAAAATAGTAATATTCATAGAATCAAAGAATGGACTGATGGCTTTCCAGGGGGTCGGGGGATGGGAGGTAACTAATCAACAGGTACAAAGTTTTAATTAAACCAGATGAGTAAATTCTAGAGATCTGCTATATAACATCAGTACCTATCAGTTCAGTTCAGTTCAGTCACTCAGCTGTGTACGACTCTTTGTGACCCTATGGACTGCAACACGCCAGACCTCCCTGTTCATCACCAATTCCCGGAGTTTACTCAAACTCATGTCCGTTGAGTTGGTGATACCATCCAACCATCTCATCCTCTATCATCCCCTTCTCCTCCTGCCCTCAATCTTTCCCAGCATCAGGGTCTTTTCAAATGAGTCAGGTCTTTGTATCAGGTGGCCAAAGTGTTGGAGTTTCAGCTTCAACCCCAGTCCTTCCAATGAACACCCAGGACTGATGTCCTTTAGGATGAACTGGTTGGATCTCCTTTCAGTCTAAGGGACTCTCAAGAGTCTTCTCCAACATCACAGTTCAAGGGCATCAATTCTTCAGCACTCAGCTTTCTTTATAGTTCAACTCTCACATTCATATGTGAGTACTGGAAAAACCATAGCCTTGACTAGACAGACCTTTGTTGGCAAAGTAATGTCTTTGCTTTTGAATAAGCTGTCTAGGTTGGTCATAAATTTCCGTCCAAGGAGTAAGCATCTTTTAATTTCATGGCCACAGTCACCACCTGCAGTGATTTTGAAGCCCCCCAAAATAAAGTCAGCCGCTGTTTCCACTGTTTCCCCATCTATATGCCATGAAGTGATGGGACCAGATGCCATGATCTTAGTTTTCTCAATGTTGAGCTTTAAGCCAACTTTTTCACTCTCCTTTCACTTTCATCAAGAGGCTCTTTAGTTCTTCTTGCCTTTTTTTGGGATTAGATTGGTACCTATAGTCAACAATAATCAGCTGCACACTTAGTATCTGTTAAGAGGACAGATTTCATGTTAAGCACTCTCACTGCAAGAAAATGAGACTAAAAAAAAAAAAAATCTAATTTCTCCATTATATTACTCAGTAGCCAGAAGTGGTTTCCTAAATTGGCAGCTCTCCTTTCCCTCCTCTGCCTCCCCACCCCGATCCATAATGTTTTACAGCTTCTACTCTTTCTGATGGAGAATGTTCTGATTGCAGCTTTCTATAGCCAGAGGGCCCTGTATATCCTCCCTCTCCTTACTTTGCACATCCAGCTGGGCAAAGTTTATTCTGTTTCATGTACCATAATCTGTCATGGCTGATTTTGTTATAACAAGATCTGAACAGATGGGGAATGGTTTGCTCAAGAATTACTTGCAATATGAGTGACCTATAGAAAAAATTGGAAATTGGAATGCAATCCCTGCAATAAAATCCCAAACTCGTTATCCTCCCCACAGGATGCCCATGGATCTTGCCCCCACATGAAGGTGTTAATGACTAATCCAGAGACCCGATAAAGGAGCCCCGTCCTCTGGTAAATAACACATGCACAAACAAAGGAAGAAGACAGCAACAGAGAAGGGCAGCAATATTTCTTTGCCATAACTTGTCCTTCTGATTTTTTTTCCTATTAAGTGACATATACTTAAAAGATACAAACACAATCAGTTAACAATGGAAAGGAAATGCTGCAAATAAAGCAATTTCCTTAGATCTGGAAAATCTCCAGAATTAGACAGATTCCTATCAACATTTAATAAACTTTTTAAACACCTACTGAGTCCAATTTCATAGTTCTTCAAAGTTCTCACTAAGCATAACAGAGAAGATAATCAGAAACTCTTATGGACAATATGCTCTCTGAAAAGCATATTAAAAAAAAAAGAATTAAGCAATGAGGATGCCATTAATTCTCTAATCCAACTGCCCATGTTTATGTTGATTAAAAAAAAAAGGAAAGAACCTAGCCATTCTAAGTGGCTAATGCCTCCACCGCCACTCCAAAGAGACGGTGAAAATAAATTAAAATATCCTTCTTTGCCCAAGTTCTCTGTGGTTTAGTATGTTTTACAGTGACTGCTCAATTAGAACCAGCCTGAGGCCATTTCTACATTTAAAAAATTGCAACATTAACCATATGATCTTTGAACAGCATTTATGATCCAACTACATATTCCCTGCAGTCCCTAAAATAACATGAGTAGAGAAAATAAAATGAAGAGAAAGAATGCTTTCAGTATTATGTTATAAGCTTCTTCTGTTGAAATCTATTTCTTTTCATTTACCCATATCTAGGCATTTTCTAGTCTCAACCCAGCCGTCCTGACACCTTGAGTCTGTATCAAAACTTGGGCATCATTTTATAAAATTAGAAGTAAACAATTGATTAAACCATCTCTGTATGGTTCTTTTCTGTTTTAGGTGAAATCGTTTCTCCTGTCTGAGTAAAATTAATTTTTTCGAGGCTGAGACCACTGACTTTCATCTTCCATAAATGTGAAAGTGTTAGTCACTCAGTTGTGTCTGACTCTTTTGTGACCCTGTGGACTTTAGCTCACCAGGTTCCTCTGTACATGGAATTCTCCAAGCAAGAATACTGGAGTGGGTAGCCTTCCCTTCTCCAGGGGATCTTCCCAACCTGTGGATCAAACCTGGGTCTCCTGCATTGCAGGCAGATTCTTCACCATCTGAGCCACCAGGGAAGCCCATAATTAACACTAAATAACACAATAAGTATGAAGAAAGCGGAGTGAATGAGTGAAGTTGCTCAGTCGTGTCCAACTCTTTGCGACCCTGTGGACTGTAGCCCACCAGGCTCCTCCGTCCATGGGATTCTGCAGGCAAGAATACTGGAGTGGGTTGCCATTTCCTTCTCAGGGAATCTTCCCAACCCAGGGATTGACCCAGGTCTCCCACATTGCAGGCAGACATTTTAACCTCTGAGCCACCAGGGAAGCCCTGAGTGCTGAAGAATTGATGCTTTTGAACTGTGGTGTTGGAGACTTTTGAGAGTTCCTTGGACTGCAAGGAGATCCTAAGGGAACAAGTCAATCCTAAAGGAACTCGGTCCTGAATATTCATCGGAAAGAGTGATGCTGAAGTTGAAACTGCAATACTTTGGCCACCTGATGCAAAGAACTGACTCATTGGAAAAGACTCTGATGCTGGTAAAGATTGAAGGCAGGAGAAGGGGATGACAGAGGATGAGTCTGAGTAAGCTCTGGGAGTTGGTGATGGACAGGGAAGCCTGGCATGCTGCAGTCCATGAGATTACAAAGAGTTGGACATGACTGTGCAACGGAACTGAACTGAACTGACTAGTCCCACTTTCCATATTTAATACTTAAATAGTAGAGTATGAGATCTAAATTTCCTTTTTTATGGCTAACCAAGGTCATATCATGCCTAATGTAAAACAGCTTAAGGGATAGAAGCCACATACTGAATAGATAGATATTACACTGTTTCATTAATTTTGGTGGAGCTTCCCAGGTGACTCAGTGGTAAAGAATCTACCTGCCAATGCAGGAGACACAAGAAACATGGGTTCTATCCCAGGGTCAGGAAGATTCACTGGAGGAGGACATAGCAACCCATTCCAGTATTCCTGCCCCAAACTGAGAGCACACACACACACATTTTGGTAACAGCAGATTTGAGGAAGCACCTGGTGGATTCAGTATTCCTCCACAGGCAGCTTCTTGTCTTCAGAGAAAGTAACAAATGTCAAGAATGTTATCATCCAGTTTTGTTGGTGTCCTATACTCTGGTCCCATCACTTCATGGGAAATAGATGGGGAAACAGTGGAAACAGTGTCAGACTTTATTTTGGGGGGCTCCAAAATCACTGCAGATGGTGACTGCAGCCATGAAATTAAAAGACTCTTACTCCTTGGAAGAAAAGTTATGACCAACCTAGATAGCATATTCAAGCACAGAAACATTACTTTGCCAACAAAGGTCTGTCTAGTCAAGGCTATGGTTTTTCCAGGAGTCATGTATGGATGTGAGAGTTGGACTGTGAAGAAAGCTGAGCACCGAAGAATTGATGCTTTTGAACTGTGGTGTTGGAGAAGACTCTTGAGAGTCCCTTGGACTGCAAGGAGATCCAACCAGTCCATTCTGAAAGAGATCTGTCCTGGGTGTTCTTTGGAAGGAATGATGCTAAAGTTGAAACTCCAGTAGTTTGGCCACCTCATGCGAAGAGTTGACTCATTGGAAAAGACTCTGACGCTGGGAGGAATTGGGGACAGGAGGAGAAGGGGATGACAGAGGATGAGATGGCTGGATGGCCTCACCAACTCAATGGATGTGAGTTTGAGTGAACTCCGGGAGTTGGTGATGGACAGGGAGGCCTGGTGTGCTGCAATTTATGGGGTCGCAAAGAGTCAGACACAACTGAGCGACTGAACTGAACTGAATTGACTATACTCTGAGGTCAGCATGGGTAGAAATCTAGGACTCCACTATTCTGGAAACTTTCCCTGTGGAGACTCACAAATTTTGCTGATCGGGCTTTAAAGCTACTCTTAAGGATGAGTCACTGGGGTAATGACACTCAACAGTTCAACAGCTCTTTATCCCTTTTAGTTAATTATCTTGCAACATAGAAAATGATGATGGTTCTTATTTAAGAGGAAAATGAATGGTTTTGCTAAAATTGCAAAAGTCAGTGAAACTGGTTTCTAGATCACTGGGCATTTTGCCTCATATATTCCCAGGAGGATACATTGGCCTTGCACTCCTATCTCTCTCCCAACCATCCCAGTCACAGAGATCTTTTCCCCGATATGTGGCCTTCATTCACCAAGAATTCTTTTTGCAAACTTCCTTCTGCTATATCCCTTCCATGAACAATATAAACACCAGCAAACACCTGGGAGTCATTAGTCTAATAGTTCCTGGCTTCGTTTAAAGTTGGGAAAAGGTTCATGGCTTGAACAGATGAAGAAGTTGAAGGAAAAATCCATAGGATGCTTGCTGCTTTCTCATCAAATCTTCCCATCTATCTTCCCTAAGCAGTATAATCTACTCATCACATCATCACCATCCCACTGCCCCACACTCAAAACCACCACACACAAACACACTCACAACCACATTCATATCCACTGCTTTAATCAGTCCTAACCTATAGCTTTTCCCATCCTCTTCAGTGTAAACAATACCATGTCCATTTTCCTTATGCTTATCAACATAGTTGAGATGGGATAGACTTTATCAAAGGTTTATTAAATAGGGATTTTTTAAAAGTAGATGGGATGTGTAGATGACTGCCACTTCACTTTCCTCCTGGCAATTCCGTCTTCATTCTTTCTAAAGAGGAAGTGACCAAGCAAATTAAATTAGAAACAGCATTTTTTTCTGAATTCTGTGGACCCTGAACACTCTCCTAAATCTGGCAAGGACTTGTGTGTGTGTGTTCTCTATGATGGTTGGTTAAATGAGAACCCAGCTATGCCAATGGGAGGACAATGCTCAGAATGTCATCATTTCCTCTTTATTGAAACAGAGAAAAATATACACCATACGGGCTTTTCAGGTGGTGCTAGTGGTAAAAAAAACCTGCCTGCTAATGTAGGAGACATGACAGTTGTGGCTGCGGTTCCTGTTTCGAGAAGATGCCCTGGAGGAGGGCATGGCAACCCACTCCAGTGTTCTTGCCTGGAGAATCCCAGGGATGGAGGAGCCTGACGGGCTACAGTCCATAGCATCACAAAGAGCTGGGCATGACTGGTGAGTTAGCATGCACACACACACACACACACATTTACCATTTACCCAGTACTCTGAAGAGAAGCTGTTAACTTTTTATTACATTGACTATAAAATGTTATTCTGTCTCACATTCCCTGTCCCATGATTTGTTCTGACTCCCTAGAGGTGCACACTATTATGAATTATATGTGAATCTTTCCTGTCACTATTTTGCTTTTTTCTTTGTTCATTTTCTCTTTATAACATAAACACAATTATGTGCATATCAAGGAGTTTTGAAAGGTGTTCTAAATATCAGAGTGAATACATATTTTAAATTTTATAACCTTCTCTTTTTAACAGTATGCTTTCTAAATTTTGCCACATAGATGGATGGATAGATATATCCTTATATACATGGATAACATACATATACAGCTTAGAGAGAGGAAAAAGAGAGTGGGAGTAGGGGAGAGGAAGGAGAAGAAGGATAAAGATTTATTACTTTAAAATGCTATAAAATATTTTATTGTGGCACTATGTCTCATTTCATTAATTAACATTTAACATCCTAGCGATTGACATTTAAGTTATTTCAGATTGCTGCTATTTTCATGATTGCACACAATGTTTCCATGCTGTATGTCATGCAAGACCATTTTTTCCCCATATCATCTATTGAATAGTTTGTCCTGCTTTATTGATTTGTCTTTTTGTAAATTTGGAAAATTTTTTGCCATTATTTCTTCAAATGTTCCTTCTCCCCAATGCCCATTTAATTTTTATTAACTATAACTATAAAAGTGTTTTAGAGATTCCCAGATTATCTGCCATCCATTTTAATTTCTTGTCAGCACTTCCATCTTTTTATTTTGGGAGCCATATTGTTGATGATTTTCTGAGATCTATAATCTGGTTCACTAAATTTCTCTTCATATGTCATTGTTTTCCCAGTTGACCCATACTTAGTTGCTACATGTTTTAATTTTAAGGATTAGATTTCTTATCTCTTGAATTTCTTTTAGAAATATGCTTGTTTTTCTTCCACATTTCTTCCACATATTATGGATAGCCATAATATCCTACCCCTGTGTTAACAGACTTCATCCTTCTCTTTATCGCAATATAAATTACAAGTGCAATTTAAAATTTTTCTTTTCACCTTGTTCTTTTAAACTTGGTCTTTGCTTGTAACTTCTCCTGTTCACCAAATCTATTATTTATATCCATGACAGTGGGTTTTCTCATGTGTTCATAATTTTATTGTGAGTTTCCCTCTGCTGGGAGATATCCTGCTAGAGAATCCTATGCTTGCCCAGGGTTGTGAATTAATTGTTATGTGTCAGTTTAAAATTTTGAATCCTAAGGGGAAATAAATTGCATTTTTAATTTTTAAAAATTTATTGGCATAAAGAAGATTTGCAACATTGTGTTAGTTTCACATGTACAGCAAAATGAATCAGTTTACATATACATGTATATCCGCTCTTTTTAAGACTTTTTTTCCATATAGGTCATTACAGAGTATTGAGATCCCTGTGCTATATAATAGGTTCTTGGTAGTTATCTATTTTATATATAGTAATGTGTATAATCCTGAAAGATGATGCTGTGAAAGTGCTGCACTCAATATGCCAGCAAATTTGGAAAACTCAGCAGTGGCAACAGGACTGGAAAAGGTCAGTTTTCATTCCAATTCCAAAGAAAGGCAATGCCAAAGAATGCTCAAACTACCGCACAATTGCACTCATCTCACATGCTAGTAAAGTAATGCTCAAAATTCTCCAAGCCAGGCTTCAGCAATACTTGAACCGTGAACTCCCTGATGTTCAAGCTGGTTTTAGAAAAGGCAGAGGAACCAGAGATCAAATTGCCAACATCTGCTGGATCATGGAAAAAGCAAGAGAGTTCCAGAAAAACATCTATTTCTGCTTTATTGACTATGCCAAAGCCTTTGACTGTGTGGATCACAATAAACTGTGGAAAATTCTGAAAGAGATGGGAATACCAGACCACCTAACCTGCCTCTTGAGAAATCTGTATGCAGGTCAGGAAGCAACAGTTAGAACTGGACATGGAACAACAGACTGGTTCCAAATAGGAAAAGGAGTACGTCAAGGCTGTATATTGTCTCCCTGCTTATTTAACTTATATGCAGAGTACATCATGAGAAACGCTGGACTGGAAGAAACACAAGCTGGAATCAAGATTGCCGGGAGAAATATCAATAACCTCAGATATGCTGATGACACCACCCTTATGGCAGAAAGTGAGGAGGAGCTAAAAAGCCTCTTGATGAAAGTGAAGGAGGAGAGCGAAAAAGTTGGCTTAAAGCTCAACATTCAGAAAACGAAGATCATGGCATCCGGTCCCATCACTTCATGGGAAATAGATGGGGAAACAGTGGAAACAGTGTCAGACTTTATTTTTTTGGGCTCCAAAATCACTGCAGATGGTGACTGCAGCCATGAAATTAAAAGACGCTTACTCCTTGGAAGAAAAGTTATGACCAACCTGGATAGTATATTCAAAAGCAGAGACATTACTTTGCCGACTAAGGTCCGCCTAGTCAAGGCTATGGTTTTTCCTGTGGTCATGTATGGATGTGAAAGTTGGACTGTGAAGAAAGCTGAGCGCCGAAGAATCGATGCTTTTGAACTGTGGTGTTGGAGAAGACTCTTGAGAGTCCCTTGGACTGCAAGGAGATCCAACCAGTCCATTCTGAAGGAGATCAACCCTGGGATTTCTTTGGAAGGAATGATGCTAAAGCTGAAACTCCAGTACTTTGGCCACCTCATGCGAAGAGTTGACTCATTGGAAAAGACTCTGATGCTGGGAGGGATTGGGGGCAGGAGGAGAAGGGGACGACCGAGGATGAGATGGCTGGATGGCATCACGGACTCGATGGACGTGAGTCTGAGTGAACTCCGGGAGATGGTGATGGACAGGGAGGCCTGGCGTGCTGCGATTCATGGGGTCGCAAAGAGTCGGACACGACTGAGCGACTGAACTGAACTGAACTGAATGTTGCTAAGATAACCTCCCTTGGTCAGGATATAGTTTTTATATGTTGAAGAATTTTAGTTAAATGTTAAGATTTTATTAAGGAGATTGTGTCTATGTTAACGTAGAATATAGTTTTCTTTTCTTATAATGTCTTTGGTTTTGGTATCCGAGTAATGCTGGCTTCATAAAATGTGTTGGGAAGTGTTCTCGTCTATTTTCTGGAAGAGATTGTGTAGACTTGATATTATTTTTCTTTAAATGTTTGATAGAATTAATTGGTGAGACCGTCTGGGCCTGTAGTTTTCTTTGCTAAAAGAGATTTTTGTTTTGTTTTTGAAAGATTCTAAACTATGAATAAATCTCCTTAATAAATATTGGAATACTAAGATTATGGCTTTCTTTTTAGATGGTAGTTTGTGTCTTTGCAGGCATTGGTTTATTTCATCTAAGTTATCAAATTGATTGTTATAAAGTTGTTTCTTTCCCTTTATTATCCTCTCAATGTTTGTAAGGCCTGTAGTAATGCCCTATTTCTCATTCTTGTGATTGGCAATCTGCATCTTTTTTCTCCTTGATCGGTCAGGCTAGAGGTTTATTCATTTTATCTTTGTGAAAAAATAGATTTTGGTTTCATTGATTTTCTGTATTGTTCTCCTGTTTTCTGTTTCACTGATTTTTGCACTTCATTATTTTCTTCCTTCGGCTTAGTTTAGGTTTAATTTTCTTTTCTTTTTCTAGTTTCTTATGATGGAAGCTGATGCTCTTTATATGGAATCTATCTGCTTTTCTAATATAAGAATTTAATGTTGGAACTTCCCCAGTGGTCCAGTGGTTGAGAATCTGCCTTCCGATGCAGGGGACACAGCTTCCATTCCTGGTCAGAGAACTAAGATCCATCATCACAGGGCAATCAAGCCTACACACCACAACAAGAGAAGAGCCCGCTCCCTCTAGAGCCTGTGCCCCTCAAAAGAAGCCCATGTGCCACAACAAAGACCCAGTGTAGCCAAAAAACAGGAACTTAATGCTATAATTTCCCTATAATCACTCCTTTGGTTATAACTCACACAACTTTCAGTTCAGTTCAGTTCAGTCACTCAGTTGTGTCCGACTCTTTGTGACCTCATGAATCACAGCACCCAGGCCTCTGTCCATCACCAACTCCCGGAGTTCACTCAGACTCACGTCCATCGAGTCCGTGATGCCATCCAGCCATCTCATCCTCGGTCGTCCCCTTCTCCTCCTGCCCCCAATCCCTCCCAGCATCAGGGTCTTTTCCAATGAGTCAACTCTTCGCATGAGGTGGCCAAAGTATTGGAGCTTCAGCTTTAGCATCAGTCCTTCCAATGAATACCCAGGACTGATCTCCTTTAGGATGGACTGGTTGGACCTCCTTGTAGTCCAAGGGACTCCCAAGAGTCTTCTCCAACACCACAATTCAAAAGCATCAATTCTGCGGTGCTCAGCCTTCTTCACAGTCCAACTCTCACATCCATACATGACCACTGGAAAAACCATAGCCTTGACTAGA
>SJYX01024169.1:34906-52142 GCA_006410675.1 Oreotragus oreotragus
TTTTCTGAATGTTGAGCTTTAAGCCAACTTTTTCGCTCTCCTCCTTCACTTTCATCAAGAGGCTTTTTAGCTCCTCCTCACTTTCTGCCATAAGGGTGGTGTCATCAGCATATCTGAGGTTATTGATATTTCTCCCAGCAATCTTGATTCCAGCTTGTGTTTCTTCCATTCCAGCGTTTCTCATGATGTACTCTGCATATAAGTTAAATAAGCAGGGAGACAATATACAGCCTTGACGTACTCCTTTTCCTATTTGGAACCAGTCTGTTGTTCCATGTGCAGTTCTAACTGTTGCTTCTTGACCTGCATACATATTTCTCAAGAGGCAGGTTAGGTGGTCTCGTATTCCCATCTCTTTCAGAATTTTCCACAGTGGCTTGCACACATACCACTTGCTAATATCACGTTCATCAAAATTAGTTTCCACTAGGATCCTGCCCTCTTTTTAACTTAAGGCACTTAGTCAGACAATTTCTACATTTCCATTTTTTCCCTTCTACTCATCCTGACCATAATTTTGTCTTTAAGGTGAGCACCTATTATTAAAGAAACATCAAGCTAAAATATGCAAGGTGAGTCCTAGCTACACCTCACTCCAGTACACTTGCCTGGAAAACCCCATGGATGGAGGAGCCTGGTAGGCTGCAGTTCATAGGGCCGCGAAGAGTCAGACATGACTGAGCGACTTCACTTTCACTTTTCACTTTCATGCATTGGAGAAGGAAATGGCAACACACTCCAGTGTTCTTGCCTGGAGAATCCCAGGAATGGGGGAGCCTGGTGGGCTGCTATCTATGGGGTTGCACAGAGTCGGACACATCTGAAGCGACTTAGCAGCAGCAGCAGCAGCAGTCCTAGCTAAAATGCATGGGACACCTTGTTCCTTCTTAAGGTCACATCTTGGTATCACTGGCATGTGCTGGTATCTCAGAGATTCCAGCTTCTTGTTCCTACATCTCATCATAGAGATTTAAAATTAGTCTAAAGATGAGACAATCATGTTCCTACAGAATCTTGGGCTGTCTTTGGGCCTGATAACAGGAAGTTATCACTATTAATAAAGTTAATAACACGTGTTTTTGACAAAAACTTATATAATACATGCTTCTTAGTGCTTTACAGGTATTCAGGCACTTAATTTGTATAAAATGCTATAATATAGGTACTGTTACTCTGCTCAAGATTGTCTCTTAGCCATTTTCCATCCAGGCTCCTCCATTCCTCATGCTGCATCAGGCTCCTTGTCCTCAGGTTTATCACTGAATCCAGCCACTGGGACAGAGCAGCAATATATTAGAGAGAGGGAGGAGAGAAAGGTTCAATATTTTTACTTTATCAATTTCCTTTTTGCCAGGCTGTGTATTGACAATAGATGCTTTTATTCTTGCTAAAGTCTACAACTTCCATAGCTAGCCCTCTGCTAAAGCAATAACTCTCCTAAAATTCTATTAACCACTCTCTCTTCTTGCCCTTTTACCTAGGAAGGGTGAGGGTTTTTTATTGTTAAAGTATTTTATTATCCTTTATTAGTTTTCTTAAGCCTGCTCACACCTCTGTAAATATTCCTTTTATTAAACTCTTTTAAGTTGTCCCATTTGAGTATAGCATTTGACTGCCTGGGCATGAACCTTTACAAGTAAGGAAACTGAGACACAATTACATGAAGTTACTTGCTCTTACTTATTCAGCTAGCAAGCAGCATAGTTGGGATTCAAATCTTGGCTGTCTGACTCCACAATCTGTGCTCTGATCACAGATTGTTCTGTGCTCTCCCTGGGTCTCCAAATTTAGCCAGACAACTGGTTTTTAACACTAATATAAGCCTCCAATATATGCTTATCAGCTGAAGCCAAGACCAAAGGCCTCTTTCTTTGCCAGGAGAGAAAGATCATCAGATCAATTTCAGAAAGGATGTGGGCAAAGTTAAACATGAAAAAGGAAAAAACTGCATTTGGCCATGGTTTTCCTGTGAACTTCTTCTAGGTTCTACTATTGTCTGTTTTGCATTTAAACAGTAGAGACAGGCATGGATTTAAGAAAAACTAAAAAATAGTACATGATTGAAAACAAGGAACAAGCGAACGACAAAGAACAACAGTCTAAAATCAAAATCCCACTGAACATTTCAAAGACTCAAGCCAGTCCTTTGCTCAAACCAAAATGAAGTTGAATTTAAACAAAAAAAATATAATACTTTTGTAAAGGAAATGCTCATGAAGTAACTCACGGTGGCTGATGAGATCTTCCACTCCACTCCTACAATAAAATAGCCAGTGGTCTGTCCTACAATTTATCATGAAGACAACATTGTTTCAATACCACTGTGGATCAGATGCCTACTATGTGTGAGAGACTGTACCTAAATATCATTGATAAATTTCTCCACATCCTTGACATTTAGATAATATTAGTCCCGTTTATTCGGTGGAGAGTAGAGGCTCAGAATGATTAAATTGTTTTCTCATCATCAAAACATGAGTGGGGCTGCTATATTTAAAATGGATAACCAACAAGTTGCTACTGAGTTGCACAAGGAACTCTACTCAGTGTAATGTAGCCACCTGGATGGGAAGGGAGTTTGGGGGGGAATAGATACATGCATATGTATGACTGAGTCCCTTTGCTGTACACCTGAAACTCCTGGCTATACTCCATACAAAATAAGGTTTTAAAAGAAATGAGTGGAGAATTAGGATTCAAACTCAAATATGCTTTTTAATATATATATATATATATACTTGAAAAATTGTACTCACAGCTGTAGAATTACACAATAATTCAAAATTCAATGCCCTCAGAATGGTGGAAAACACCTTGAACTCTATTTAAGGTTTCCCCAGTTTTGTAGTGCATACATTATTTTGGCTGACATGAGATTATACAGATACAATGAAATGCATTTGTTGTTTTTTTTTATAGTTCCCTGAATGCAGCCACGAGTGAGGTAAGAATAGAGTATAATTCCATGTTGGAATTTTCACATCTGAGAGCTGAAATAATTTAAACTTGTTAGTTCTATCAGACTCTGCCAATTGCAGAATATACTTGGTTTTGTGCAATGCACAGGTCTCTAAAATCATTTACAGTCCACAGATAGTGGGAATTGTATCCTTTCCTCGTGACTTCTAAGTCATTTAAGAAAGAGAAACCTTAGTTTTGGAGGGAGCATCTCTATATTATTCTTTTTCCCCTTATTTCCCCATCCTTGGCAATGTGCTCAACAGTAAATCAAGTATCTAATTTAAAAGTAAACAAAAAAAATGTGTTGTTTGGTAGACACAAGGCAGGAGTTTCTATAACAATTATTCAGTTTGGAGGACTGCGGTAGATACAACCACAGGATCTTGTCCATGGGCTTTTCTCTGGCTGCATACGATTTTCTACCCAGAGGTAGAGAGATTGTAGGCTTCTGATGTTGTAGGAAGTGCTGCTAACCATGTTTACAAAAATGGTTGAAAAAACCCATGTCTGTCTGACAGCTTTTTACCACATCAATTATAAATGCATTTTCCCCTGGGTGGTATTATCTCTCGCCCAAGGAATTTTCCACTGTCCTGGAGCATTTGCTGAGGAGAATTGATTAGGAAGGCGGCTTCCCAGTAGATGGAGAGAAACTGCAAATGCTTCTGTTTGTGGATGCTGTCACCCTCGTAGCATAAGTACTGCAAGAATGTGAACAATTACAGACAAAAATTCAACCAGAAGCTGCTATGATAGGATTGGCAATTCACCCCTGCGGAGCAGAACAGCCCCAGATGTGTGCAGCTGGAATAGAACTACCTGGGCAAAGGGATATTTGCTGGTGAGGGAATTATAGACCTCACCCATTTGTAGGGGTGGGAAGTGAAGTGAAATGAAGTCGCTCAGTCGTGTCCGACTCTTTGTGGCCCCATAGACTGTAGCCTACAAGGCTCCTCTGTCCATGGGATTTTCCAGGCAATACTACTGGAGTGGATTGCCATTTCCTTCTCCAGGGGATCTTCCCAACCCAGGGCTCGATACATATTTTGTTCAGGATGAGCTGGAATTGTCTTGATTGATCATACTGAACAGTTTTTCACTGGTGATGTTTGTATAGAGCCAGTTTTCTCTTCTTTTTCTGATTATGATGACGGGATGCCTGTGTGCAAGTTCACTCACTTCAGTCGTGTCTGACTCTTTGTGATCCCATGGACTGCAGCTCACCAGGATCCTCTGTCCATGGGATTCTCCAGGCAAGAATTCTGGAGTGGGTTGCCATACCCTCCTCCAGGGGATCTTCCCAACCCAGGGATTGAACCTGCATCTCTTTAAGTCTCCTTCATTGGCAGGTAGGTTCTTTATCACTAGCACCACCTGGGAATATCAAGTCTAAATTAATTATTAAGGAGAGTTTATATAAAATACTTTCAACAATTCTGGGTGTATTTTTCAAGCCCTTTTGTATTTTAATGTGACCAACTTCAAAAAATGTATATGTTTATTTTATTTTTACAATACAAAACTTGACTTGATGGTATTTGATCCTAGCTAAGGTGACTGCATCTCCACCTTCCTTCCAATGTTATTTCATATTGGAGTCGAATGGCAAAACGTTGTCTTGTAGGACTTTTTCTGTAACATCTTAGGCTTAGGATCAATATATAGGAAGCATTGAATTAATGGTAATTGAAAGAAAAGATACAACTTAAGCTGACAGATTATTTTGGGAAAGTGAACATGAGGTAAAGGTCTTAAAATTGTTCCGTGTTTTTGTACCAGCCATCCCATGACTGTAAATTTCTCTTAGGAAATAAATACAGTTATGCTGTTCAACATGATAGGCATAAGCCACACTGAGCACTTGAAATTTGGCTCATCTGAGATGGATTTTACAGGGCAGGGTTGAATTGGGAGTTTGGGACCACTACCTGCAAACTCATATATAGAATGAATAAATAATAAGGTCCTATTTTATAGCACTGGGAACTATATGCACTATCCTATAATAAACAATCATGGAGAAAACTAAGAAAAAGATATCATATATACTGAATTTTGAAGAAAATATAAAAATGTAGACTATCTCACTAATATTTTAATTTAATAATATGTAGAAATGAAGTATTTTTAATTTATTGGATCAAATAAATTAACTTCACCTGTCTTTTTTTTTTTTTAACTATTTTAAGATATACTCAAAAGAAGACAGGACTATATGCATATATTTACTACAAAGTGGCCTATGGTGTAAGCATTTTGGTGCAAAACTGAAACACATATTTATCGATGTTGCTGCTGCTGCTTAGTTGCTCAGTCTTTGCAACCCCATGGACTGTAGTCCACCAGGCTCCTCTGTCCATGGGATTTCCCAGGCAGGAATACTGGAGGGGGTTGCCATTTCCTTCTCCAGGGGATCTTCTTGACCCAGAGATTGAACCTTTACCTCTTATATTGCAGGTGAATTCTTTACCACTGAGTCACCAGAGAAGCCCATCTATCAATGAGAGAAGAGTTAAAAACATCAGAAAATAGATGAACGATTCAATGGTATACAGCCACATAACGATGGCAACATGTGGAACACCCATATAAGTGAAAAAAGTAGGCACAAATATTGTAAGCATAATCTTATAGAACTTTATAAAAATATGTATCTAAATGGAAAAAACTGGAAGATAACATGAAAAATAACACTCTTCATAAGGAAAGATTTTTAAGATATTGCTTTTCTTCTTCAAAACCTGGTCATTTGGTGTTACACTACTGTCTTCATCAGTTCAGTTCAGTTGCTCAGTTGTGTTCATCTCTTTGTTACCCCACGCACTGCTGCACGCCAGGCTTCCCTGTCCCATCACCAACTCCTGGAGCTTACTCAAGCTCATGTCCATTGAGTCGGTGATGTCATCTAGCCATCTCATCCCTTCTCCTCCTCCCTTCAGGAGGCATCTAAACGGAATCTAAATGTATCTAAATGAGGAAAAAAAACTGGAAGATAATGTGAAAAATAACACTCTTCATAAAGAAAGATTTTGAAATATTGCTTTTCTTCTTCAAAATCTTGTCATTTGGTATTACACTNGAGTCGGTGATGTCATCTAGCCATCTCATCCCTTCTCCTCCTCCCTTCAGGAGGCATCTAAACGGAATCTAAATGTATCTAAATGAGGAAAAAAAACTGGAAGATAATGTGAAAAATAACACTCTTCATAAAGAAAGATTTTGAAATATTGCTTTTCTTCTTCAAAATCTTGTCATTTGGTATTACACTATTGTTTCCATGGTTAAGACCAAAAAAAGCATAAAACTGGCAGAGAAAGGTGTTTTGGCTTCCTCTGTGTCTTCTAGGTGATGTCCTGTTAAGAGTATTCAAATAGCTTGCAAACCTGGGCAGCCAGTCACGTCTGCCAGGGAGCAATCAGTGCATCTGATGTGGGGATATGGTTAACAGATGGTTCATCTTTGGGACTTATGGTGGGATTGCTAACATCTGTACAACTTCACCAAATATTTTGAGTTTTACAGAAGAAATCACACACACACACACACACAGAAACCAAATCAGTTCAAATTCAATCACTGAAGGAATAAACACAAGGTTCTTGCATCAGCTCTGCTATAGATCACTTACATTCCTCTCATGGCCCTATACCAAAGCTCCTGCAATCTCATTGTCTCAATGTCTCATATTTTTATTTTGAACTCACTGCCTCCATTCTCCCTGCTCCTCCAGTCTTAGTGTACAAGACAGTTTCCCTAAACTATTTCTCTTGCAATGTCTTGTCCCTCTTGATTAGAAAAACAATGAAAACCTAAATGAACAACCACTTTCTTAGCTGTAGATTCACAACCAATTGCCTATCAGTCTTTATTCAAGATCTGCACTCCTGTCTGCTCTCACAAATTCTAATCTCTAGTTTACTGGATTTAACTATACTAAATAAGTACTGGTCTGGTTAATAAAATACTGGTTAACAAAGGAGTCATCTTGGAAAGCCTAGACCAACTATCACCTTTTAATGAACTATTCCACCTCCTACTGACAGTATTTTGGACAGAGATGCACAAATGAGGCACTTCTCTTTAACCAACACTCTGTTCTCAGTGAAACCTATTCAGTCCTCCAGCTAGAAAGAGGGGCTCAAAACCTCACTTTGCCTTCTCTTGTGTTCCTTTATCAAGGCACAGTTCTGTCAGTTTTGGTTTCTAACCAGCCTCTCCTTTCCTCTCTTCATCTCTCTGCCTTTTCTCCATTTTAGGCCCGCCATCCGCATCATGCCTGGATTTTGTGCCCCTGACCCCGCTCCTTTGGTCTCACCCACTCTGATCTTGTTCCAGTAATCAAACCACTCTTCACATAACTGCTACAGAATTAGTCCAAAAACACAAATCTGATTATTCGCTTCTTTCCTTGCAGTAGTGTCTTCACTTACTGTCCATCACCTTCAAGGTATTATTTCTAGTGGCTAACAAAACATACTGTCATTCTAGCACCATCTCTGCATATTTACTCTTTTATAGTTTATGCTCCAGCAATACCAATCTGTTTGTTTGTTGCTAAATATAGCATGCATTTCTTTTAGGTTTTGTATCTTTTCTCCTGATCATCTCTCTGCCTCTTTGACCATTCCCAACCGCAGAGCATATAAACAAACAGCACCTGACTTTTTATTCCTTATCCTTCGAAATTAAAATGAGTGTGGTTTTCTCTAGGAAATGATGAGAAAATCAGTTCTGATTGATATTGACAGCTGGCTTCACTGCAGTTCCTCTCTTCTTTCCACTCCCATGTCACCTAGACATATAGCTATCAATTCATTTCCATGAGTTTTCAAAAATATCCATGTCTGTCCCTCCTGGCAGACAGGAAACACCTTGAGAACAGAAAATATATCTCATCTCATCTCGTTCTGTCACCAGGTTCCGTATGTCGTGGGCACTCAACATGTTTGTGGGATGAACTAGCAAAGAAAGCCAGCTGAACCTGCTGAACATAAACTACTTATGATGACAAGAGTTCAATCCAGTTTTAACTGTAATACTACCAGTGATCAAACAAATATTTACTTAATCTCACTCTTTTCTTTCATAGCCAAAATATTAGTGCTAAGGTGCACAACCCTCTCGGTTTCTCTGGTACGTGAGTTTGCATGAAACAAAAGATCTTGACACAGACTACCTAGAGACAGAGAGGAAAGGACTGGAAGTAGACGTCACTCGAGCTTGCCGGGTATGTTTCAAGTTTATAAGACCAGGCAGCTACAACTTGCAAAGGAGAATTCAGGTCCAGGTAAATGTTAGTATGAGATATTGGAGTTTTGCAAGAAAAACATTTTCCATTGGGTTGCTCCTTTTAAACACCATGACCAGCAGCGTCCACAGGGAAATCAAAGAAACGTGTTTGCTTTTACTTCTCCTTGCTGTATGTGCGATCTATTCCAGGATTGTGACACTGTACTTCTTTT
Source organism: Oreotragus oreotragus (assembly GCA_006410675.1). Taxonomy (NCBI): domain Eukaryota; kingdom Metazoa; phylum Chordata; class Mammalia; order Artiodactyla; family Bovidae; genus Oreotragus; species Oreotragus oreotragus. Next base: position 43,330 of record SJYX01024169.1, read on the forward strand.
GTTTGGTGGGTATGGATCCTCTCAGGGACCCTGAAGTATCTTTGGAAATACCAAAGAAATAAACTGTCATTGTATACAACTAATTGGATAAGAATTTATGTTAAATTTACAAAATATATGCCAAGGAATTTAAAAAATCTGGCCACATTTTTAGATATTCTTCCTCTTGTACAATTTATCATAATGGGAGCTAGAAATAAATGTTTCTGTAAAACAACTAAGTAATGCAGTAAGAATTAGTTCTAACTTATGGGAAGGTATTTCAAAAGAATATAAAATATGCCTTGTCAAACAAAAAATGTTTAGACTATAATTTCAAAAGCTGCAAGAAATGGCAGGTTTTGATAGTTTGCTAATTTCCTTTGTAATTCTCTACTAAAGAATAAGACCACTCTTGAGTTTTACAAATAAGGAAGTGAAAAAAATATTTAAAATGTTGCTAGACTATAACATTCATTTTTTTAAATACTTTTTTGTTCAGAAGACATCTGAAGACTGTGACCTTATACTTCAAAAGTGTGATTCCAACAGCTATTCTTAATCCTGTGTTGTTCTCAATGAGTGTTATCATTGATTAGCTAATAAATACATTCTAAATACCTATTGTGTGCTAGAATGTAACTCCAAGACCACACAACAATTCAAAGGATCTTCTAAGATGACTAAGACAAGATCTCAGTGTATGTATTCATGAAAATCACAAAGTCAGTTTGGGAGACCTATGTTAAGGTCACACCATATCAAAATGTCAGTATAATAACAAAAGACAGAAAGCTACAGTCATAGAGAATGGACCAGTTATTGCCAGGGATGGAAGATGCAGGGAAGATGGGACTATGAGGGAGTTTTAGGGGACTGATAGAACCCCTGATGATGGGGTTGGTTACATAAATCTATGTATGTGTTAAAATTCCTAGAACTGTACACTAAGAAAAGAGAGCATTTCCTGTTATTAAAATAATAATAAAATATAAATTGAGTAGGAAGAATAATAAATTATGCTTATATGCTTTTCAAAAAACTAATAAAGGGCAATCAAAGAGTAAAGTACAAATTCCTCCATCAAAGATGTCTTCAGAATAGATGATGCCACTTATTATCACATATCCATATTGCCCACTGACATGTTTAGAATTTGGAGATGGTACAGAAAAAGGTGGAACCATAATAAAATAATTTTAATACTTTAAAGCCTTCCCTTGCCAAGCCCAGCAGGTGGAAATCATATGCTGTGTGCAGAACTTGGACTGGGTTTGTAAGGGATGGTCTCCACAGCCCCTGTTTTTCTACAGATGGCCCATTGCAAAGTGGGGAGCAAAAGCCACCTTTCTGGCCAGAAGCCACTCTCTACTCTAATGCAGTTAGATGGCAGCAACTCAGGCTTTACATAGCAGCTGATGACCAAATAATCCAAGTGTAATTAAAAGTCATGTTCAGAAAACAAAAAAGAAATCCCCATAGAGCGGTTTCCAGGAGGAAGCTATCAGGCAGCCACACAGGAGGCCAAATACAAAGAATGTATGAGCCAAAAATGACTTGGGAAGAAAAGGGACCTGGCTAAAGATGGAAGGAATAGGGGAGAGGCTGAAAACTCTTGAGCTCCAAAAGCAATAGCTGCTCAGAGCTGATTAGCTCACCTGAAGGTGATGAGAAAGGAAAAGAAGAAAAATCCCTGCCTTGGACCTAAAACAAGAGAAATGCCCTAAGCTCATTAGCATCAGGGAGCCAAAGGCTTTGTTCCCACACAAAATTAGCTGAGAGAATTACAGAATAATGATCGTCTTCGGTAAACAGGCTTCACGCCTGGAATTAGCTCTGGTGCCCCCACATTCATTATGTCTCTTGTGGACACAAAGGAACATTTGTATGAAAGCCAGTGACGTCAGTAAACACGCTTGGCTGGAATTCCCTAGGCGCTAGGAGAAATTATGGAGGCAATGAAAAATTACAAAGTGGTAAAACAGTTTTGACAGGGAAGAATTAGCTCTGGTGCCCCCACATTCATTATGTCTCTTGTGGACACAAGGGAACATTTGTATGAAAGCCAGTGACGTCAGTAAACACGCTTGGCTGGAATTCCCTAGGCGCTAGGAGAAATTATGGAGGCAATGAAAAATTACAAAGTGGTAAAACAGTTTTGACAGGGAAGCCCTCTGGAAAAAGGAAATTCTTCCTTCACCAAGGCAAATTTTCTGTGATTTAGGTTGGAAAGGAAATACGTCAAATGTATATTCCAAGAAAACTGCAGCTACCTGAGTCTCTTCATTTTGTTGTTGTGTTACTTGCTCAGTTGTGTTGACCCTTTGCGACCCCGTGGACTGGAGCTCACCAGGCTCTTCTGTCCATGGAATTCTCCAGGCAAGAATACTGGGGTAGGTGGCCATGCCCTTCTCCAGGGGATCTTCCTGACCCAGGGATGGAATCCAGGTCTCCCTCACTGCAGGCAGATTCTTTACCATTGGAGCTACCCAGGGAGCCCCCGTCTCTTCATTGGGCAGGTTTATAACTAATTACAGAAGGCAGCCTCTTCTAGGTGACACATCTTTTTTCTGGATTATCTCAATTTGGTGGAAGACTTGATCCTTAATGAAATATTTATATGATAGGAGGGGAGGTAAATTTCCCTCTGTATAAGCAGAATTATTCTCCAAAATTACTTTCAGATTACCTTATTTCTGTTTGTTGAACAGTAAGAGGGTATTATTGGGATAACCAGTCTTACAGAGCAGAAGCCCACATAGAGCCTGGACTGTGTTGAGAAGAGTGCAGGATAAAGCTTTTTTTTTTTTTTTCCTTAACAACTGCTGCCTTTAAATAGAGAATGCTTAGTAACGATGTACATGAAATTATTATTTTTGGTCTCATACAGACCAAAATGCTGGATAAATCAGCGCCTCAAATGGAACATGTGTTCAGTATGGTCTGGTTTGAAATACAGACTATGTAGCATTCCTGACATTCACTTTAGGGACAAGTGCTCTGGAGGATCAGAGTAATATCCCTTACCTCCAGAGCAACTAAAAGTGAGATTCAGTGAGAGGCTTCTGTGGCTGTCAACCAAGAGAGAAGAATCTTCCATAATAAAATACTAGGTAGGAGAAAAACAGTGTAAACTCTAAACATAAAGTCACAAGCACAGACATTTCAAATTGCAGGCAAGTGAGGTGTGACTTAGCTTGTTTTCCTATCAGCAGCTCTAGCATCAGTGTCTGCAAGTTTCTTTGAGTTCTAAACAATATGAAAATAGTCCAGATATATCTTAGGAAGAGCATATATTTTAGAGCAACTATAGAATTTTTTTTTTCAAAATTATATTGACTGGAACTAGAGGTTTCTCTGGTGAAATGTGGTAGCTCCTAGTTTCTGTCTTATCGGTGAATACAGAAATTTTCATGGAGGCAGTGAAATGAAGCAGTTAGGAGTGGTGACTGTGAAAAAAAACTACAGCTAGAAGACAATCCCAGTTTCACCTGTACATTCCTTCATTTTCCTGAACTCTGTTTCCTTCATCTATGAAATGGAGATAAGAGAACCTATGTTGAGAATTGTTATAAATATTAAATGAGAAGATGTTTGTTCCATGCTTAGCACAGCATAGGATAATCATTCCACAATCACACAGTAAAATAAAATTAATTAAAGAGACTCAATAAATCATGAATGACTTTCTATTTGGAGATTCACATTGACTGGCATCGAGTCAAATGTTTCTTTGACAAGGAAAACTTGGTGAATATAAAGTTGTATTACTCCATGAGGGATAGTTGCAGCAGCTGCTATTATTATAAGGATTCCCAGGAACTCAACAGAGGAGAATTCTTATATCTTCCACTTTTCCTCCCTGGATTTCTCAAGGTGATAAATGACAGATGGTTCCATGTGACCTTCCTTTTTTCTTGTGATTTTACCAGTTTGCTTTAGTGTGCCTCTTACATGAACTTGATAAGCCTCACCTATATATAAACATTAGGTAGTTTATTTTTTCAAATTTCTATGATGTTTTTGAATTATTAAAGTAAGAGATAAAGAAACCACACAAAATAATGTTTTCATGTATGTGGTGAGGTTGGTATTCAAAAACTGAGTGAACCATGGAGGAGACAGAGGGTATTAGTGGATTTGGGAGCTCAGAAATACTTGAGGAGGTCTTCATATCTGAGTCAAGCATGAGGGGGCATTTCCTAACTTCCTCTTGCAGCCTGCTGTATACTGTGTGACATTATATTTCTCCCAACCGAGTTCTTCTAAAGTAGACCAAGATACCCCAGATAACCAAATATTTTCAGGAAAAACTATGTGTAGAAAATATATGACTGGGTATTTTGATGAAGCAAGTTACTGTTATTCATTGCTTTCAAGAGCCATGAATATATGACAATTTACAGTTCGATTTAAATAAATCTTGCCTTATTTTGAAACATATTTTGAAACAAACTATTATCTTTACCAGCCCCAGACCTTGAATCACCATTTAAGATAATTTTCAAGAAATTGGCTATCACTACTGTATAGAAATTATTTGGCTTATCTGGGGAATTCTTAAAACACTTGAATGAAATTCAAATACTTTTTTTTCCCCTTTTCCAGAGGTGGCAAAAAATCAATCTAAGGCAATTTGACTAGGATGATTATCTTCATTTGTTAGCTCACTTGCTGCCTGTATTTAATCTTATTGATAAAGCAAAGTATTCAATATATAGCTAGAATCATTATTATGATCACAACTGGTAAAGAGAGGCAGGAAGTAAATTAGAAAACAAAACTATGACTTTTCTTGGATAAGTTAAGTTATCACTCTAGGAGGAAAGATTATGCCTGAAGATACAAAATATTTAAAGAAGTGCTTCTGTTAGCTAGCTACGAATAGAGAATTTAATTTTTTTTTTCCTTTTCAGCAACCAGAAGTCAGTTATACCTTGAAAACAAACATTCAAGAGCAACCACCACAACCACCACATCAAAAATCCCACAGAATTTCTTTTGGAGGTTAGTTTGTTCAATAATTTAAAATATTGTTAGATTCATAGTGGTAATAAATTCATCAACTTTCTCATGCAACATCAATGATACAGACTTCGCCAAAGATTGCCTAATTGACTTGAGGACAAAGAAATAAAACAGGGGGACACGAGTCCAAGGAAGGGTTTTAAATAATTATCTTATTCCTTGAAGAAAGCCTAGTTTTGTCTGTCATGTGAGCCCTGGGAACTCTGATACTCTTTACTCACCTTTACCTTTGTATAAATCAGGGCATTCAACACTTGCAGGAATCAAAACAAAAAATCAGAGTCAGTTGGATGTCAAAGTTGGTATCTCATTGAAATTTACTTCTTAGCAATAAAATGGTTGAGATTCTGTTGTTTTTTTTTTTTTTTATACAGTTTTGACTTATTCAGCCTTTTCCAGGAAGAGGCATTTATTTTTGCATGAAAAATAATAGGCATAATATTTGTGAAGATTTGTATAGTCAATATATGTAAAGGAAATAAAGTTCCAATGCAAAAATAAGTTATGTGGGGAAAAAATGCCTACATGTGTTTATGTGGATTTTTCTGTGAAGGAATTTCATAGATTTCACCAAATTCTCAAAAAGCGCAGAGAGTGGAAGATGTTCCTGAACAACTGGTCTGTAGGGAAACTCTTCTGAATGTAAATATAATAGAGCTAATCAGTAAATAACCACAAGAAGTTTATATTTTAAATGATATTAAGGAGAGTTGTAATTAGTCTTAGATGCTATTATTAACAGAAGGCGTGAAAATGTTATCTTTTCTGAAGTTGCTTAGGAAATGTCAAGGGTTGTGGCCATATGCATCTAATATCTCACATAAATGAAGCCAATGAATTTTTCTATAAGATAAAATACCTACCCTTTAGCCCTCTGCCAGGATGCATTAATTTTGAAAGTAGGTACTTCATTAATCAGAGACAGAAGATCACCTAGAGAAATTATTAAAATGCAGATTCAGATTTGGTACATCTGGGTTAGAGCCTGAGAGTCTGCATTTCTAATGAGCTCCCAGATGAAATCACTTGCTGTTGTTCCATCACACACTGAATAACCAGGCTTTAGGCTAACAAATAAATATTGTGATGAGCAAAGTAAAGAGTGCATGCATTTTATCTGACTTACTAATTTATCTTGCTTTGGCACTTGGTTGACTTGTTACCTATACCCCAAGGTAAGCATCAATGACTTATATCTGCATTATTGTCATGCATTATTATACTATTGCATATACTAACTGTTCTCCCTACTNATATTGTGATGAGCAAAGTAAAGAGTGCATGCATTTTATCTGACTTACTAATTTATCTTGCTTTGGCACTTGGTTGACTTGTTACCTATACCCCAAGGTAAGCATCAATGACTTATATCTGCATTATTGTCATGCATTATTATACTATTGCATATACTAACTGTTCTCCCTACTTCCTATCTGCCCTCCTCTCCAAAATTATTAATATCATTATTATTGTTTTTGTTATTACTATCATTCATGCTATCTGTCATATAGTCTTTTAAACTATTCATAAATGTTGGCTTGTTAATTCATCTTATTACCACACTAGTCACCTTATATTACTTTTATTATCTCATTTTCATGCTCCAAACATTTTAGCAGCTCCAATAGTTCTTTTAGAACTGTTTCTTTTTTTTCTTATGAACTCTCCCATTGACCACCATTGTTCCAGAGTGAGAACTTTCCAGAAAACGCAAATCTCAACTTTGTGCCTTATGCATTAAATGTAAACTCTAATCTATTATAAATTAACTAGTAAACAGAGCCACCTTTGATCATCTATAGTCTAGAATATATCTTCATCTTTTGTCTAGTTGATAAGCAAGGCCTTTATAATTTTGATTATTCTCTATGTGTGATAGAGAGTACAAATCATTAATGTGTCTAGATTTAATGTTACAAGAAAAAAAGAACTACCATATGATCCAGTAATCCCACTCCTGAGCATATATCCAGAGAAAACCATAACTTGAAAAGACACATGCTCCCCAGTGTTCATTGCAGCAATAGCCAATTCATGGAAACAACCTAAACGTCCATTGTCAGAGGAATGGATAAAGAGGATGTGGTACAATGGAATATTGTGTGCTGTGCTTAGTCTCTCAGTTGTGTCTGACTCTTTGAGACTCCATAGACTATAGACCACCAGACTCTTCTTTCCATGGGGATTATCCAGGCAACAATCCTGGAGTGGGTTGCCATGCCCTCCTCCAGGGGATCTTTCCAACCCAGGGATCGAACCTAGGTCTCCTGCATTGCAGGCAGATTCTTAACCCATCTGAGACACCAATGGAATATGACTCAGCTTAAAAAAAAAAATAACATAATGCCATTTGCAGCAAATGGATGAACCTAGAGATTATCATAGTGCAACATGTCATACAGAGAATGAAAATACCATATGATATCACTCATGTGTGGAACCTAATTTGTAAAAATTATACAGATGAACTTATTTACAAGACAGAAACAGACCTACAGATACCAAAAACAAACTTACAGTTTCCAAAGAGGAAACATAGGAGGGAAAGGATAAATCAGGAGCTTGGGGTTAAGTTACACACACTCTACATATAAGAGAGATAACTAACAAAGGGAACTATAGAGCAAAGGGAACTTTATTCAATATTCTATAAAAGAAAAGAATCTGAAAAAGAATAAATATATATATAATTGAATCATTTTGCTGTATACCTGAAACTAACAAAACATTGTTGTGAATAATAAAAGAGTCTGAGAACTCTCAAGGGTAAAACAGGAGGGGATCTAGTAGGATCAAGGATAAGCTGGCAGGTATATCCTAACTTTTCTTCTATACTTATATAATAAGTTCATCCATCCTGCGTCTTTGCAAATTGATATAGATAGCTACAATGTCAGGTTAAGAATATCATAAAATTATAAGGGGGTATAGTTTTCATGAACTATAGAATTCTTGGGAATATTCACAAATATTCATGTCAGCACTGCTCATGACAGCAAAAGGTGGAAACAATTCAGAGGGCCATCCTATGAATAACAGATAAAAAGAAAAAATTATATATCCACACAAAGGATTAGTCAGCTAGAAGAGAATGCAGTACTGATATACACAACAACATGGATTGAACTTTATGCTAAGTGAAAAGGTTCAAATACAAAAGGCCAGATATTGTATGATACTATTTATTTAAGATATTCAGAATAGGCAAATTCACCAGGACAGAAAGTAGTTAGGTTGCCAGGAGATGAAGCGAGAAGAGATTGGGGACTGAAGTTTCCTTTTGAGGTAATGAAATACTTTGGAACTAGATACTGTAGGTGGTTTACAACACCATAGATGAAATAGATGCCACTGAATTACTGAATTATACATCTTAAAATGGTTAAAATATTTTTGTATTGATAGTATTTCAGTTCAGTTCAGTTCAGTCGCTCAGTCATGTCCAACTCTTTGCGACCCCATAAATCGCAGCACGCCAGGCCTCCCTGTCCATCACCATCTCCCGGAGTTCACTCAGACTCACGTCCATCGAGTCCGTGATGCCATCCAGCCATCTCATCCTCGGTCATCCCCTTCTCCTCCTGCCCCCAATCCCTCCCAGCATCAGAGTCTTTTCCAATGAGTCAACTCTTCGCATGAGGTGGCCAAAGTACTGGAGTTTCAGCTTTAGCATCATTCCTTCCAAAGAAATCCCAGGGTTGACCTCCTTCAGAATGGACTGGTTGGATCTCCTTGCAGTCCAAGGGACTCTCAAGAGTCTTCTCCAACACCACAGTTCAAAAGCATCAATTCTTCAGTGCTCAGCT
>SJYX01024169.1:54022-106013 GCA_006410675.1 Oreotragus oreotragus
TTCAACGTGGGACAGCTCCTCTAGGCCCTCCTGCGCCTGCGCAGCCCCTGCTCCTTGGGTTGCTCCTCCCCGCCGCCGGCCATGGCCTCGGGCGTGGGTTGCTTCTCCCAGCTGCCGCCCCTGGCCTCGGGCTCAGGGTGGCTCCTCAGGGTCACCACCCCTGACCTTGGGCACAAGGTGGCTTCTCCCGGCCGCCCCTGGTCTCGGACGTGGGGTGTCTCTTCCTGGCCGCCCCTGACCTTGGACACAGGGTAGCTCCTCCCAGCCGCCACTGACCTCAGACACAGGGTAGCTCCTCTCGGCTGTTCCTGCGCCATCGCAGCCTGGCACTCTAGGTTGCTGCCCCTGATCTCAGATGTGGGGTAGCTCCTCTCGCCTGCACTCAGTGCGCCGGCCCGGCTCTGGCAAGCGGCCTCTTAGGCAAATCAGTGTTACAACTCTATTTTATTTAGAAGATAGCAGGAGAATCCATCCTCGAAGCGTGAGGGCATGCCAACCCAAAGATTTGAAGGGAAGAGAGTGGAGGAGCACGTGGGAGAGGGGGAGAGAGGTGGGGAGAGAGAGAAAGAGCGCATGCACGCGGGAGAGGAGAAAGCTATTGTATACGTGTATACAATAGACAGAAGGTTGGGGTTTTATATTGTCTATGTCTCACTCATTTTATTAGTCTCATGAGGATACAGAGATCTTTCATAATTGTCAGCAGATCAGGCCTCTTCTCTTTAAAGTTACCACCAGGCCCTCAAATGGCCAAAAGGTCACACAGATTTCCAATTCCTTCATTTTAATGTTACCATTTCTAATCAACCTATCTGGAATTCTGGTCCCTTATAATGAGATTTATCATGACTTGATCTTATTTAACATGGTTTCCCAAATCAAACCTCTGCTCCAATAAATAAATTACCTCAGAATCCTATGAATGCATGAGCGTGACTTTCACTTCCATACTTTTCCCGATGTTATTAACCCCAGCTGAAATATTCACCCTCTCCGCTAGGCGCAGCCTATCCATTTTCTAAGGTATAGCTAAAATTGCATCAGTATTTATCACCGCCCTTTTCTGAAAGATCTTGTTTCCTTCTGAACTGATGGGGTATGTCCAACACTCAACTCTTTAAAGGGCTGCCTATGGAAACTTTTCTTCTCAACTAGTTCATGAGAACAGAAATTTGAGACCATCTTTGTTAATATGACTTAGTTAAGACTGTTGGCCACTGATCCCAAAATAACTTACTTGGTTTTCCCAAAAAAGATTTTCCCAGAAAGAACTTGTAACCTAATAAAATAATTTCACAGCTTGCTTCAGGAACTTCTCACCAATCAATTTATAAGTGACACCTAGGAAACAGCTTACTTATTAACCACAGATTACTTATCAAGATATTCACTCTGCATCCTGCATTGAACATAGGATGATTGGGGCTGGTGTATGGAAAGAGTCTTCTCCAACACCACAGTTCAAAAGCATCAATTTTTCAGTGCTCAGCCTTCTTTATGGTCCAAATCTCACATCCAAACATGATTACTGGAAAAACCATAGCTTTGACTATATGGGTCTTTCCAGCAAAGTGATATCTCTGCTTTCTAATACACTGTCTAGGTTTGTCATAACTTTTCTTCCCAGGAGCAAGAATCTTTTAATTTCATGGCTGCAGTCACGTGGAGCCCAAGAAAATGAATCTGACACTGTTTCCATATTTTCCCCATCAATTTGCCATGAAGTGATAGGACTGGATGCCATGATCTTAGTTTTTTGAATGCTGAGTTTTAAGCCAGCTTTTTCACTCTCTTTCACATTCATCTAGAGGCTCTTTAGTTCTCGTCACTTTTTCCCAGTTTAATGGTGTCATCTGCATATCTGAGGTTGTTACTTCTTCCAGCAATCTTGACTCCAACTTGTGCTTCACTCAGACAGCATTTTGCATGATTTTCTCTGCATATAAGTTAAATAAACAGGGTGACAATATATAGCCTTGAGGTACTCCTTTTCTAATTTTGAACCCGTCCCATATTCTATGTCCAGTTCTAACTGTTGCTTCTTGTCCTGCATACAGGTTTCTCAGGAGACAGGTAATGACATCTTTTGGGGGTATTAGTTCTAGAAGGTCTTGTAGGTCTTCACAGAACCATTAAAAAGATTCCATAGATTTTTTTTTTCATAGTATGATTATATTTTAATACACAACCAAAATACAAAACACAGTAAATTGACAGCAATAAAATATGGTATTTCATTTGCACTACACTAAGACATTGATATACCAAGGAAAATGAAAGGAAAAAAAAGAGCAAAATGAAATAATGCAAGAGACTGGTAAAGACTAAGTATATATGAAAATGACAGACTGAACAGTAACAGAAGAAAAGGCAATTTACTTATAACATCATATTGCTAAAGAATAAAAATGTGATTTTGTGATCCAGTCAAGGGCTTTAGCATAGTCAGTGAAGCAGATTTTTTTGGAATTCCCTAGCTTTTTCTATGAGCCGCCTTCTATATGTCTTTGCTATTTCTCACTATAAACACGGGCTTCTCTCATAGCTCAGTTGATAAAGAATCCATCCGCAATGCAGGAGACCCCAGTTCAATTCCTGGTTTGGGATGATCCGCTGGAGAAGGGATAAGCTACCCACTCCGGTATCCTTGGGCTTCCCTTATGGCTCAGCTGGTAAAGAATCCACCTGTAATGTGGGCAATCAGGCTTCAATCCCTGGGTTGGGAAGATCTTCTGGAGAAGGGAAAGGCTACCCAGCCCAGTATTCTGGCCTGGAGGATTTGCGAATAGTTGGACACGACTGAGTTAATTTCACTTTCACTATAAACACTATTCTAGCCATATATATTTTCTCCTTTTGTTTTATCTACACTTATGTTTTCATACTTCTATTTCATTGCGTAAGTTGTTTCCTTTACTAGAAATGCTTTTCTTTCCCTTCTTTTCTTGGTGAGAAATTACTGATATTTCAACTTTCAGTTCCAGTTTCACCAGCTTGGGAGACAGTTCTGGTTTAGCTCTGGGTTCCTATCTCATTTTTTATTGACCATCATATTGTGTTTTCCTTGTGGATTTGTGTGATGTTTTCTCACTAGATGGTGAGCTTCTCAAGGTCAGAAAGTGTGTAAGAGTCATCTTTGTATGTCTTTGAACTTTCATAATTTCCCATAGTACCAGGTTCATGGAGGACTCTTTCAGTTGAATGCAATTAGATTTCATCTTAACATAAAGAACTTCCTTTTTTCCCCTAATGAGACAGGTTGATCTGTATCCTTAAATGGCCACATAGACATACCATTAGAGTGGACATGTCAGCAAAATGCGAGATGTTGAAATGAATATGTTGAGAAGAGTCTTCGAACTATAAGTCCCATGGTTCTGTGTTGCAATGTGCTTGAGACTGAAACATACCATTCAATTAGAGTTGTTCCTTGTTCCTGCACCTTCTTCTATTTTAGGAACAGAAGCTGCTTTTGCTCTTTTCTCCTTGATTCTGGGAATTCACCCTGATAAGCAGTAGCTTTTATCTCCAGAAATGTTCCTTCCCTGAGTCTATCTCGAGAAATTTTCTTTTCTATCCTTGCTCCTCTTTGTTTTTCTCTATACCTCACACATCATAATCTGTTTTCTCAGGACTCAGTCTATACTTTGCTTCTAAGCTAATTGTCAGAAAAATTAATGACTGATAACCAAGTTGTCAAAAACTAATTCCAGTTTAACATAATAATAGCTGCCATTCATTGAAGAAATCTTATATGTTCCTTACATGTATTATATTATTAAATCCTTACATGAACCCTGTAAGTTATTATTCTTATCTACATTTTCCAGATGATGACATTAAAGCCCTGAGAAGTTAAATAGCTTACTAAAGGTAACAAATGAAGGAAGTGGAAGAATTTAAATGAAATCCCAGTCACCTTGATTGCCTTTAACTATTTTGCTAAACTGCTAACTCATACTCATCCTCCAACATACACTCCAGTATGAATTTTGCAACAACATTATTATAAAGTGTGCAATGCAACACACCATGGGTATCAGAGATTTGCACATGAGAAGATTCTTCTTTGAATCCATAGCCCATACTTCACAGGGACCACCTAATCAGAAGTGCATGCTATAATGCATGCAGTATAATGCATGCTAATTTTTCTTTGTTTTCTGGGTATCTTTCATGCAATTCATAAACTGCACATCTTTAGCCTTTAGCATTTAAATCTAAGAGGAAAGGTGCAGTCCCTCCATCCCAGGACTGACTGTGGGAATCTGTTTTATGGGGAGTACATTACATACCTCTAACAAGACCCAAAAGAAAAAAGAAAAGGCAGCAATAACTGTGAGGTTCAATCAAAACCCACAGTTCAACGCCACCTGCATTAACTGAGGGAGCAGAGAACAGTGTTTGCCTGTGCTCCTGCTTCTCCAGCCTTGTCCTCCTGGCAGCTGTACCCACTTGAGCACTCTCTGAAGTCCGAGACACTTCTCATCCTTCGCTCCTATCCTGGTTTTGAGATGAATTCTGTCCCTCCAGTGAGCAAACTATTCTCTCGATCTTGATTTTTGTCTTTGCCCTTCCCCACTGAAAGGAACCAATGTTTCTTGGAGATATGGCTGATTCCAGGCTTTGGGCAGTGTAGGCACAAGATGAATCTAGAATATTTTTTTTTGCACCAGAAAAAAAAAAAGAAAATGCTAAAAATGATAGGTCACGAAACAGAGACACAGAATCACAAAAATAAGCTTAAAGGTATGCTCAGTGGTGAAATCTGGAATGGTTATTGTGCAGTGGGGAATCTGGGCCACACCTAGAGCAGGTGATCAAATTAATATCTCCTAACTGAGACAGATGTTCACCAGGTACCTTCAGCTGTCATACTTTTTTATAAAGACACAAAACCACATCTATAAAATTCTGGCTAAGAATACACTACCTGGACCCATTCTGTTAAAAATTCTATTTAAAATGTGTTGTGTGCATGCTCGGTCATGTCCAGCTCTTTTCAACTCCATGGACTACAACCACCAGGGCTCCTCTGTCCATGGAGTTTTCCAGGCAAGAATACTGGAGTGGTTGCCACTTTCTACTCCAAGGGATCTTCCCAATCCAGGGACTGAACCCACATCTCCAGAGTCTCCTGCATTGGCAGGTAGGTATTTTACCACTGAGTCATCTGGGAGGCCCACCCACTAAAAGTAAGAACATTTTATTTAAAATTGGAAGACTATATTCTCTAAAAGTTGCGAATCTCATTTAAGAAAAGGTTGTGAAAATATTTCAGATTAAAAGAAACTCAGACAGAACAACTAAATGTCACCCGACCCTAGACTAAAGCCTGTTACAGAAAAGAAAAAATGATATAAAGGATATTTTTAGTGAATTAAAATTATTACAATATAAACAGCTGCTTGCTAAGTCACTTCAGTCGTGTCCGACTCTGTGTGACCCCATAGATGGCAGCCCACCAGGCTCCCCCATCCCTGGGATTCTCCAGGCAAGAATACTGGAGTGGGTTGCCATTTCCTTCTCCAATGCATGAAAGAGAAAAGTGAAAGTGAAGTCGCTCACTGTCCGACTGTTAGCGACCCCATGGACTGCAGCCCACCAGGCTACTCCGTCCATTGGATTTTCCAGGCAAGAGTACTGGGGTGGGGTGCCATTGCCTTCCCCGAATATAAACAGCAGATTAGATTAAAGCATTACACCTATATAGAATTTACCGAAGNTCTGCGTGACCCCATAGACGGCAGCCCACCAGGCTCCCCCATCCCTGGGATTCTCCAGGCAAGAATACTGGAGTGGGTTGCCATTTCCTTCTCCAATGCATGAAAGAGAAAAGTGAAAGTGAAGTCGCTGTCTGTCCGACTGTTAGCGACCCCATGGACTGCAGCCCATCAGGCTCCTCCGTCCATTGGATTTTCCAGGCAAGAGTACTGGGGTGGGGTGCCATTGCCTTCCCCGTATGTATATCACAATGAGAAATACATATATATTTGTGTGTGTATATATATATACACACAAATTATAATATATCACAATTATATTACAAATTATACCCAATCCCAGTTAATCTTTAACCATCTTCCTTAAACCACTTGAATTCAGATCCCAAAGCCCTATAAATATTTGAATTCTGGTTTTCCCAGTTTAGGTATTGCTGAAATTACATCAGTGTGGTGTTTTCCTTAATGCAACTAACCCTAAAAAGTCTAGTTTTGCTTGATTAGCAGCTTTCTAGTGATAATTTGTGGGAGTTTAATATCCTAAAGTATATACAGGGCTTCCTTACACTCATACTCACTTTTTCCATTGAACCCTCGTGGCTACAGAGGGATGTATTTCATAGATGAAGAATAAGAAGGAAGGGCTTGTGTGTTAAGAAGGAAGAGAAGAGAGAATAAGGAATGAAGGAAGGATGATTTCTGAGTGCCATTTCACAGAGCAATCCTATAATGTGAGCCATCATCATCCAGAGAGCATATGTTATTAAGAGCTAAGATCTGGGAAGAATCTAGTTGTAAGTGAGAGCTTCTCTTTTAATTATACACGCAGTTATTAGTCACCCCTGGGACATATGTTCTCAAATAGAAACCTATCTTCCCCGTAATTTTCAGGTAATTCTTTCTTAAATTGTAGCACAGCTCTCTAAGAAAGCCATAGGATCCATAAAAGACTTCCTGAAGTTGCAGTGGAGAGATGCCTCTGGATTCTCTCTTGCGGGTGTAGCTGTGATGGTTGAACTGATTGAATAATTACTGATACCTAGAATTAGTAGAGTGAGTTCATCTCTCCATTAACATGTTTAGCACTGATTATTCCCAATTGAATTCCTGTGTATCGCTGATGATAACCACATGGATTATTCATTACATTAGGCTCTAAAAATTAAAGGATGAATGAAGGTTTATAAATAAGAGAAATAATACTGACTCAGAACCAGATGCATCTACATAAGCAATAATCCTACACCCAGACCCTGGATGGGAAAGAAAGTTTAATCACGCTATTAGGAAAACCTTAGAGCTATTACTAGAGAGCAAATTATAAAGGATACCACATAACCGTATTTGAAGGAAGGGGTTTTTTAAGCAATAGGTTAAATCCTCATCGCAAAAGCACTAAAGAGAAGTGTGACAGTCTTTCTGAATGAATAGTCTTCTCTTGAGAGAGGAAGTGTGAGTTGCTTATTTGTGTCTGACTCTTTTGTGACCCCATGGACTACAGCCCACCAGTCACCTCTGTCCATGGGATTTACCAGGCAAGAATGCTGGAATGGATTGTCATTCCCTCCTCCAGGGTATCTCCCCAATCCAGGGGTGGAAACTACCTCCTGTATTGCAGGCACGTTCTTTAATACCATTTGAGACACCAGGGAAGCCCAGTATTCTCTTACCCTTGCTTACTTCAAAACCTTAGGATTTACAAACATTGTAGAACATGACAAAATTTGTGGAAGATATTATACTCGTATTTTTCTTTCTTCAAATTACTAATCATACATCCTAGAAAATCGTCCTGGAGGGGCTTCTTAAAATCTGTCTTCTTCCAAGAGCTCAAGAATAGCAGGGATATGCTATCCCAATAATTTGGAAAAACAGTAAAACTCTTCTAGTACTTGTTCATAAGTTAAATAATAAATCAATAGATGATTAATAAACTTGAGATGTGCAAATCTCCTGAAAAGAAAAAGGAAGCTTTCCAGGTCAGTTAAACTCTATTAAAATAGTAACTGAATATATTAGCATATCTAGGAAAGCCTATGTTGACCAGAAGGAGTATTGATCCCATGAAAGCGTAGTACAAAGGTAGTTGGAAAGGGTTAATGCTGCTCATGTCCCTCTGGGCAGGATCTGGGGGAGAATACTCAAATCCCAGTGGTACCACCTTCCCTGCAAGTGCAAAGAATGTTCCTCAACCTACCTTAGCCAAAGACTATGTTCTGAGATTCTATAACATCCTATGACGGTCCCATGACTGTT
Organism: Oreotragus oreotragus; assembly: GCA_006410675.1. Lineage (NCBI taxonomy): Eukaryota > Metazoa > Chordata > Mammalia > Artiodactyla > Bovidae > Oreotragus > Oreotragus oreotragus. Next base: position 62,002 of record SJYX01024169.1, read on the forward strand.
TCCCACATAGGCCTGGCTACCACAAGAAGTTTGTCATGCCCACGTGAGTTCTAACTTCTCTGCTCTGTGACCATCTTCTTTCTTAATACATATTAATAGGCCCCTGTTTAGATGTAAGACTTCAACAACTTGTTATACTGACATCTCTGAAAGACAGAACTTTTCCCATATAATGAGGAGATTAAAGTTCTGAGCCTTCAGAAGTGAGAGCTTCTCTTCTTCAATGCACTCTACCATGCTAACTTGAATTATTTTATACACCACCATCCTCTTCAACATGATGACTCTCATCCTCAAACGCTGAAACTCTTTCTTACTTTCTATGTTATATACAAAATAGAAACCACAAGATAAGGCTTCCTTATCTTCTACATTCTCTATTCCAAATCCATTAATCCAACTCACCTACATCTTTAACCATGTTATTTTCTGCTCCTGCTTCTCTCTGCAACTCTTTCTGACTATATAGAGATTAGATATAGATATGCAGATAATATATACATATATATAGATAGAGATGAGATAGAGATAGAGAAGTGATCCTTAGACAACACGGAGTGATTAAGGGCTGCAGACCCTCCAGAGAGTCGAATATCTGCCTATGCCTATAATCAGCCTTCCTATCCACATCTTCCTGTCTGTAGTTCTGCATCTGCTTATTCAACCAAACATGGACCATGCAATACTGTAGTTAATTTACTATTTTAAAAAATTTATGTATAAGTGAACCCCTGCAGTTCAAAGTCATGTTGTTCTAGGGTCAGCTGTATGTGCATGCATGTGTGTGCATACACACATATTTAAACATACACATATTTTTCTGCCTTAAGAGTACATTCTTCCAATGTGCTTTGAATTCCATCCCCTCCCTTTTAACTGACTCTGTCCTGTTGCCAATATTTCATTCACAGAATATTACAAAATGCTTATTATATTCCAGATACTATTCAGCAGCACAGATTTCCTCTTATTCTCATCACAACCTCTCAAGGTTGGCATTTCTATCTGAATTTTGCAGAGAAAGAAATAGTCACAACAAGGTTAATACAATACAGATGGTAAATGGCACAGCTGATATTTGAAACCAGGTTATTCTGACTCCAGGATACTTTTTTTCTTGTTCATTTATTTTTTGTGCTGCTTCTTTCCTCCATTACAATGTAGGCTCTTTGAGAGTTGGAATCTTGTCTCTGTTGTGATGCATTGTATTCCCACATCCTCAGGGATTAGTGCATACTCTATAGGCAATTAATAGTTGAAAGCAGCCCTTTGTCCTTTTTTTGTTTGCCCATTTCTGATTTCCTCTAAGCTTGAAAAAACCCAATTATAGGGATGAAATTACTGGACAACTTAAACTAACTCCTGACTTCTGCTCTCCTGAGTTGCATATCATACTTTGACTAACCTGTTTATTCTTTCCCTAGATTAAAAGAAATAAGCATGAAGAATAACATAGCTAAAGAATGACTAACTCTCTACCCCAACAGCCATCTTAGCATTCCTGCAGGTGGATCACAGAGGCAAGATGGCATCTGAAGAGTCAGCCATCTTCCTCTCACCTTTTCCTTTAAAAACTGTCATAGCCAAGCAAGAAGGCTTTTCAGAGTTCATCTCAGAAGTCTACCTTCTCCCAAGATTGCCAGGGTTTCTGAATAAAACATCTTTCCTTTCCACTGACACTTGCCTCTTGATTGTTGTCTCTTGAGTGGCAAGCAGTCAAACCTGAGTTTGGTAACAATAGTAGTTAAATAAATTCATGAATGAATAAATGAATTTCTCTTCTACTCTCTTGTACGCTGAGAATTTGGTTTTTGACTCCTTTATTCACTGTTGCCTGATGTTCCCACCCTATCCATTGCCATATAACTAGCTTGTCAGTTTTCCTTTTTCCATGAAATTCAATAACTTGGCCAAAATACAGCTGTTTTTTGCCCATAAATTTCTTTTTGTATTATCTTCATTTCTCTTGAAATTAGTCTTTCTTGAAAGACCAACTATTGCTTAAACGTCCTGTGCAGAAGGCTGGAGGAATGCCATTTGGTGTATTTATCAGCCTCTATGTGACCTTGTTGTTTCAAACATGCTCAGGCCAAACCTAATTCATTGTTTGCTTCATGGGCACATGTTATCCTAGTTGACTATATTCACTAGCTAGGTGTGACTCAAATCTAAGTCCCTTTGGCTTATACAACCTCTAGGTTCAATTCACTTCTTCATTATATATTCTTCTAAGTGAACAGGATACACACACACACACACACACACACACACACACACACACACACACACACGTATATATATTTAGCCATTAACAGATGGTAGGCATACATTCTCCTTAAAATCCCCTTCTCCACTACTGAGAGTTATTGAGTAATTTTTCCAATTGCCTATTTTCCACCTCTTCCTTACCCCTTCCTTGACCTTAGATCTCATAAAGCTAATCAACAGACTGTTAGATATGCTTTTCAAGGACATCTTTAAACTGTTACAAGTCTGCGGTTGTGCCCTTTCTCTTATTATGCTCTCTTTTGGGGCCCATATTCTTGAAATTTGGCAGAGTGGCCTTATATTTTTGATCTGTAGCAGTTTGCTCCATGGAATTCAGTGCCCTACCCCCAAATGCTTTGCCTTTGGACTATTAAAAAAATTTTTTTTTGTTTGTTTTGTTTGTTTAGCTGTACTGGTCTTAGTTGGGCACTCAGGATCTTCATTGTGCCGTGTAGGACCTCTTGTTACCACATGTGGATTCTCTAGCTGTGGTAGTTGTGGCGCAGGCTCAGTAGTTGCAGTGTGGGCCCAGTTGCTCTGTGGCATGTAACACCTTAGTTCCCCAACCAGATAGCGAACCTGCACTCCCTGTGCTGTAAGGCGGACTCCCAACCACTGAACCACCAGGGAAGTCCCTGGCCTTTTATATTCTATCTAGTAGCTAATGTAAGTGCAGGTGTTAGCCACGCAGTTATGTCCAGTTCTTCTGCGACTCCATGGACTGTAGCCCATCAGGCTTCTCTGTCCATCCAACTCTCTAGGTGGGAATATTGATGTGGGTAGCTATTCCCTTATCCAGGATTGATATCCTACCCTACCCAGGGATCGAACGTGGGTTTCCCATATTGTAGGCAGTTTCTTTACCATCTGAGCCACCAGGGAAGCCCAATTAATGTAAACTAGCTACTTTAAAAAAAAAAATCTGTTTTTTAAAAAAACAGAAATTCCCAGGGCCCACCTTAGGAGATTTCTGATTTCGGGTCTAAAGTCGCATCTGCAAATGTACATTTGTAACAGCTCTCTAAGTGATTCTGACACTTGACTAGTCTTAGCAACACCTGAGATGAGTTTTCTTCCTAGAGGATGAACAAAAACGATAGGTCTGTTATTGCTATCTTAGCTAGCAAGTACATTATGACAGAGATAAGAGACTTGACTTTGTTCATCTTTGTTTCCAACACATTGCTTGTGAAATAATAGTTTAAACCTCATCAAAGCTTTCACAGGTTTCCTGAGGCCGAAGCTTCTATATCAATAAACAGCAAAGCTGGAAGCTAAAGAGTTAAGTCAGTTTTCACCTAAACATAAATGAGGTAGAGAAAGAGAAAGCAGATTCTGCCCCTGGAGATTTGAAAGGACTTAAATGTTAGCACTAACATATTGAACCTAATTCTCGGCTTCAGAGGTAGTCAGGGCAATCACCCAAGAGATCAATGCATGCTCTCCCCCAGGGACAGGTGCATTCCTGTCTCTCCTATTCCAGACCCCAAACCTCATTTCTGACCAACTGCCCAACAATGAAGAATAGCTGTTGTTGTTTTCTTCTTTTTTTCTGTGAAAAATTCATTCAGGACATAACATCATAATTCTCAGCTCCCACTCGTTTTTCTTCTTTTTGTGAAAATCAATAACCTATAGGACTGGATTTTATGAAGGCTGAAGCAGTTAGGAGAAAATAAAGGAATGAATCTTTTGGCTCATCTTATTTCACACACCCACCTGCTTACTGCCTTTGTGCCAGCCAGAAGGGACCAGGGAAATACCCAGGTACAGATGCTATGTGTCTGAGGAGTATGCATGATGGATGTGAAGGGATGACAGAAAACAGACACAGAAAGAAGGATACAAATATGCACATATACAGAAAGAGACAGACAGACAGAGGAATAACAGGATAATGAGGGAGCTGCATGAACTCAGGTACCAAAAGTCTGGCTACCATTCTTGCTCTGTGAGTAGAAGCCAACTGTTAAACACAACTAGCTAAGTTAATAAATACATTACTAAATGAATACTTTATTAATAAAATGGATATTTAGCAGCAAATGAGAGGATTCAAGTTGGAAGGATATTAGAAACATACCAGAAGTCTTTAACTTTCATGTTAATAGTACTAGAAGAAAGTCTACCTTTCTAATTATAGGCGTTATGATAAAAACAGTATTGAAGGTTGCTATTCTATCAGTGGCATGTAGGATGGATTAGACTAGGAAATACTAATTACAAGCAATCCCATTTGGAGAATAGTATCGTGTTTTCCACGTGTGATGAAGGTCAGCTCTGGGAGAAGGACAAAGGAATAGGGAAAAAGGGATTGTAAGAGGCAGTACATCAGGGAAAGAAGTAAGAAGATTAGAAAAACATTAGATTGTGGGAATAAAGGAAAAGAATCTTCAGGAAAGACAGAATCCTGCATTTCAAGAAGTTACCTCCTTTGGAAGGAGGTTAATGGTTTTCCATATGGTTAATTAGTATCTTCTCTGGATGCTGTCATTTGTACATGGTTTGTTTTTTTTTGTTTTTTTTTGTTTTTTTTTTTTTGTAGAGTGTGCATTGCGGACTTTATCGCTACTTATTTGCTTATCTTTGTATTGGATTGTTTTCTTCTTAAGAAAAGATACCTATTCTCAAGAAAGCAGGAACTGTACTGTTTCCACGCATGGGTTAGAGGACAGTAGGGTAATTATCAGTGAGGGACAAGACTTGCCTGGCATCGAGTTGTTTTGAAAGAGGCAAGCCGAAAGACAAGTGTCAAGGGTAAGCCAGGATTTATATATAGCCAATCATTATAATCCAGAAGAAGCACTACCTGCAGATTCAGGGCACGTATGTTTAAGGTCATTGCTAAAGAATAAGGCTGAAGCCTCAAGTTTAATGACTATCCAGTGTAAGGTAGGAAGAAAAACATTAGATTATGTTGCTATATAATTAGGATGAGAAAAAGAACAATAACATGAAGGCAGAGTATTAAGTATGAAATTTAGTGAATTCAGAAAGAAGCTGTAAATACTCATTTCTCCCAATCTCAGTCTGAGGCTCCTCAAAGCAGAATGTTTTTTGAATGGTCAGATACTATATCATAATTCTCTCTTCTCTCTCTCATTCCAGTAACTGTGTTAGTTCGCCACTTTTAAGAAAGCAAGATCTCAGACTTTGAAATCAGTCACAATAATTTTAGCAAAAGTAAAAGAAAAGGAAGTATATTTCTTTCCATCTATCCTGTCTATAAGTTTTTCTATATTTGTCATTAATATACAAGTTATCTGGAATAGATTACTTACAGTATCAAAACATTATACCTCTCATCTCATCCCTCCAAGCCCTGCCTCCAAAAGATAGGAAAAAAAAAAAAAAAGATAGAGAAAAAGTATTCTCAGGAAAAAAATAAATCTATCCTGTTTCCATTAAAGATGTTCTTTATTCTACCACCCCTCCTTTATCATTGTTAGGTGTTTATATCCCAGATTTCTTAGGATAAATACAAGCAATTAGACAACATCGGAAGTTATTATAAATTCAAAATCTTTGGATAAATGTCTCCGCGTCAGGCTGCTGCTACTAAGTTGCTTCAGTTGTATCTGACTCTGTGCGATCCCATAGACAGCAGCCCACCAGGCTCCTCCATCCCCGGGATTCTCCAGGCAAGAATACTACTTTAGTTGTATTTAAAAGCCAGCTTTAAAAGCCGAAAAGTAAGTTAAAATAGTAAAGAAATTATATATATCTGGAAGGAGCCTACCTTGTCAGGTGACTTTACCTTTTCCCATAGTCCCTGATAAATCATCCCTTTCCTTGTCTTATAACTCACCCTCACAAAGGAGGTGTGGTGGAGATGGCTTTAAAGTGCACAGTATTTCATTACTCTTCTCTTGTCACAGAGTTTACCCATGCAGTCATTCAACAGACCCTGATTAAGTGTGTCTTGCATACCACGGCTTTCTCAGCTTTATAATAGGAGGATCAACACATCCACACACTCTCATGAGCTTTAGCTAATTGTTGATTAAATGGCAGGGTCAATATTTGGGAACCATTTCTATCTAAATTTACATCTTCTGTTCTGAGCAAGGGTATTGGTGGTCTTCAGCTATCCAGAGCCTTCTCTCCAGAGAGACTTCAAAACACAGAGCAATATCACAGTAGTGAGACTAAGGCAGCTGCAGTCACCATGCCTGTTAACACATAACCATTAAGCAAATACAGAACACTAGAGTAGGTAGGCAGAGTATATTAGTATGATCTAATTTACAGAGGGTCTCTGCCTTTTAGAGATTAATTGTCCAGAGTTCATAACAACTTAAAATTAAGTATCAAAAGAAAGGTATACTCAATGTGTAATGAATTTATAAGAAAAAAGAGAATAAAAGGAGCTATTGCTACAGACTAGGAAGTCTTAAAGGGGGAATGGCATTTGAGAGTCACAACTACTAACAAGAGTTTTTGAACCTTGTGTGAAAATTGATCTTGCTTTCTTTATTTAAAAAATTATTATTTTTATTTTCTAGATTTTTTGGCCACACCACGTGGCATGTGAGATCTTAATTCCCTGACCAGGGATTGAATCTTAATGACTGGGTCACTGGGAACTTCCCCCAACTGCCCCATGTGAATTTGAAACCCCAGAGTCTCCACTTTTAAGCGGGGAAAAAAAAAAATCACCTTCCTTTTTTTTTTTAATCTCACACAAAGAGTTCATGAAGAGAATAGAGAGATTTAAAATGTATGTGATAATTCACAAAATTTGAAGGAAGTTTATATGTGAAATAAACAGAAAGTCATTATACAGATCTAAGTATATATGGCAATCAGCACCCAAATGTTGTGGGGACTGAAAATACAAATAACTGAGTGGATTCTTTTAGAAATTCTTGGATCTTTACCTGGTTGTGAAGGACACACAGAGAGAGAGAGATGATTACAGTCCTTTACACAGAATATTCCATGTGCTGCCCCCACCTCTGACCACAGATGGGCAGATACTCATCAAAGTCAGAACACTGGCAGGTATGACCAGCAGCAAAAATTCTGTGGCCACAATCTTCTATAATTTGGGAGTGCATCTCAAAACTTCTAGGGTTACTGTACCTGCCAAAGCAAAGTGACCATGTTTAGGGTTGAAAAAATATGCATCTTTTCCTAGAACAATCCTGGTTAATAATATTCCCATTTACTTTCAAAAATGTCCCTCTTTACATGGTTAATTATATGGGCACCTTAACTATACTGTGCTTTTCAAAGGACAAGCAGATGTGGGCCACAGACCCCTATTTTCCTAAGAGTAGAATTCCAAACAAAGTCATGAGGTTAGAATAGTTGAAGAGAACATGAAAACTGTCTGGAAACTATAGCACAGGCAAAATGCCAGTCTCAAGCTTTGCAAATAATGAGCTGTTATCAGTTCAATCTGGCTTTATACTAAATGACATTTTGATATTTGATCGTATGTAAGTACTTCACTATGCTAGGTTTTGAAGAGGCAGAGAAACCAGAGTTCAAATTGCCAACATCTGTTGGCATCATGGAGAAAGCAAGGAAATTCCAGAAAATATCTACTTCTGCTTCATTGACTACACTAAAGCCTTTGACTGTGTGGATCACAACAAACTGTGGGAATTCTTAAAGAGATAGGAATACCAAATGCCTTATTTGTCTCCTGAGAAACCTGTACATGGATCAAGAAGAAACAGAACAAGACACGGGATGACTGACTGGTTCAAAACTGGGAAAGGAGTAGGAGAGGAACTAAAGATTTCTTGATAATGGTGAAATAGAAGACTGAAAAAAAGCCGCCTTGTAACTCGGCATTAAAAAACTAAGATCATGGCATCTGGTCCTATCACTTCATGGCAAATGGAAAGGACAAAGTTGAAGCAGTGACAGATTATTTTCTTGAGCTCCAAAATCACTGCAGATGGTGACTGCAGCCATGAAATTAAAAGGCACTAGCTCCCTGGAAGGAAAGTTATGACAAAATTAGCATATGAAAAGGCAGAGATGTCACTTTGCCAACAAGGTCCCTATAGGCAAAGCTATGTTTTTTTCAAGCAGACATGCATGGATGTAAGAGATGGACCATAAAGAAGGCTGAGTGCTGAAGGATTGATGCTTTCGAATTCTGGTGCTGGAGAAGACACTTGAGAGTCCCTTGGACTGTAAAGAGATCAAACCAGTCAATCTTAAATTAAATCAACCTTGAGTATTCATTGGAAGGACTGATGCTGAAGCTGAAGCTCCAATACTTTGGCCACCTGATGTGAAGAGCCAGCTCTTTGGAAAAGACCCTGGTGCTGAGAAAGATCGAAGTCAAAAGGAGAAGGGGAGGCAGAAGATGAAATGGTTAGATAGCATCCCAGACTCAATGGTCATGAATTTGAGCAAACTCCAGGAGATGGCAGAGGACAGAGAAGCCTGGCATGCTGCAGTTCACGGGGTCACAAAGAACCGGAAACATCTTAGCGATTGAACAACAAAAAGAACAACAATGCATCAGTGGGTTATCCACTCACAAGTCACAATGAGAAGCTTCTGGAAGGCAATGACTCATGTGATATAACTGAGATGATGTCAATGATGAGAAGAAGGCATATATGAAGTACCTGTATAAGGTACTACATAACTTACAAAGAATTCATGACAATTACAGAGAAGGCAATGGCACCCCACTCCAGTACTCTTGCCTGGAAAATCCCATGGGTGGAGGAGCGTGGTGGGCTGCAGTCCATGGGGTCGCGAAGAGTCAGACACAACTGAGCGACTTCACTTTCACTTTTCAGTTTCACGCATTGGAGAAAGAAATGGCAACCCACTCCAGTGTTTATGCCTGGAGAATCCCAGTGATGGCAGAGCCACCCCACTCCAGTACTCTTGCCTGGAAAATCCCATGGGCGGAGGAGCGTGGTGGGCTGCAGTCCATGGGGTCGCGAAGAGTCGGACACAACTGAGCGGCTTCACTTTCACTTTTCAGTTTCACGCATTGGAGAAAGAAATGGCAACCCACCCCAGTGTTTTTGCCTGGAGAATCCCAGGGATGGCAGAGCCTGGTGGGCTGCCATCTATGGGGTCGCACAGAGTCAGACACGACTGAAGCGACTTAGCAGCAGCAGCATGACAATTATTTCTGCTGATTCTCAATTTTCTGTGAGTAATTCTACTTGGAAGGGTGAAGAAACTGAATTGAGTTTAATAGTCCACTATTGAGCACTGGTTGGTGTTGAATTGGTGTTGTTAGGACTACACCAATCCTAATTCTTATTCCTGTCTACCAGCCTATAGCTATTTTGTTGATAATGGTTATTTTGACAATAGTCAACAACAGGATGGAAAGGCAATGAGAACTAGAGATGTTCTAAATTATCTCAATAGATTCTTCCCTTGCCAGCCCCAAACTCTCACCTGTGCTCTTTCCCCTGCCAGCCATTTAATCTGGCCTAAACAGGATCTCCCTTAACCTGCCTAATATCCTTATGTTTTTCAGATCCTCATCTCCTCCAGGAAGCCCTCCTTGGTGCCTCAGGTTCACAGGGATTCCTCACTTCTCTAAGCACTCATGCCCTTGACTTATAGAAACACTATTCTGAAACTCAGTTATTGATTATATGATTTTTTAAAATTCACTGGGGACAGATACTATTTCTGCTTGTTACTATACCCACAACTCCCCTCTACTTGCCCTCCCTCATATTCTAGGCAAGGACTCAGCAAGCAGAGTGAACCCAAACACACAAACATCTCAGTCAAAGAGACTGAATCCACTTGGGAAGGCCTGTCAGTATTGTTTCTCCAGAGAATTAGGCTCCCCAGTGGGCTGTGAAAAGGAAGAAAGCAGGCTCAGGGACCCACCAGCAGAGGCCAGTGCCTCGATCTGATTCTTTACATGTCTGAGGACTTAGGGCTTTTGCCCAGGGCAGATGAAGGGAGGCAGGCCTGAACCTATCTCCGCACAGAAGCCTCTTTCCCTGAGGCTGAAACGTGTTAATAACTGTGACAATTTCTGAGTTCTAACGTGTTCCAGTCTGTAACCACCATGTGGACTAAGCCTCATTCCTGTCGCAGGCTGCAGGGTCCATCCTTGTGGAGTTTTTATATTAATCATGACAGGTTCTATCGTTTCAACCCTGTTAATTTAACTCATATTATAAAGCATTGGCGAAATCTCAGAGGGAGAGACAGGGGTTGGCATATAATTATTAAAAATCTGTCACACCATTAAAAGACAAGGTATGTGTGTATATGTATTTGTGTATATATGCAAATATAAATATTGTAAAGACTTTTCACTATTTGTTCTGTGTTACTCTTTCCCCAGAAATGGTTGTGGCTAAGACCCTAAAATTTTCACTCAAACAGTACCTTCACAAAAAGACCTATTCTGATCATTGGACTTAAAATTGTTACCAACTCTCTCTGGACTCTCTCGCTTTATCCGTCTCTTTTTCTAATATCTTATTCAATCTATTTATTTATTTCATGTATCATGTATTGTTTGTCCCCTACTGAAATATAAACCATGTGGGTTAAAATTTTTATTGCTTTTGTTCACTGATGAATCAATCACAAGCACAATAGGATAATGTTAAGCACTTAGGTTGGAGAAGGCAATGGCATCCCACTCCGGTACTCTTGCCTGGAAACTCCCATGGACAGAGGAGCCTGGTAGGCTGCAGTCCATGGGGTTGCTGAGTCAGACAAGACTGAGCGACTTCACTTTCACTTTTCACTTTCATGCATTGGAGAAGGAAATGGCAACCCACTCCAGTGTTCTTGCCTGGAGAATTCCAGGGATGGCAGAGCCCAGTGGGTTGCTGTCTGTGGGGTCGCACAGAGTCGGACACGACTGAAGCGACTTAGCAGCAGCAGCAGCAGGCACTTAGGTACTCAGTAAATCATTTTATGGGATGGGATGGAATGAAAAGAATGAACGAATATTGAATGCTTATCAAACCCTGGGGCTTCCCAGATGTATCAGTGGTAAAGAATCTGCCTGCCAATACAAGAGACGCAAGAGACGTGGGTTTGATCCCTGGGTTGAGAAGGTCCCCTGGAGGAGCAAATGCAATCCACTTTAGTATTCTTGCCTGGGAAATCCCATGGACCGAGAAGCCTGGTGGGTTATAGTCCATGGGGTAGCAAAGAGTTGGACATGACTGAGCATACACTCACTAAACTCTGGGTGTTTTTGAAACAAATGGTTCACCTAGAGATAATAAAGCCAGAGTAGGGTCAGGAGACCGCCAAAGACACAGTGCTGTCTGGGAATATGCAAATGAGCACAGACTCCTGCTCCCTAAGAATGGATCTCAGAGTCATCTCTGTAACATGGGATCCCATTGGGAATCTTTGCTGTTACAATTTGGGATTCTTTGCTGTTACAACTCTGAGACAATCTAGGGGCATGCTAGTACTACCTCATTCTAAAGACTAAGAATCTGAGAAATTAATCTTGAAAAAATATACATCAACTCTACCCACCTCCAGGGGACAGAGCATTATGCCATTTTCCCAGCGTTTCTCACAGGACTTTAGCAAGGAAAAGTGTAAAGGAGTAAACACTGACCCCTATGGTCAGGACCCATGGGACATTAAATAATAATGAGAATGATGTGAAATGAAGAGATGGTAGGACAAATACACATAATCCAAACATTTACAAAATCTCCAGTGTGATTTAAGTTCTCTTCTGAATACTGGTCAGATTATAAGATGATATACGGTTTTATCCATATATCCAGGAATACAAGGAGGGAATGTAAGTGCATAATTATAATACAATACAATAAAAGCTGCAACATTTATTTTTAATATATATAAATTGCTATGGGAACACAGAATGGTGAATAATTTTTTCCCATAAATGTAGGGAAAGCTAGAGTGACAGGGGAATCCTTTTGGCCTTGAAGGATATGTCAGTTTGTCAGGAAAGGAAGTTAGGCACCTCATGAAGGAAAAAATAAGTGGAGGCAAGGGGTCTGTACTGGGGAAAGGCAAGTCCAATACTTTGCCAAGGGTCTTCCTTTGCTCAGTCCGATGATTTGCCTGGTCCTTTTCATCTCTCTCCTAAGATATGGAACAATCCTTGCTTCATAAGACACAGTCAAGTATAAATAAAAAAAATACACAAAACAAATGAAAACAATCAGAGTCTAGCCAGATCAATAATCAAATCTCCGAGCCTATGTCCTTTTTTTTTTTTTTTAAATAGAAGGTCTGATGTCTTATAAGACTACCCCTTATAATCTGTGGTTTTATGGGTCTGTGATCTGATTTTGCCAGTTATCCCCTCTCATTTTGAAGGTGATGATTGGACCTGTGATCAGGGGTCATACTGCTGCTCCTGACCCTGGAGTGCCTGACACAAGTTTGGGCACAGAGTGGTCATTCAGAAAATGATATTGAAGGAGACAGTTTATAGAGAGGCATCCAGAGAATCAGACAGACTGCTTGAAGGCTTCCCCTGCCAGATCTTAGTGTGTGATCTTGGACAGCCACTTCATATCTCTATGACTCTAATGATAAAATAGGAACAAAAGGATTTAGGGCCCAGTGTCACTATTAATAAATAATAGTATGCAAAGTCTTTGAGTAGGGCCTGGCACAAAATAGTACTTGGTAAAAGATGTTGCCGTTATTTGGATTTGCTACTGTACTGATTCTCCTGATCCCTTGCCTCTACTATTGCTCTGTCCCGCCTCTCAGGCTGATTTAGCCAGTAAAAGTAGCTGCGTACCAGAAGAGAGGAGGTCAAAGTCTTACTCTTGACTCTGCCCCAAACTACCTGTCTTCTCTAAGGTAAAATAGTTTCCCTCAGAGCGTCGGTTTCTTAGGGGGGTTATGGTGAGGCTCAAATATGTATGACTATAGGGATAAAAGAACTATACACATATTCTTATATGACTCTGGGTTTTCAGTTTCTCCTTGACCCCAAGACAGACACAGAGTGTCATCAAAAGTTCCCCAGGGAACTGGGCTTCTTCACAACAGATGAGTGGATACATGTATATGTGTGGCTGAGTCCCTTTGCTGTTCATCTAAAACTATCACAACATTGTTTGTTAATCAGCTATACCCCAATACAAAATAAAAAGTTTAAAAAAAATAATAACTTACACAGCAAAAAAAAAAAAAAAAGAAGAAGAAGAAAGAAAGAAAGAGGACACAGAGATGAGAACCTGATCCTGGATCCAACCAAACAGTGTGGAAATTTCATCACTGGTCTCCAGCTCCTGTCGTTCAAACGCACCCTGAGCTGAAGCGGTGCACCACTCTGCACTCCTGTGCTGTGCTTGGCTGCTAGGTCATGTCTGATTCTTTGTGGCCCCATGGACTGTAGCCCACCAGGCTCCTCTGTCCATGGGGATTCTCCAGGCAAGAATACTGGAGTGGGGTGCCATGCCCTTCTCCAGGGGATCTTCCCAACCCAGGGACTGAACCCAGGTCTCCCCATACTGCAGGTGGATTCTTTCCTGTCTGAACTACAAGGGAAGACTACTCAGCACTCCTGGCACAAGCTGAATGGAGGACAGCTCCCCCCTTGAAGCCAGCTTGACATGATGGAACATGAAAGTTAAAATTTCTATTTTCCTTTCTACCATGGCACTTAACTTTCTGAACTATAATTGCAGGATTTTCTTATCTGTGTTCCCTGCCAGAGCCAGAGCTCACTACAAGACAGACCAAGTATTACTTGTATCTATATTCATAACATCCTGCAAGGCACCTGAGACAATAAATATTTGGTGAATGAATAAAACAAGAAATAAATGGGTAATAGTAGTGGTATCAGCAAGAACTAAAAATGACTAATGCCTTTACTATGTTTTACTCTGGGCAAGCACTGTATAAGTGCCACTCAAACATTGTTCCAATGAAGCCTCAGTGCAGGAGGACAAGAGAGGTACTCCTGTCTCTCTTTCACGGACAGGAAAACAAAGGCTCAGGAAGAAAAGGAAGCATAAACAAGTTTACACAGCCAGCAACCAGAAAAACCAAGGATCACACTGATGCCTGCTGGACTCCAAACCGCTGACACTGAGCTGGCCAAACTGTTTGCTGAGGTTCTTCCATAGAATCTCACGAAGAATCCTGAACACACTTTTTGGCCAACTCAGTATGTGACTAGACTAATCAAAGGCCCCTTAGGCTACAGATCACCTCAAACTGAACTAAACTTGAATTCCATCATTTTCTCCTTCCAAACTTTTTTTTTTTTTCCCAGTAAAGCACATATGCTTCACATCTGAATTCCTAGCTTTCTCAGCACCAAGTCTTTACCCCATTTGGGCTGGCAACTCTTTGACACAAAAGTCCTAGTAAAGCCATGACTGAAAACCACCTCCAGGATTCTAGAACAATACGGCTGCGAGGAGGGGCAGGAGAACTTTCAGCTCTGAGCAACCGGCACAGGTGCTTTGTTCTTTCAGAAAGAAGGTTCTCCAAAATTTCAGTCTAACTCCATCTTAATTTAACATCACATTGCAAGTCAGAGTCTTACTATAATTAAAGCAAGGCTGTATAATGTCCATTCTGGTGAGAAACATGATTTTCTGTCTAAAGCCCTGTTTGTTAACAGGACTATTAGCTGAACATCACATAAAAATAAGGCCCTTCAGAACGCTGATGTGTTTGTTAGGTGCCTGATAATTGCAGACATAGGAAATTCTGGGATAAAATAAAACTCCAGTGACATTATGGACACATTAGTTTGGTGACAATTAGTTTGATTAATCCCGAGTGAGAAGCTGAGGGAAGAAAGAAAGAAAGTGAAATGGTCCATTTTTAGGGCACATTTCAGAAAAGACTGATTCAGGAGGATTTATTTGCATAGTCACATTACAATCTGAAAAGGCAATAAATGAAATAAGAATTGCTATTTTGTGGGGCCATTGTTTCCATTATTGTTTTTATGGGGATTAAATGTAGGGAAGGGATCGACAGCCCTGGAAAGTTAAGAATCATGCTATCTCAAAGAATGGCTGCAGAGATGCAGTCAGAGAATCAGGAATAAAAGGAGAAAAAGACTCATGATGGAGGTGTGAAAGGCTTCCCAAGTGGCACTAGTGGAGAAGAACCCACCTGCCAATGCAGGAGACATAAGAGACACAGGTTCGATCCCTGGGTCAGGAAGATCCCCTGTAGGAGGGCGTGGAAACCCACTCCAGTATTCTTGCCTGGAGACGCGAATGGATAAAGGATCCTGGTGGGTATAGTCCACAGGATCACAGAGAGTCAGACATGAATGTAGTGACTTAGTACACATGAAAGGAGGTGTGAAGATGCAGGGGCTGGCTTAGAGGTCTCCCCATCCCAGGAACCATAACTACTGAGCATAATGCAGAAAGGGACTCAGTCATCTGGGTCATATCCAGATCACAGAATATGGGTTTCCCAAGGCTCACAGATTTGTTGAAGATATTTTGACTATTTAAGAGATGGAATGTCCAAAGGCCCCAGAGTCAAGGCAGGTGATATATAAATAGCTCTAATTAGGAGTGAACCAAGAATTTCCAGATGTTCAAGCTAGTTTTAGAAAAGGCAGAGGAACTAGAGATCAAATTGCCAGCATCCGTTGGATCCGTTGGAGAAGGAAATGGCAACCTAGCTCAGTATCCTTGCTGGAGAATCCCAGGGACGGAGGAGCCTGGTGGGCTGCTGTCTATGGGGTCGCACAAAGCTGAACATGGCTGAAGTGACTTAACCAGCAGCAGCAGCTGGACCATAGAAAAAGCAAGAGAATTTCAGAAAACCATCTACTTCTGATTCAGTGACTACACTAAAGTCTTTGTCTGTGTGGATCACAACAAACTATGGAAAATTCTTCAAGAGATGGGAATACCAGACCACCTTACCTGCCTCCTGAGAAATCTGTATACAGGTCAAGAAGCAAGTTAGAACCTGACATGGAACAACAAACTGGTTCCAAATTGGGAAAGGAGTATGTCAAAGATGTATATTGTCACCTTGCTTATTTAACTTATANTTCAAGAGATGGGAATACCAGACCACCTTACCTGCCTCCTGAGAAATCTGTATACAGGTCAAGAAGCAAGTTAGAACCTGACATGGAACAACAAACTGGTTCCAAATTGGGAAAGGAGTATGTCAAAGATGTATATTGTCACCTTGCTTATTTAACTTATATGCAGAGTACATCATGGAAAATGCCAGGCTGGATAAAGCACAAGCTGGAATCAAGATTGTAGGGAGAAATATCAACAACCTCAGATATGCAGATGACACTACCCTTATGGCAGAAAGCAAAGAGGAACTCAAGAGCCTCTTGATGAAAGTGAAAGTGGAGAGTGAAAAAGTTGGCTTAAAACTCAAATTCAAAAAACTAAGATCATGGCATCGGTTTTCATCACTTCATGGCATATAGATGGGAAAACAATGCAAACAGTGACAAACTTATATTCTTGGGCTCCAAAATCACTGCAAATGGTGACTGCTGCCATGAAATTAAAAGACATTTGCTCCTTGGAAGAAAAGCTATGACAAACCTAGACAGCATATTAAAAATCAGAGACACTACTTGGCCAGCAAAATCTCCATCTAGTCAAAGCTATGGTTTCTCCAGTAGTCATGTGTATGGATGTGAGAGCTAGACCATAAAGAAGGCTGAATGCTGAAGAATTGATGCTTTTGAACTGTGGTGTTGGAAAAGACTCTTGAGAGTCTCTTATACTGCAAGGAGATCAAACCAGCCAATACTAAAGGAAATCAGTCCTGAATATTCCTTGGAAGGACTGATGCTGAAGTTGCAACTCCAATAGTTTGGCCACCTGATGCAAAGAACTGACTCGTTAGAAAAGACCCTGATGCTGGGAAAGATTGAAGGCATGAGGAGAAGGGGATGACAGAGGATGAGATTGGTGGATGGCATCACTGACTCAGCGGACATGAGTCTGTGCAAGCTGCGGGAGTTGATGATGGACAGGGACACCTGGCATGCTGCAGTCCATGGGGTCGCAAAGAGTCAGTCATAACTGAGTGACTGAACTGAACTGAGTTATAAGTGTTACAGAAAAAAGATGGCTAAAAGATGGGAAAAAGCACATACAAAGAGGGCTTGCAGGTCACCAGGGATAAAGTCCGATTAAACGAGGAACACACTGAGGTCTCAAAGATGAGCAGTATCAGGACAGCATCTGCCCAACTCAACACAGCTGTGGACTGGAGCTGTGGTTCAAATCAACAGCCCATTATTGATTTATCAGGGGTTGATATGGGATAACGGCAGAGGATAAAAAACTGAACTACATTTAAGTGGTCCTATTTCTCTAGAAGTTTATAGTGGAGGAGAGAGAAAATATAAAATGTACAGATAATTGCAGGTTGGGCTAAGCTACCCATGACAATTACTTGGTTCTGTCATGTCTCTGTCCTCATTGTGTTTCTTGCATTATTTTCAGAAACGTGAAAATAATAAGGCCCACCTTGCCTAGATCACAGTGTAGAGTGAGAGCAAATTGGAGCACTCCTGAGAAATGTTAACAATTTTATTCAAATAAGGTGTTATTTTATTGTTTTAAATTGCTTTGAACAAGACGTTGAAAAATTATGATCACTAACATAATGATGTGTTGTGTGCTTAGTTGTGTGTGGCTCTTTGCAATCCTTTGGAGTGTAGCCCACCAGGCTTCTCTGTGAATGAGATATTTCAGGCAAGAATACTGGAGTGGGTTGTCATTTCCTCCTCCAGGGGAAAAGGAGGTTGGGAAGATCCCAACCCAGGGATCGAACCTGTGTCTTCTGCATCTCCTACATTGCAGATGGCTTCTTTAACAGAAAAGATTAATGTGGATATTGGCTCAGAACTATGAAGGATGCCTACAACTGTTAAAAAAAAAATGAAATCTGGAAACAAGTGGAGAAGGCAGGCATCAAAAAGGGTGGGAAATGACTCAGCTAATACCATTGGCCAAATTTGTAAAGCAGCATATGCTCCTTTTCATAAAAGAGCTGTTGTTTATGGTATGGAACTTCAGCATTTCTCTACGCCAGTGCTAGATGACTGAATAAGGCGATTTATGAGATGGCCAAGCATCCAAGATTGAGTGTTCTTAGGAATGAAACACAGATGATCAACTTTCAGGAATGTGAAATTTTGGTGTACAGCAGATAGGAGAGAGATGAGGAGAGAACAAGAGAAAGCGAGAAAAGATGGTCAGGAGGAGGGTCAGAGGAAGAATGTAAGGCTGAGAAGGAGACACAGAGACACAGAGACACAGGGACTAGGAACCAGACAACACTTGCAAAAAACAGCTCTGTGTGGAGACAAGCGCCTCCCTGGTCGCTCAGCCAGTAAGGAATCCACCTGTGATGCGGGAGCCCCAAGTCTGAACCTGGGCTTGGGAAGATCCTCTGGAAAAGGAAATGGCAACCTACTCCACTGTTCTCTGGAAATCCCAAGACAGAGAAGTCTGGTGGGCCACAGTCCACGAGGTCACAAGAGTTGGACACAACTCAGCGACTGAACCGCTAGCACAACCACCACCACCACTGGGAGACAATCACGGCAAAGGTGTTTAGAAGTGGGTAAGAGAAACGATGAGTACTCCAGAGAGCAGTAAGTGTGACTTTACATAGACAACGCTCGGAAGATTAACGGCTGCTGCTGCTGCTGCTAAGTCGCGTCAGTCGTGTCTAACTCTGTGCGACCCCATAGATGCCAGCCCACTAGACTCCCTTGTCCCTGGGATTCTCCAGGCAAGAACACTGGAGTGGGTTGCCATTTCCTTCTCCAATGCATGAAAGTGAAAAGTGAAAGTGAAGTTGCTCATTAGTGCCGAACTCTTAGCGACCCCATGAACTGCAGCCCACCAGTCTCCTCAGTCCATGGGATTTTCCAGGCAAGAGTACTGGAGTGGGTTGCTATTGCCTTCTCCAGATTAATGGCTACACCTCTACAAATCACCTGGCACTATCCCTTGGCCCCAGAGTATGCACTGATTAAATGTTAGTCTCATTTCACCTTCCCTTTCCTGTACTATTGTGAGTAAAGTACAACAGGTACCATTTCTCATGTTTCTGAGAGTCTCAATATCTTTACTACTGCTATACAAATGCTTGGTGACTGTCAGGTGACAGAAGTCTAAAAGCCTAGAACAGCTTGATTACGAAGAACAAAAATAACTTCAAAGCACCTCAAAAGAGATCAGCTGGAATGCTGTGGTTTTATACACTGAAGCAAGTGGTGGGTGTTCTTAGAGATTTCTCCAAAAGTAGAAATATTTGTTAAAATGAGGTGAGAGTAGTTATAAGAATGTACACTCATATAGAAATATATCAAGCTGTTCACTGAACTTTATGTTGCACTCATACTTTATTGTATGTAATTGATACTTCAACTACAAACATGGATTAGAAGCAATGTAGCAGAAAACTGATGCACTTTCTGAATTCCACAGGACACACTGTAGTAGCACCACCGATGGTCAGTAGAAGAGATAGACGCATCTGAAGCTGTACACCGGCTGTCGCCTGGACACTGTAACTTACAGTGGAGAGGACTCAAGAGGGAGTGAGCTTGTATCATACCTTTACAACATGACCATTGATCATACACTTTGGACACAGGATTCTAAGGGAAGGAAGGGGAAACTACTATTCTTTGTGGGTTTGTGTGTATGTGTAAGTGAGAGCCGCTTAGTTGTGTCTGCCTCTGTGACCCCACAGACTGTAGCCCATCAGGCTCCTCTGTCCATGGGGATTCTCCAGGCAAGAGTACTGGAGTGGGTTGCCATACCCTCCTCCAGGGGATCTTCCCGACCCAGGGATCAAACCCATGCTTTATATGTATGACCTCCTTTAATCCTCACTCTATTTAATAAAGAAGCCATTGAGATGTATTTGGAGGGGTTAATTTTCCCGGGGAAGTAATATGCCCTGAGGAATCAGAGAAGACACGGACTGTGGCATAAAGCCCTTTCTCAGCCCAAAGCAGAATATGATGCATTTCTCCCCTCCCCCTTTTAAAAATCTGAATCTTTTCCTGAGATTCTGGTGGCAGTCCAAAACAGCTTCTCTTATAGAAAAGGGTTTAGTCTACCCTATTTGTCCCAGTGTTAAGGAGAAAGGCAAACCCTTTTCCCTAGGCTGGAATAGTTATGTGACAGCCATTCCCCAGATCAACTGCTTCCATTAATAACCACGTGAAACATATCAGGAGTCAGGTAAACACAGAGAGAAACCTTAAGAGTAGGAGCTGTAGTTTCCACACAATCCCCATGCATTATTCCCATTACCACTAATGCCTGTGATATGTGTGAGCTGAGGGAATTCTCCACTTTTATTAAGAGGAAATGATATATACAGTTACTTATGGAGTAAAATCAAACAGCAGAATTGCTGTCTGTCTATGGGAACTCTTTCTCATTAGTGTCATATAAATGCAAGGTAGATGCTTACAAAGATTGATAACACATAGGGCAGGTATAACCACCATCTGATTGACTCAAAGCCAATTTCCAAAATAGAGAGGTATGGCTTTTTCTGACATTTTCTAAAAAGAATATTCCCATTCCAGAACCACAACTTCACCCCCTTAATAACAGAGTATAATGCAATATTTCTAGCTCTTAAACAAATCTGGAAGGCGAAGAGCAAAAATCTGGTGAGGTAAGCATTTTCTACTAAGTAAAATACGTTAATGAGTCAACTCATTTCCAACCTTCATGCTATGTGCCAATTGCTTAAATCAAATGAGAAGCTCTTTCTAGCTCAGGACCCCAGAGCTCAAGTGCAAGTTGTCAGATCTGATAAAAGTCGATTTGTTCTAGAAGGAAACATTCCCTTTCTGTTTCCAGGGTACATCTGTTTGCAGGAGTACATTTCCCAGCTAATACCAGTTTGTCGACAGTATTTGCAATGAACTTTAATTGTGTGCTTTACCTGACAGTCTTAATTGTAATCTGCCTTCCTTCAGGTAGCAATCAGTGGAGTGAGGTAATCATATCTCCCTGAAGCCCATAAACACAACCACCTGCGCCTCTTCTGTCTCGCATTCCTCTTTTAAACTTTAGTATCACACGCAGAGGGGATACAGAGTCTGAAAAGGTACCATGTCCTCAAAATAGCTGCGATTTTCCTATCCTGACAGGGGTGTATAATTAAACACAGACAGAGTTACTGAGGATAAAATAATCCTATAATTTTAAATTATAATAGTAAAGCTGCTGTGCAAAGCAGAGATGAGCTCCCGGTCCCCGCTGCCCCAGTAGGGAAGGAATTGGTTCTACTTCATGCTTATGTCTGCCTTTGTAGGTTTCTCTGAATGTTCTTCTTGGTATGTAGTTTCTATGTCAATATCAGGGGCTTTCCCATCATACACTGCATCTAGAACCTCCACTCTGTTCTTTATTCTCTATTCCACTGCTCACAGCTCTGATCCACATTATTTCCTGAAGATGGTTCCTGAAGTCGGCTCTGGTTGGTCTTCACATGTTCCATTTTCTCTGTCCTAACCACAACACTAAGGCAAAATGGTAGGATACTGAAAGAGGAACTCCCCAGGTCAGTAGGTGCCCAATATGCTACTGGAGATCAGTGGAGAAATGACTCCAGAAAGAATGAAGGGAAGGAGCCAAAGCAAAAACAATACCCAGATGTGGATGTGACTGGTNATGCATGATGAAGCTGATGTACTGTTTCCTGTACGAACACTTTATCTTGGTGCAGACCAATAATGAGTAGTTCACAAATGGCACAGATCTACACATTACACTTGGAAGAGCACTGACCTCCATCACATCTCCCCTAGGATATCCTTAGACTAGTCAACAGTAGAATGTCTCACCAAGACTCTTTGCAGCTCTGTTTTCTCAGTCAGGATAAATTAATTTTCTTAGAGTTCTGGAGTACAGTTCTATTGCTGCTGTATAACCAAACTATTCAAGGCTGAAGCATATAACTTCATCCTATTGATGTTCCAGTTAATAAACTTTTCATCTCTTCTCCTTCACCTTTATCACTGGTGCTGTGCTTTGGACCCTCATGATGATTTGCATGGACTTTTACAATAACATTTTAACTATTCCTTCTGCTTGCTTTCTTGTCTTCGTTCCATTTAGAGTGGTCATTCTGAAGCACATCTAATCATGTCCTCTTCCTGCTTAGAATGCTTCTGCGGCTTTCCTTTGCCTATACAGGATCCAAACTCACTTGCATGGCATAACTGGATCTTCCCTTCCCATCCAGCCTCAACTCCTGCAATTCTGTGTACATCCTTGGCTTTAGCCTATATTAACAATTATTGACAGGGGATATTTGCAGAAACTAACGCCATGGCTGTAAAATGTCTCCAGTCAATAATGTGTTAACCCCTTAACATCCGTGCACTGTTGCATGCTCTTTTGTGGTACTGTGTCTTTTGTACACGCTCTTCTTCTAGCTTAAAAGGCCCTTCCCATTTTGCCCATCACACTCCTAGGTAGATGATGGCATCTAGGCATTACCCTGTATACTCACTGTTCTATAAATTTATAAGGTTGTATCTCATTTATTCCTGATAAGATAGACACTATTCCTCTTAACCTTAAAAATGAGGAAATGGAGAGGCAGAGTAGTTGAGAAACTTGTCTTGGTTCACACATTTAGTAAGAGGTAGGGTTGGCTTGGGCCCAGATGGTCTGACTCTGGTCAGAACTCTTAACCTTGTGCTATTTTAATCATATTATGGCACTGGGCACATCTTACTTCAGTGTGTACCTGTTTCTCTCACCTGATGTTACAGAGATTTCATTTAGTATCCCCAAGTGTCTGGTAGATGTTCATACCCATAATAGATGCTCAGTAAATACTTAAAGCATGAATTTATAATTGTTGAATTCATGGGTGTTTAGAGTAGTACACTTTCTCTACCATTTATAGCAAGTTCACTGAGGTAATCCTGTTTATTCTTTAAAACAACCCTTTTGCATAGGAGGAGTATGTATCCTATGTTTTGGAGTGGGAGTGGGGTCCAAAGATGTCCTACTGGTTGGACAGAACCATAGAATACCAACCTGGGCCTCCTGAATGCATCTAGGGCCCTCTCACCACAGAGTCAGGCTTAGAGTCACCCTAAGTACAAACTGGGCCAATACAGACTTTGGAGCATCAGTGTGATTTTTGACTCACATTTTTATAAAGTTTCATGGCAAATATATTAAATGTACCTCACATGCAACATCCACTCATCTTTTTTGATTATGAAATAATAAAATTTTATTTTCAGTTTTTGAAACTCTTTGTATGAGGTTAACACACGCCTATGATTTCTCAGGAATCATTGTATTTTCATAGGAGCTCTGGAAAACTGAAAAAAAAAAAAAAAAAAGCAACATCACCAATTGTTTTTCATTGCAGCAGGATTTTATGAGCTCTAAATTTAACCAGTCCTGTGGCCACTGCTGGCTAACTCAGCAGTGGCCACAGGACTGGAAAAAGTCAGTTTTCATTCCAATCCCAAAGAAAGGCAGTGCCAAAGAATGCTCAAACTACTGTGCAATTGCATTCATCTCACATGCTAGCAAAGTAATGCTCAAAATTCTCCAAGCCAGGCTTCAACAGTACATGAACCATGAACTTCCAGATGTTTAAGCTGGTTTTGGAAAAGGCAGAGGAATCAGAGATCAAATTGCCAACATCCACTAGATTACCAGAAAAACATCTATTTCTGCTTTATTGACTATGGCAAAGGCTTTGACTGTGTGGATCACCACAAACTGGAAAATTCTTAAGGAGATGGGAATACCAGACCACCTGACCTGCCTCTTGAGAAGACTGTATGCAGGTCAGGAAGCAACAGTTAGAACTGGACATGAAACAACAGACTGGTTCCAGATAGGAAAAGGAGTACGTCAAGGCTGTATATTGTCACCCTGCTTATTTAACTTCTATGCAGAGTACATCATGAGAAACGCTGGGCTGGAAGAAGCACAAGCTGGAATCAAGATTGCTGGGAGAAATATCAATAACCTCAGATATGCAGATGACACCACCCTTATGGCAGAAAGTGAAGAGGAACTAAAAAGCCTCTTGATGAAAGTGAAAGAGGAGAGTGAAAAAGTTGGCTTAAAGCTCAACATTCAGAAAACGAAGATCATGGCATCTGGTCGCATCATTTCATGGGAAATTGATGGGGAAACAGTGGAAACGTGTCAGACTTTATTTTGGGGGGCTCCAAAATCACTGCAGTTGGTGACTGCAGCCATGAAATTAAAAGACACTTACTCCTTGGAAGGAAAGTTATGACCAACCCAGATGCATATTGAAAAGCAGGGATATTACTTTGCCAACAAAGGGCTGTTTAGTCAAGGCTATGGTTTTTCCAGTGGTCGTGTATGGATGCAAGAGTTGGACAATTAAGAGAGCTAAGCGGCTAAGAATTGATGCTTTTGGACTGTGGTGTTGGAGAAGACTCTTGAGAGTCCCTTGGACTGCAAGCACATCCAACCAGTCCATTCTAAAGGAGATCAGCCCTGGGTGTTCCTTGGAAGGAATGATGCTAAAGCTGAAACTCCAGTACTTTGGCCACCTCATGCGAAGAGTTGACTCATTGGAAAAGACTCTGATGCTGGGAGGGATTGGGGGCAGGAGGAGAAGGGGACGACAGGATGAAATGGCTGGATGGCATCACTGACTCGATGGACATGAGTTTGAGTGAACTCTGGGAGATGGTGATGGACAGGGAGGCCTGGCGTGCTGCGATTCATGGGGTCCCAAATAGTCGGACGCGACTGAACTGATCTGAAACAACCACACTGCTTGTGGTATTCCAGTAATCTTTCTAAACTGAAAATCAAGCCAGGCCACAGATCTATCAGAAACAATCAGTGATTTAACCTTCTCAGAAATATGGCACTTTATTACCAGTTTCCAAATGATTGCCACTCTCTGCTCAAAACAGAAATGAATATAAGCAATCAAGGAGAACTTCATCAGTGTTAAAACAAATGAATGGACCCTAACCAATGTTAAAATCATATACAAAGAATCTCATTTTTCACAGTATAAATATATGCAATGCATTTTTAAAAGAAACTAGTATAATTAGAATTGTGAATTCACTTATGTGTCTCATAAACTTTTAAATATTCATCTACAATTAATGACAATACTGGATGACTATAATTTTCCTTTCACAGCGATTTACTTATCTACTTTCCTTTCTTCAATGCTTATTTTTTCTAATATTCAAAAATAATATAGATAAACCAATATTTTAGTTTTTCATTTTCTACATTAGGATTGAGGTAAGCAACTACTTCATTTAATTATTGGCCATATATGTTTTCATGTATGTGTTTATAGATTGTAGATACCAATTATTTCTTATAATTTTGTTAGTATGTTCATCTATTTCTTGTTCATTTATAAGAACTCTTTATATATAAAATCATCATAATGTATTTCTCTAGTCCATTAACTCTCCCAATCTCCTAAATAGTTATTTTAGTCACTTTCCTTTTCTTCAAGCCTGCAATACCTCCTCCACTATACTTAACTTTATTCAATTGTTTTTATTTCTCATGTAATTGAAAACCTGAATTAATTAGTAGAGAACTTCACAAGTTGCCACATTTGCACTAACCAATATATACACCCATGCATGTTGCCTTCTTTCCTGTTATTTCAGATGAATTCTTCATGCTTCTAACTAAGATGCAGCCTTCCTCTCATGTATTAGCTTTCAGTCCCTTGAATGGTAGTCAGAGACATCACACTAGCAATTTTCCCCTGCTAAGTCACTTCAGTCATGTTCGACTCCGTGTGACCCCATAGACGGCAGCCCATCAGGCTCCCCCATCCCTGGGATTCTCCAGGCAAGAACACTGGAGTGGGTTGCCATTTCCTTCTCCAATGCATGAAAGTGAAAAGTGAAAGGGAAGTTGCTCAGTCGTGTCCAACTCTTCTCGACCCCATGGACCGCAGCCCACCAGGCTCCTCTGTCCATGGGATTTTCCAGGCAAGAGTACTGGAGTGGGGTGCCATCGCCTTCTCCTATCGTCTGTTTTACCAGCTCCTCCCTCTCTACTGGCTTATTTCATCAATAAATTAAATTGTTCATTTCATTTCACCTATCTACTGTCTTTAATGTCCTCTAGCTACCAGTTCATAGTTCTTTTCCCCTTTATAACAAAATTCCTTGAAACACTTGTCTCTCAATTCTGCCCTTCAATTCTCTCTTAAACCAGTTCCAGCTACATAACTTCCACATAACTCTCTTAAGTTTTGACATATTAATAGCATTTGAATTCTTCATCTAAAATGCTTTCAATTAATTTTTCAGATACCAGACTCTTCTGATTTCCTCCTAAATTATCAACTTACCCTTTTCAGTCTCCTTCACTGCAAGAGACTGATAATCTTTTAACTCCGTGTTAGAGTGCCACAGGGCTCAATCCTTGTTCTTGCTTTTGTTGGTGTTGTTATCTTTTCCTCTCCACTCCTTTCTGTTTATATCCAGTTTCTCTGTTGGAGATCTCATCAATTGCTTGGCTTTAGATACCATATAACCTGACTGGTCTCAGAATCATATCTACAGCTCAGATTTATCTCTTGAACTGCAGACTCAAGAGATTTCAGAGATTTCCAACTGCCTTCTTTATGGGGTGATCTAATAACCATTTCAAACCTAAGGCATCAAAAACTGATCTCTTGTTANACCATATAACCTGACTGGTCTCAGAATCATATCTACAGCTCAGATTTATCTCTTGAACTGCAGACTCAAGAGATTTCAGAGATTTCCAACTGCCTTCTTTATGGGGTGATCTAATAACCATTTCAAACCTAAGGCATCAAAAACTGATCTCTTGTTACATTCTCTGAAACCTGCTTCTCCTAACATCTTTTCTAGATTTTTTTACATGTCTCAATCATTCCGGTGGCTGAGACCAAAATTTTCCTTGATTTTCTCTTTCTTCTTTTAACTCATATCTCATTCATTTGCAGAATCACTTGGCTCTTCCTTCAAAGTATGTACAAAATCTTACTACTTATAATAACCTCCATTGTGACCACTGTTCCTTGCTCTTATCATCTTTAAGCTAAAATAGACCATAACTTTACATTTGGTTTCCAGTGGTTCTGCTCTGCCCTTTTAGAATTTATTTACAATAGAGTAGCCAGGATGATTCTGAGAAAACATAAATCTAAGCAAGAAATTTTTCTGCTAAAAATCCCAGTGGACAACCACCTCACATAAATTAAACTCCAGAGCTCTTAAGTGGCCTCCAGAGTTCTGCACCATTAGACCCATGATATCTTTCTGATTGCTTCTCCTGCTTCTATCCCATTTGTTTACATCAATACAGACATGGCTTCCTTGCTGTCATTCAAGTATGCCAGGTACACTCTGACAACACAGTTTTTGCTAAATTAAATATCTGTTAAATGAATAAATGAGAATATTAAATACAAAATCCTCTGAGTAAAACACCCAAGTTGCCATCTCAATCTATACACATGAGCCTATTGTAAAAAACTGTAAAAACTGTCACTAATCAGCAGGAACATTTAGTAGTTTCAAGAGAGTTTGGAAAAGAGATCTTCAAAGGCCTATAGACAAATTGACACAGATCTGACTTAACAGCACAGTAGATTCTAGCTCCTAAAGGAATAATATCCTCAAAGTGCTAAGAGAAGAACTGCCAAATTTAAATTCTTTAATCAGCTAAACCACCATTTGAAAGGATAAAATGGAAATTAAGACACTGCAGACAAAAACTCAATTGTTCTAATCATGATTGTGTCATTTTCTAATTGTGTGACACTTTCCAAGTTACTTAACATCCTTTCTGTTGTTTTCTATTAATAAATGGACAGTTATATTATTATTCCATAGGACTTATTGTTAACAATTCAATGAGGGTTTATATGTGAAGCTTTGCCATATTCTCAAAATTTTAGCTATGGTTCTGATGTTTCATATTTTTATTTTATTACTAGAAAACATGGAAATCTTTCAACTCTATTTTAAAAGCTTGTAATCCTAATCTTAATATTCATCTCAGCTAGTAAAATACAATAAAAATGCCAAGTTCACTTATAAATCTAAATGAAATATTATAGATAAAACATTACCAAATCAAATACATCAGTTTGTCATTATCAACAAGGTGTATCTTAGGAATGTAATGTGTGAATGGATTAACATTAGGAAATCTATTAATGTAATTCAGTATATTAAGAGATTAAGGGTGAACAACTATGTGATTATCTTAGTAGAGTGCTAAAAACAACTCAATATTCATACTTAACAAAACCCTCTGTTCATAAGAAAATTTTCTTACCTGAAAATGTTTTTCACCAGTTACATACACTCTGAAGCTAGACTCCCTAAATCCTAGATTCCATTATCTATTAATTATGTCCTTTAGGAAAGTTAATTATTTACTCTAGACCTCAGTTCCTCATATAAAAGTGGGTATACTAATGGTAAAGTGTCATTAATTTGTAATAAAGATTAAATGAGAAAATTAGTAAGTATTCTCTAAATTATAGCTTAAAGTGCATTTAATTGTAAAATATGATTACCACTATATTACTGGTGAAGGCAAGACATTCAATGTCTATTTTCTTTTAAAAATTTTATTGAAGGTCCTAGAAAATACATTAAAAAAAAGAAAATAAACAGGAGGTAAAGGGTTAAAAAAGAATATTCAAAGCAGTAATTAATTAAAAACATTACATAAAAATCCTCAAGAATCAACCAATAAAATTAAAGTTAATATAGCAATTGAATTCAGTATCTGAATACAAAATTAATATTAAACATTTTTACAGTTAGTCTGGTAATCATTTGAAAGGTATAATTTAGAAAAATCTACAAATGTTACAAAAAGCTATTTACTTCCCAGAAACACAGTAACAAGAAGAGCACTAAATCTCTGTCAGAGTAATACAGACATTTATAAAGGCCTACATAAAGCTACTCCTCACCCAAGGTAGGGGAGGGGCAGCAACCAAGAGGAGCTACCCCACATCCAAGGTCAGGGGCGGCACTGGTGAGGAGATACCCCTTGTCCAAGATAAGGAGCAGCGGCTGCACTTTGCTGAAGCAGCTGTGAAGAGATAACCCATGTCCCAGGTAAGAGAATCCCAAATAAGATGGTAGGTGTTGAAAGAGGGCATCAGAGGGCACACACTGAAACCATAATCGAAAACTAGTCAATTTAATCACACGGACCACAGCCCTGTCTAACTCAATGAAACTAAGCCATGCTGGGTGGGGCCACCCAAGACGGGCGAGTCATGGTGGAGAGGTCTGACAGACTGTGGTCCACCGGAGAAGGGAATGGCAAACCACTTCAGTATTCTTGCCTTGAAAACCCCATGAACAGTATGAAAACGCAAAATGATAGGGTACTGAAAGAGGAACTCCCCAGGTCAGTAGGTGCCCAATATGCTACTGGAGATCAATGATTATATTCTTTGCAGCCAAAGATGCAGAAGCTCTATACAGTCAGCAAAAACAAGACCGGGAGCTGACTGTGGCTCAGATCATGAACTCCTTATTGCCAAATTCAGACTTAAATTGAAGAAAGTAGGGAAAACCACTAGACCATTCAGGTATGACCTATATCAAATGATTATACATTGGAAGTGAGAAATAGATATAAGGAACTAGACCTGATAGATAGAGTGCCTGATGAACTATGGATTGTACAGGAGACAGGGATTAAGACCATCCCCATGGAAAAGAAATACAAAAAAGCAAAATGGCTGTCTAGGGAGGCCTTACAAATAGCTGTGAAAAGAAACGAAGCAAAAACCAAGGAGAAGAGGAAAGATATAATCATCTAAATGCAGAGTTCCAAAGAATAGCAAGAAGAGATAAGAAAGCCTTCCTCAGAGATCAGTGCAATGAAATAGAGGAAAACAACAGAATGGGAAAGACTAGCGATCTCTTCAAGAAAGTTAGAGATACCAAGGGAACATTTCATGCAAAGATGGGCTCAATATATGACAGAAATGGTATGGACCCAACAGAAGCAGAAGATATTAAGAAGAGGGGGCAAGAATACACAGAAAACCTGTACAAAAAATCTTCACGACCAAGATAATCATGACGGTGTGATCACTTACCTGGAGCCAGACATCCTGGAATGTGATGTCAAGTGGGCCTTAGAAAGCATCACTAGGAACAAAGCTAGTGGAGGTGATGGCATTCCAGTTGAGCTATTTAAAATCCTGAAAGAGGATGCTGTGAAAGTGCTGCACTCAATATGCCAGCAAATATGGAAAACTCAGCAGTGGCCACAGGACTGCAAAAGGTCAGTTTTCATTCCAATCCCAAAGAAAGGCAATGCCAAAGAATGCTCAGACTACTACACTATTGCACTCAAGTCACAGGCTAGTCAAGTAATGCACAAAATTCTCCAAGCCAGGCTTCCGCAATACATGAACTGTGAATTTCCAGATGTTCAAGCTGGTTTTAGAAAAGGTATAAGAACCAGAGATCAAATTGCCAACATGCGCTGGATCATCAAAAAAGCAAGAGAGTTCCAGAAACACATCTATTTCTGCTTTACTGACTATGCCAAAGCCTTTGACTATGTGGATCACAATAAACCATGGAAAATTCTGAAAGAGATGGGAATACCAGACCACCTGACCTGCCTCTTGAGAAATCTGTATGCAGGTCAGGAAGCAACAGTCAGAACTGGACATGGAACAACAGACTGGTTCCAAATAGGAAAAGGAGTACGTCAAGGCTATATATTGTCACCCTGCTTATTTAACTTCTATGCAGAGTACATCATGAGAAATGCTGGGCTGCAAGAAGCACAGAATCAAGATTGCCAGGAAAAATATCAATAACCTCAGATAAGCAGATGACACCACCCTTATGGCAGAAAGTGAAGAGGAACTAAAAAGCCTCTTGATGAAAGTGAAAGAGGAGAGTGAAAAAGTTGGCTTAAAGCTCAACATTCAGAAAACGAAGATCATGGCATCTGGTCCCATCACTTCATGGGAAATAGATGGGGAAACAGTGGAAACAGTGTCAGACTTTATTTTGGGGGGCTCCAAAATCACTGCAGATGGTGATTGCAGCCATGAAATTAAAAGATGCTTACTTCTTGGAAGAAAAGCTATGACCAACCTAGACAGTATATTCAAAAGCAGAGACATTACTTTGCCGACTAAGGTCTGTCTAGTCAAGGCTATGGTTTTTCCTGTGGTCATGTATGGTTGTGAGAGTTGGACTGTGAAGAAGGCAGAGCGCCAAAGAATTGCTTTTGAACTGTGGTGTTGGAGAAGACTCTTGAGAGTCCCTTGGACTGCAAGGAGATCCAACCAGTCCATTCTGAAGGAGATCAGCCCTGGGAGTTCTTTGGAAGGAATGATGCTAAAGCTGAAACTCCAGTACTTTGGCCACCTCATGCAAAGAGTTGACTCATTGGAAAAGACTCTGACGCTGGGAGGGATTGGGGGCAAGAGGAGAAGGGGACGACAGAGGATGAGATGGCTGGATGGCATCACTGACTCGATGGACGTGAGTCTGAGTGAACTCCAGGAGTTGGTGATGGACAGGGAGGCCTGGCGTGCTGTGATTCATGGGGTCCCAAAGAGTCAGACATGACTGAACGACTCAACTGAACTGAACTGAGAATCTTAAAAATGTAAGTATAGTATCCAATCATTTCTGCTGTCTTCAATCTGTCCACCGTGTTGTAACTATACCTTGTAATGAACTGAAAGAAATTCCTCATGTTCTCCCTAGTGAATTTTGACTGAAGATAATGGATCTGGAGACAGGGGTCCCAAGAGCCACCTCAAAGGACCATGGAGAAGAATAACATCATATCCACAGAACAGAATCATAAATCCAGATAGGTATTACAGATACTACATTTTCAAACCTGCAGAGATAGAGAAATAAAATGAGATACTGCTTTTGTGGGAAAAAATGTAGGGAGACTTGAGAATAGTTCTCTTGAGCTAGTGGTTGGTGGGTGTGGCAACTTACATTTAAAGATCTTCTAAGTTAATGCATGTGGGTGAGCCAACACGGCTCTAAAAGAAGGAAACAGGAGAGGCTCACATTTTGACCAGAAAAGTATGTGATATCCTGAGGAAATGTATTTTTAAAAGTCTAAGAAGAGAAGAGCAAAAGTGTGTAACAAACAACTCTCCCAGATAAAATGTCTGATATAATTGCCACTTGTATGGGATGAGGGGAAACTTGTTTTGAAAATTAGAATTTCGTCGTGGCATGGACCAACACTTGTGAGCGTGCTCGGGAGGGTCATCATCTTTCAAGATCCACAGAGATAATGACAGTAATGGTTTCCACCAAGATGATGGTTTTCTCCATTCATGATACTAACCAATATGGAGATTCCATAATCCTCAAATGATAGCCATAAGAAGCCACAAAGAGGTTAAAGACAGTGGTAGGATAACCAGAAAACTCTGCCCAAGGATGGTTGGTGAGTCAAGAAGCAGGAAAATGATTAGGGAGCCTTTCACTTCAAAGTTGTTGGTTCGGATACAGCCAGCATTTTTAAGCTTAACTAAATCACTTAAATTTAGAAGAGATAATATAGGACAGAAATAAATCTAAATGATACCCTTTGTATCTTTACTTTCAGAAATTTATTTAATGAAAATATCTAGTGAGCTCAATACACTGATCTTCATTGAAGAAAAAAGTGATAAAAAGCTTTCATACAAAATGCAAATAAAACTAAAGGTGTGTATTTCATAGAAAGACTCTGAGAATTGTTGAGGAACTATTAAGTTGGACTCTGCAAGGTGCTGATATCAGAAAGATTGTAACATGAGTTAATGGGAAGTACTGTAAGTTGATAATCAAACTCTTGGGCTCTGACCTGTGTCTGATGTTGATATAAGCATTCACATATTTGTGATCTCAATAATTTTTAAGACGTTTGAATAACGGAAAAGTGAGAGAATCTTCTGCATAAGGTCGTGGTATTAAATGAAGTAATACATGCAGAGCACTTCACACAGAGTATTCAATAAATATATTAATTGTTATGTATTTATTTGTCTGTATTACATCTTAGTTGCAGCACACAAGCTCTTGCATCTTCATTGGGGCATGCAGGATCTTTAGTTGCAAAATTCTGCATCTTCACTTGTGTCATGCGAACTCTTAGTTGCAGCATCTGGGATCTAGTTCCCTGAACAGGAATAGAACGCAGGCCCCTGCTTTGGAAGTGCTGAGTTTTAGCCACTGGGCTACCAGGGAAGTCTCAACATTTTATTATTGTTGTTGTTGTTGTCTTGAAGAAGTCTACAGTCTAATGAAAAGAGAGATAATTATCGTGTGTAATTCAGATGACAGCTTTCAAAATCCTGCTTATTTAATGCCTACAACTTGAAAGATACTAATCAAGGCACTGGGGAATTCAACTGAGAATCAAAAAAGGTAAAATCCTGTCCTCATGGAATAAGTTGGTTTGGACCCTTCAGGAACAGATGCCGAGGCCCAAGTGCGAATGAAAGAGGTTAACGTGTGTATGTGCAGGTGTAAGAAGTGTGATCAAAGGACACGCTGTGAAATCCAAGGACAAAGGAGGCAGAACTGCGAAGAGCGCTTTCAGACAGTGTGTGTGACGCTGGTGAGAGGAGAGAGGTGAGGACGCAGAACTGGGCAGAGAGAGCACTAGACTGTGATGCGCATGTGGCAGTGTCTCGTCAGTACAGTGGGAGTTGCAGTGCAAAGGGAGGTGGTCGGCCAACTGCACTCCTCAGAGCTGAACATGTTCTGTCTAGAAGGGAAATTTGAGCGGTGCATCTCCATGCACATTTCACTCTGGGCCACATGGATTCACATCTCCTTACATGTGTTGGGTGGTGGCTCCTCCAGAGTGCCAGTTTTTCTTTTTCCATTTTAAACAGTCTGTTGGTTGTGCTGGGTCTCAGTTACAACATGTGAACTCTTAATTGCTTGTGTCCCAAACTAGATTGTATGGGATATAGTTCCCTGACCAGTAATTGAACCCTTGATGTGAGCATTGGACCCCTGCATTGGATGCATAGAGTCTTACCCACTGGATCACCAGGGAAGTCCCTAGCTGATCTCTTTTTGAGCATAAATTTGGAAGAGAGAGATTAGTAGAACCAATGATAATTCCGTCACTGCACTTCTTGTGGTTACAACTGGTACTCTTTTCCTTACTTTACTACTCTCCATTATAAATTCCTCCCATCCTCAGCTAGTGTTAGAGGTTTATCTAGTGACACAACTCAAGCTCTCTCTTTTTAGGAGTCTGAGTCTGGTAATCTCATCCTCCTCACTCAAAATTATAAGGGGTTGCCAAGAGGTACCAAAGGCTGTCACCTTGATTCCATACATTTTCCTCCTGCTCCTCAAAGGACAGTGACTCCTCTTCCTATCTGTTGATCCCCGAGCACTCCAAAGGTCCACATGGCACCAAAGCTTGCAGTTCAGTAAGACCTTTGCTGTCTTTGAAGTGCAACAGCTCTAAGTATTGACTGCTAATTGTGGTTTCCAAATTTTCCTGCTCTCCCACTGACGGAGATAAGAAGTTCTTGCCTTCACATTTCAT
This sequence comes from Oreotragus oreotragus, assembly GCA_006410675.1. Classification (NCBI taxonomy): domain Eukaryota; kingdom Metazoa; phylum Chordata; class Mammalia; order Artiodactyla; family Bovidae; genus Oreotragus; species Oreotragus oreotragus. The sequence goes on from SJYX01024169.1 coordinate 96,792, forward strand.
TTTATGTCATATGTAACCTGCTTGAATTTTTTTATTATTCTTTTTTCACTGCAACATCTTTGCAACTTAATAATAGCCAGTCAATTTCATTGTCAATGTCCTTCAATGTGTTTCATCCTTCATATTTATCAAAAGTGTGCATCATTATCCTACCCAGGGTAATTCCTTCCAGTAGAATATCCTTCCTACTCTCCACTAGTGAGTTTTAGCACCACTTTTTACAGGAACCGTGTCTCACATACTACTCGGGACGGCAAGTGATTCACTCCTCAGATTCCAATCCCACTTACCAGGTGTTCAGGACACTCTTAGAACTTCCAGTTTAGATCCTCTAGAAAGGTGATACTGAAATTGAGCTCGAAGTGCAAGAGGGTGGTGGTTGTTGTTGTTGGGTTTTGGAGAAGGAGGGTCATAACTCCTGTAAAATATAAAGGGGGAAAGTCAAAATGGTTCTGAGAAAAGCTTAAGACCATAATACTGATCTGTGCATGTGTGTGTGCTAAGTCACTTCAGTTGTGTCTGACTCTGTGTGAGCCGCATGGACTGTACCCTGCCAGGCTTCTCTGTCCATGGGATTCTCCAGACAAGAGTACTAGAGTGGGTTGCCATGCCCTTCTCCAGGGGATCTTCCCAACCCAGGGATCAAACCTGTGTCTCTACATCTCTTGCATTGGCAGGTGGGTTCTTTACCATGAGTGCTGCTTGGGAAGCCCACTGATCTGACATCTATGAAAAAAAGAAGAGGAATGAGGGCTGTACAAGAAGAACTTCAGACTATGGTGTAGAGCTGACAAAAGCTCAGTTAACACAACAGGGAGTTCTGGGACAAGTAATTGTCTATTGAAGACGCCCCTCACTGGGCAGAAATGGCCAAGCCCTAGTGTTCTTTATATGCTGAGGCAGGGCAGAAAGAGTATGGCCTCAGCTCAAATGCTACAGTGGATCCCTAAGGCATTGCTTTTGGATAATGCTGGCTAATTGCAACCCCTACTGTTGAAAGAGAAATCTAAGCAGTTCATTTCTATGGTTACCACTTGGGGTTCATATTCTAATGAGGGAAACTGAAAATAAAACAAGTGACAAAGAAGACAAGGGAAACTGAAACTAATTATATATATAACTGAAGTGAAGTGAAGTGAAGCCGCTCAGTTGTGTTCAACTCTTTGCGACCCTGTGGATTGTAGCCTAGCAGGCTCCTCAGTCCATGGGATTCTCCAGGCAAGAATACTGGAGTGGGTTGCCATTTCTTTCTCCAGGGGATCCTCCTGATCCAGGGAATGAACCTGGGTCTTAGCCACTGGGCTACCAGGGAAGTCTCAACATTTTATTATTGTTGTTGTTGTTGTCTTGAAGAAGTCTACAGTCTAATGAAAAGAGAGATAATTATCGTGTGTAATTCAGATGACAGCTTTCAAAATCCTGCTTATTTAATGCCTACAACTTGAAAGATACTAATCAAGGCACTGGGGAATTCAACTGAGAATCAAAAAAGGTAAAATCCTGTCCTCATGGAATAAGTTGGTTTGGACCCTTCAGGAACAGATGCCGAGGCCCAAGTGCGAATGAAAGAGGTTAACGTGTGTATGTGCAGGTGTAAGAAGTGTGATCAAAGGACACGCTGTGAAATCCAAGGACAAAGGAGGCAGAACTGCGAAGAGCGCTTTCAGACAGTGTGTGTGACGCTGGTGAGAGGAGAGAGGTGAGGACGCAGAACTGGGCAGAGAGAGCACTAGACTGTGATGCGCATGTGGCAGTGTCTCGTCAGTACAGTGGGAGTTGCAGTGCAAAGGGAGGTGGTCGGCCAACTGCACTCCTCAGAGCTGAACATGTTCTGTCTAGAAGGGAAATTTGAGCGGTGCATCTCCATGCACATTTCACTCTGGGCCACATGGATTCACATCTCCTTACATGTGTTGGGTGGTGGCTCCTCCAGAGTGCCAGTTTTTCTTTTTCCATTTTAAATAGTCTGTTGGTTGTGCTGGGTCTCAGTTACAACATGTGAACTCTTAATTGCTTGTGTCCCAAACTAGATTGTATGGGATATAGTTCCCTGACCAGTAATTGAACCCTTGATGTGAGCATTGGACCCCTGCATTGGATGCATAGAGTCTTACCCACTGGATCACCAGGGAAGTCCCTAGCTGATCTCTTTTTGAGCATAAATTTGGAAGAGAGAGATTAGTAGAACCAATGATAATTCCGTCACTGCACTTCTTGTGGTTACAACTGGTACTCTTTTCCTTACTTTACTACTCTCCATTATAAATTCCTCCCATCCTCAGCTAGTGTTAGAGGTTTATCTAGTGACACAACTCAAGCTCTCTCTTTTTAGGAGTCTGAGTCTGGTAATCTCATCCTCCTCACTCAAAATTATAAGGGGTTGCCAAGAGGTACCAAAGGCTGTCACCTTGATTCCATACATTTTCCTCCTGCTCCTCAAAGGACAGTGACTCCTCTTCCTGTCTGTTGATCCCCGAGCACTCCAAAGGTCCACATGGCACCAAAGCTTGCAGTTCAGTAAGACCTTTGCTGTCTTTGAAGTGCAACAGCTCTAAGTATTGACTGCTAATTGTGGTTTCCAAATTTTCCTGCTCTCCCACTGAGGGAGATAAGAAGTTCTTGCCTTCACATTTCATTTTATGTCATATGTAACCTGCTTGAATTTTTTTATTATTCTTTTTTCACTGCAACATCTTTGCAACTTAATAATAGCCAGTCAATTTCATTGTCAATGTCCTTCAATGTGTTTCATCCTTCATATTTATCAAAAGTGTGCATCATTATCCTACCCAGGGTAATTCCTTCCAGTAGAATATCCTTCCTACTCTCCACTAGTGAGTTTTAGCACCACTTTTTACAGGAACCGTGTCTCACATACTACTCGGGACGGCAAGTGATTCACTCCTCAGATTCCAATCCCACTTACCAGGTGTTCAGGACACTCTTAGAACTTCCAGTTTAGATCCTCTAGAAAGGTGATACTGAAATTGAGCTCGAAGTGCAAGAGGGTGGTGGTTGTTGTTGTTGGGTTTTGGAGAAGGAGGGTCATAACTCCTGTAAAATATAAAGGGGGAAAATCAAAATGGTTCTGAGAAAAGCTTAAGACCATAATACTGATCTGTGCATGTGTGTGTGCTAAGTCACTTCAGTTGTGTCTGACTCTGTGTGAGCCGCATGGACTGTACCCTGCCAGGCTTCTCTGTCCATGGGATTCTCCAGACAAGAGTACTAGAGTGGGTTGCCATGCCCTTCTCCAGGGGATCTTCCCAACCCAGGGATCAAACCTGTGTCTCTACATCTCTTGCATTGGCAGGTGGGTTCTTTACCATGAGCGCTGCTTGGGAAGCCCACTGATCTGACATCTATGAAAAAAAGAAGAGGAATGAGGGCTGTACAAGAAGAACTTCAGACTATGGTGTAGAGCTGACAAAAGCTCAGTTAACACAACAGGGAGTTCTGGGACAAGTAATTGTCTATTGAAGACGCCTCTCACTGGGCAGAAATGGCCAAGCCCTAGTGTTCTTTATATGCTGAGGCAGGGCAGAAAGAGTATGGCCTCAGCTCAAATGCTACAGTGGATCCCTAAGGCATTGCTTTTGGATAATGCTGGCTAATTGCAACCCCTACTGTTGAAAGAGAAATCTAAGCAGTTCATTTCTATGGTTACCACTTGGGGTTCATATTCTAATGAGGGAAACTGAAAATAAAACAAGTGACAAAGAAGACAAGGGAAACTGAAACTAATTATATATATAACTGAAGTGAAGTGAAGTGAAGCCGCTCAGTTGTGTTCAACTCTTTGCGACCCTGTGGATTGTAGCCTAGCAGGCTCCTCAGTCCATGGGATTCTCCAGGCAAGAATACTGGAGTGGGTTGCCATTTCTTTCTCCAGGGGATCCTCCTGATCCAGGGAATGAACCTGGGTCTCCCGCATTGCAGGCAGACGCTTTAACCTCTGAGCCACCAGGGAAGTCCCTCTATATAACTGAAACTGAAACTAAATATATCCTGAATATAGCTACTGCACATTACAGCGACCACTACAAACTAATGAGGGAAACTGAAATAAAACAAGTGACAAAGTACTGTGTCAGACACTTTGTGTACAACGGAGACAGGTAAAGCAAGGTGAGAAGGTTAGGGAGTACAACACGTGGGGTTGGGGGGGGTACTAGTTTATATAGGGTGGTCAGGGAGTGCTTCTTGATAAGCTGGCATTACCCAGTGACCTGAAGGAAGAGATGGGTTGAGCTGTGCAGATGTCTGAGAGAAGAGTTTTGCAGTCAGAGGCAACAGAAATGCAAAGGCACTGAGGCAGATTGTGTGCCTGGATGTTTGAGGAGCAGCAAAGAGACTGGTATAGCTAACAGTGTGAGGGAAGGGGAAATAACAAAAGATGGGTTCTTACAGGCGTTGGGGTGAGACAACAGTATATCACGTAAAATAATGCCTCTTAAGACACAGTGATGACTTTTACCCTGAGATAGAAATTTACTCAGTGTCTCCATTTGACTGGCCAATAAATACATTAAATTTAAGATGTTCAGAGCTCATCTCCTGATCTTCACCTTCCCCCAGATCTACTTTTCCTGGAGTCTTTTTCATTTCAGTTATCACATCACTTTTAGTTGTTCCAGCTAAAATTTTGGGTTCACCCTGACTCTCTTCTTTCCTTCATATTCCACATACAATCCATCAGCAAATCTTGTTGAATTTTATTCAAAATATATCCTGAATATAGCTACTGCACATTACAGCTGCCACTACTAACCTGGGCTATTATAAGAATCTCTGATCAGGTCTCCCGGTTTCCTTCTTGTTCCCTGTAGAATTTATCCTCAACAAATTATCCAAAGGGCTATTCTTTTAAACAGTAAGGAAATCTTGAAAGGCTCTATCAGATACCCATCTTACTCAAAGTAGAAGCCAAGGTCCTTAAATAGTTAAAAAGGTCCTACATGATACAACCCTTCCTCATACTACCACACTGACCTCATCTCCTACTTTTTTCCTTCTCTTGATTCTGTCTAGTGACCTCTGGGATGTTCCTCCAATACCCTAGGCACCCTTCTACCTTATTGTCTGAAATGTCAGTTTTCTCACTTAAGTACCTCCCTAGTACCTTTAAGTATTTATTCAAATATCACCTTCCAGCCAGACTTTTACATGATAACCATATTTAAAAGAGCAGCCTCCCTCTGGTTTTCAGCACTCCTGATCCCACTTATACTAAGTAGTTTGTTCCATAGTACTTACCACCTTCAACACAGTAAAGAAAATTTTTTGTGTTTCCTATCTTGTTCACTTATGCATTCCAGATCCTTAGATCAGTACCATAAGGATCAGGCACATCTCAGGCTTCCAAAAAAATTTTTTTGGAAAACATTGTATATAAATTTAGTGTACAGTAAGGTTTGGTACACAATAAATTGACAGGTTATAATTTGTATGCACTGCTTCAATTAATACATTTGTATATATTAATATATTTAATTTCATGTTCTTATTAAGTATGAGTGTCTTTGAATATATCACATTGAACCAACTTAAATTGCCCACATTTTTAGGTAGGTTAAAAATTGTTCGACTTTTGTCAGTTACATATGTTTCAACTTAATACTAATATTTCCATGTATCATAAATGAATAGTATAGTGGAAAAAACTGAAAAAGTATTAAATTGCAAAGCTACCCATATAGTGTTAATCTCCAAATTACAGAACTTATGGACTTAAGGATGAGTGTCAAACTCCTAACATTTCTTACAAAGGAAAGTCACTATTAAAAATAATGTGTAAAAATACAGTACAGGAAATGGGGGAAAAAGGAAATTATTTGGGGGTAGTATTTTATAACATCCTGAGGGATATTTTTGCCTTCACATCTCTCTAATTTTCCACATGTTTTTCAAAAAGAAGTGAAGAAGTTGGAGAGGGTTCAAACAACAACCAATGTAAGAACTAATATAATCAAAAATCTGGAAAGTAGATTTATTCCAATGACTAACTGAAATGGAATTGCTTCCTATGAGGTGGAACAGCCTGAGGGAAAAAAATAACTGATTTTAAGCAGTCTTTATATAGCTTTTAAAATAGAGATATCTATCATTTAATAAAGCATGCTACTATAATAAAGAGATCTGAGATACACTGAAACTGTATTTTTTTCTCACCTATCAATCCATATTTGAGAGGTTTAGCTCTACTTCACTGAATCTTTTGAAGCCCCAGTTTCCTGTTGCTTTGCCATCCTTTAGGGCAGGAGTCAGCAGACCACAGCCTGAGAATCAAATTCTGCCTGGCAACTACTTTTGTAAGTAAAATTCTACTGGACCTCAGCTACCCCCATTCGTTTACATGTTATCTATGGTTGTTATCACCCTATAATAGTAGAGTTGAGTAGTATGACAGAGATCAGCAAAGCCTAAAATATGTACTATCTGGCCTTCTAGAGAAAAAGTTTCCCAACCTCTGTCATAGGGTGATGCTCTCGTCTGTATGGCCAACACTAGTTCATGATCAAAGCACCGCATTCTAGGCTGTGGGAAGAAGGCAAAGGGCGAAGTAGTAAGCAAAGGTTTCCAGAAATGAACTTGAACTTGGACATATCACTTCTCATGTATCCTGCTGGCATAAATTTAGTGGAGCTCAGCTGAAATATGTGTGGATGGGTCTTTTACTAAAAGGAAAAAGTTACATAGATACTGGAGAACAGTGAGTAGTTTCTGCCACAGCAATCTATGGCAAAAAGAGGGTTTGCAGGTAAGGATGGAGATAATAAGCCTCTTAAAACAGCTGTACTCTTCACTGAATGAATGAATTTTTGCAATGAGAAACAATTCACAAAGTAGAAGCCAGCTCTGTCCGGGAAATTTGGCTCCTCCTTACTTATATATGCTGGTTAAATGTAATTCTCCCAGAGCCTAGTAATACTGACATTTTAAAGAGCAGATCATCAGCAAAGCATTTGTTTTCAGTGACTAGAGATAAGCCCTTAGTCACTGTGGTGGTGACTTTAATGTGGTATGGATGCTTCCCTTTCAGCCTATTCTGGTTACTCTATAGCACCTCAGTATAATTTCCTAGACAGTAGCTACAGATTCCATTGCTTTGGGAGTATTTTTACTCAGCACACATATGCACACATAAGCAAGGTATGTGCTCAAAAATCTTAGAGTCACTTATATTTCTGAATGCCTTATCGTAGCAAGTCTCCATATTAGGAGCCTCAGGGAATATGGAAATAGACTTATTAAATAGAATGAGGATCAGCAAATCGAAGTCCACAGGATAAATCCAGCCCACTGCCAAACACTGTACATAAAGTTTTCATAGTAGATCCATGAATCAAGGCAAACTGGAAGTGGCCAAACAGAGGATGGCAAGAGTGAACACTGACATTCTGAAACTAAATTGGACTGGAATGGGTGTATTTAACTCAGATAACCATTTAATCTACTACTGCAAGCAGGAATCCCTTAGAAGAAATGGAGCAGTCATCATAGTCAACAAAATAGTCCAAAAGGCAGTACTTGGATGCAATCTCAAAAACGACAGAATGATCTTTGTTCATTTCCAAGGCAAACCTTTCAGTAACATGGTAATCCAAATCTATGCCCCAACCAGTAACGCTGAAGAAGCTGAAGCTGAACGGGTCTATGAAGACCTACAAGACCTTTTAGAACTAACACCCAAAAAGGATGTCCTTTTCCTTATAGGCGACTGGAATGCAAAATAGGAAGTCAGGAAACACCTGGAGTAACAGGCAAATTTGGCCTTGGAGTTCAGAATGAAGCAGGGCAAAGATTAATAGAGTTTTGCCGAGAGAACGCACTGGTCATAGCAAACACCTTCTTCCAACAAAACAAGAGAAAACTCTATGTGGACATCACCAGATGGCCAATACTGAAATCAGACTGATTATATTCTTTGCAGCCAAAATGGAGAAGCTCTATATAGTCAGCAAAAACAAGACTGGGAGCTGACTGTGGCTCAGATCATGAACTCCTTATCGCCAAATTCAAACTTAAATTGAAGAAAGTGGGGGAAACCACAAAACCATTCGGGTACGACCTAAATCAAATCCCTTATGATTATACAGTGGAAGTGAGAAATAGATTTAAGGGACTAGATCTGATAGACAGAGTGCCTGATGAACTATGGATAGACCCAGGAAAAAGAAATGTAGAAAAGCAAAATAGCTATCTGAGGAGGACTTACAAATAGCTGTGAAAAGAAGAGAAGTGAAAAGCAAAGGAGAAAAGGAAAGATATATCCATTTGAATGCAGAATTCCAAAGAATAGCAATGAGAGATAAGAAAGCCTTTCTCAGATATCAATGCAAAGAAATAGAGGGAAACCATAGAATGGGAAAGACTAGAGATCTCATCAAGAAAATTAGAGATACCAAGGGAACATTTCATGCAAAGATGGGCACAATAAAGGACAGAAATGGTATGGACCTGACAGAAGCAGAAGATATTAAGAAGAGGTGGCAAGAATACACAGAAGAACTGTACAGAAAACATCTTCATGACTGTTAATCATGATGGTGTGATCACTCACCTAGAGCCAAACATCCTGGAATGTGAAGTCAAGTGGGCCTTAGGAAGCATCACTACAAACAAAGCTAGTGGAGGTGATGAAATTCCAGTTAAGCTATTTCAAATCCTGAAAGATGATACTGTGAAAGTGCTGCACTCAATATGTCAGCAAATTAGGAAAACTCAGCAGTGGCCACAGGACTGGAAAAGGTCAGTTTTCATTCCAATCCCAAAGAAAAGCAATGCCAAAGAATGCTCAAACTACCACACAATTGCATTCATCTCACACACTAGTAAAGTAATGCTTAAAATTCTCCAAGCCAGGCTTCAGCAATATGTTAACCGTGAATTTCCAGATGTTCAAGCTGGTTTTAGAACAGGCAGAGGAACCAGAGATCAAATTGCCAACATCCGCTGGATCATCGAAAAAGCAAGAGAGTTCCAGAAAAACATCTATTTCTGCTTTATTGACTATGCCAAAGCCTTTGACTGTGTGGATCACAATAAACTGTGGAAAATTCTGAAAGAGATGGGAATACCAGACCACCTGACCTGCCTCTTGAGAAATCTGTATGCGGGTCAGGAAGCAAAAATTAGAACTGGACATGGAACAACAGACTGGTTCCAAATAGGAAAAGGAGTATGTCGAGGCTGTATATTGTCACCCTGCTTATTTAACTT
>SJYX01024169.1:106124-122522 GCA_006410675.1 Oreotragus oreotragus
TATATTGTCTCCCTGCTTATTTAACTTATATGCAGAGTCCATCATGAGAAACACTGGGCTGGAGGAAGCACAAGCTAGAATCAAGATTGCCAGGAGAAATATCAATAACCTCAGATATGCAGATGACACCACCCTTATGGCAGAAAGGGAAGAAAAACTAAAGAGCCTCTGATGAAAGTGAAAGAGGAGAGTGAAAAAGTTGGCTTAAAGCTCAACATCCAGAACACTAAGATCATGGCATCCGGTCCCATCACTTCATTGGAAATAGATGGGGAAACAGTGGAAACAGTGGCTGACTTTATTTTGGGGGGCTCCAAAATCAGTGAGGATGATGACTGCAGCCATGAAATTAAAAGATGCTTACTCCTTGGAAGAAAAGTTATGACCAACCTAGATAACATATTAAAAAGCAGAGACATTACTTAGCCAACAAAAGTCCATCTAGTCCAGGCTATGGTTTTTCCAGTAGTCACATATGGATGTAAAAGTTGGACTATAAAGAAAGCTGAGTGCTGAAGAATTGATGCTTTTGAACTGTGGTGTTGGAGAAGACTCTTGAGAGCCCCTTGGACTGCAAGGAGATTCAACCAGTCCATCCTACAGAAGAAGAGTCCTGAGTGTTCATTGGAAGGAACTGATGTTGAAGCTGAAACTCTAATACTTTGGCCACCTGATGAGAAGAATTGACTCATTTGAAAAGACTCTGGTGCTAGGAAAGATTGAGGGCAAGAGGAAAAGGGGGCGACCGAGGATGAGATGGTTGGACGGCATTACCAACTCAATGGACATGAGTTTGGGTAGGCTCCGGGAGTTGGTGATAGACAGGGAGGCCTAGCGTGCTGTAGCTCATAGGGTCACAAAGAGTTGGAGATGACCGAGCGACTGAACTGAACTGAACTGAAAGTTTTAGAGAACATGGTTATTTATATTCATTCGCATACTGTCTATGACTACTTTTATGCTATTAAGGCAAAGTTGACTAGTTTAACAGAGACTGCGTGACCTATGAAAATCCTAAATTATTTATCTTTCCATAAATGAGAAAGTTTGCCAATTCCTAAACTATAGCATTCTGAGTATCCTTACTTTCATTTGAACTCAGGATTTTAATTAGAATAGCAAGATGTTCATCTGAGTGTAAGCAAGACTTTCTTATCTCTAAATATGTCCAAACCATAGAACTGATTTTCTTTTACATTTCTTGAATTTTTTCCTTGAACTTTCCTCAGAAGACAGAAAAGGTATTCACTTTATTAGAAATATTTTCATATAAAGAATAAGTTTGATGTGGAAAGGGTAGACTTTTCCATAATGTTGCTGTATTTATTAATTAGATATACAGCTGGAAACCAAATAAATCTTGTCCCCCACCTCTGTTACTCACAGCATACAAAAATCACTTCTAGGTTGATTAGAGTTGTAAATGTGAGATGATGAAAACAAAAAAGAATGTTTTTTTCTGTTTGGAATATGTTTAGATTTCTTAACCGTGACATAAAGAGTACTATGAAGGAAAAAATGATAATTTACTGGACTATATTAAAGCTAAAAACTTCTGACCAAAATCCAAACAGTGGTAATACCGAGTGCTGGTGAGGATATGGAGAATAGGAACTTTCATTCATTGCTGATGGGAATGCAAAGTGGTACAGTCACTCTAGAAGGCAGTTTAGTGGTGACTTATAAAGCTAAATATAGGGCTTCCCTGGTGGCTCCGACCCTAAAGCGTCTGCCCGCAACGTGGGAGATCCGGGTTCGATTCTTGTGTCGGGAAGATCCCCTGAAGAAGGAAATGGCAATTCACTCCAGCACTCTTGCCTGGAAAATCCCATGGATGGAGGAGCCTGATAGGCTACAGTCCATGGGGTGGCAAAGAGTCAGACACGACTGAGCGACTTCACTTTCACTTTCGATAAAGCTAAATATACTTCTGGCATACAGTGCAACATTCATGCTCCTTGGTATTTATCCAAAGACGCTGAAATAAGTTTTAGCTCTACACAAAACCTGCACATGAATATTTATGACAGCTATATTCACAATTACCAACACTTGGAAGCAGCCAAAATGTCCTTCAGTAGGTGAATGGATAAATAAATATCTAAACGAGGAAATATTTTTCAGTGCTCAAAAGAAATGAGCTATAAAGCCATGAAAACAAATGGAGGAAACTTAAACACAAGTTATTAAGTGAAAGAAGCCAATCTGAAACAGTTACATACTGTATACATTTTGAAAGGACAAAACTGTGGAGTCAATGAAGAGATCAGTGATTGCTGCAGGTTAAATATGCAGAACATAGAGAAGCTCTAGGGCAGTGAAAATACTCTGTATTATAATGATGGATATGGATCATTACACATTTATTCAAACCCATAAAGTGTACACCAAGAGTGAATCCCAAGATAGAACTGTGGACTTTGGTAATAATATGTCAGTATACACTCCCTGGTAGCTCAGAGGTTAAAGCATCTGCCTCTGATGCGGGAGACCTGGGTTCAATCCCTGGGTCAGGAAGATCCCCTGGAGAAGGAAATGGCAACCCACTCCAGTGTACTTGCCTGGAGAATCCCATGGACTGAGGAGCCTGGTGGGTTGCAGTCCATGGGGTCACAAAGAGTCGGACACGACTGAGTGACTTTACTTACTTACTTACTTATAGATTCATCAGTTGTCACAAAAGTACCACCCTGGTGGGAGGTATTGATAGTGAGGAAGGCTATTCAAGTGTAGGAGCAGGATATATATGGGAAATCTTTGTACCTTTTCTTCAATTTTGCTATAATCCTTAACTGCTCTAAAAAAATTTGTCTTAACAAAAATAAAGTAAAACTTATTTTCATCAAAAGACAATCATTAAGCAAGTGAAAAAGAAAACCACAGAGTAGGGAGAAGATACTTGTAATACATATATTGACATAGGAATTATAGCTGAATAGATATACAATAAATTATATAAATTATATATGTTTGTATAATTTACATATATAATTATACATTAATTATAAAAATTAGCAAAACCAGTTAAAGTGGGCACTTTACTCAAGAGCAGTACCCAACTAGCCAAAACAAAATGGTTTTCAATATCATTTGTCATCAGGGAAACGCAAATCAAACCCACAATATGACATGCAGGCACATCTTCAGTAGCTTGAAAATGCCAACTGTTGACAAGGATGTGAAGGAATTGAAATTCTAATACATCACTGATGACAGTATGAATTGTTACAACCATTTTGAAAACGATTTATCATTAACTACTAAGCTGAAAATACACACAACCTATTCTACTTTGGTGTCTGAAGAAGTGAAATTTGCTCAGTAGTGTCCAGCTCTTTGTGACCCCATGGACTATACAGTCCATGGAATTCTCCAGGCCAGAATACTGAAGTGGGTAGCCTTTCCCTTCTCCAGGGGATCTTCCCAACCCAGGGATCAAACCCAGGTCTCCCACATTGCAGGATTCTTTACCAGCTGAGCCACAAGGGCTTCCCACTGGAGTGGGTAGCCTATCCCTTCTCCAGTGAATCTTCCCAACCCAGGAATCAAACTAGGGTCTCCTGCATTGCAGGCAGATTCTTTACCAACTGAGCCATCAGGGATACCAAGCAGGAAGGCATAAATATTCTCATCAAAGTTATGTACAAAAATATCCATAGCATGGCTGTTCGTAACAGGTAAAAACTAGAAATTACCAAAATGTTTATGGACAGTAGAAGATATATGCACACAACGGATTACTCTTCAGCAACAAGAATAATGTACATGAATCTCATTTTAAAATGTTGGGTGAAAGACACAAAAGAGTACATATAGTTTATTTTTATATACTGCTCAAAAATTAGCAACATTAATCTTAGAAGTCAAGAATAATACTTTGGAGAGTGTCCTGTGACTGGATATAGTTAGGACATTGTAGGAGTGGTTGAAATAGTGTCAAGTCACATACTTCCTGATTTTACATAATCTCTAATTTCAGTGATACATTCTGTTGATAGTTCTCAATTTGGGCACTGGTTTCATGAGTATGCTTACTTTGTGAAAATTCATTAAGCTGCACATATGCAGCTTGTGAATTTTTAAGTATATGTATTAAACTTCAAAAAAAGTTTACCTAAGATAGAAAATTAAATAGATGCATATACGTTCTTCTAACTCTAAAATCAGCGAAGGCCGTAAACCATGCATAATTTGAATGGAGTCAAAAGAATGCAGGCCCCTTCTCTAGGTCAGCTAAGGGACTGTTTGTTAGACTTTCCTCCCTTCAATCATGACAAACATCTGCCTTTGTTCTATTTTATCACGTCCCCTAAAATTGCTTAATGAATCTGTGTTAATAAGAGAAGGGGCATGAAAAAGGGGAGAAAAGGAAGAGTTTTAATAAATTTGGGAGAGTTAAGTTTTTTGCTTTACTCCCTGGGTACTTTTTTATCTACTTTTCTCTCCTTAACACCCTTAATCCCACACTCCAGCACCCCTGGCAATTATTGCTCAAGTTATTCTTGGTCATTTGTTTTTCCTGCTTTGATTCTAAATACAATGTAAGAGTACACCTCTTCTTCAACTTGTGATGGGGTTACATCTAGATAATATCCAGATATTGAAAATCAAATTATAGGTTAGGTTCACTATACCTAACCTATTGAAAATAATAGTTTAGCCTAGCCTGCTTTAAATTAGTGCTCAGAGTTGAGCAAAATCATCTAACACAAAACTCACTTTATAATAAAGTGTTGAATATTTTATGTAATTTATTGAATTCTGTACTGAGAGTGAAAAACAGAATGGTTGTATGGGTACCAAGTGGTTTTAAATGAGTGGGTTGTATACCCTCACCATAGCACAGGTGATTGGGAGCCATAGCTTGCATCCACTGCCCAGCACTACAAAAGCCATGTCTTACTGCATCTCACTAGCCAGAGAAAAGATCAAAATTCAAAATCTGAAGTATAGTTCCTACTGAATGTATATTGCTTTTGCTCCATAGTAGTAAAAAAACTCATTTAAGTCGGACCATAGTAAGTCAGGAACCATCTGTATACACAAAATGTTTAATGATGGCCAATAGGGGTAAAGTAGGTAATAAACAAGCAGAACTGACTGTCATTTCATAACCATTTCCTGAAATGGTCTTGAGCAGAATTTGTTGAGGGCTTATCAAACTCTTTCCAAAAGCCTCCATGTAGATCACTGAATAATTTATAAGCTATCTATAAGCCTAGAACCCAAAGGAATCAAGTTTGAATTGAACTTCCTTTCAGCCTCAGTTGGGTTTTTTACAAATGTTTCTCTCTTAACTTTCAAATCTAGAGATGAAAATGTTTCTTTCCAACGAGATGATTTGTTTTGAACCACATAGTACTCTACTGATTTACTACATTTACTGTTTGTTTATTGTGGAACCAGATAGCCACAAAACCATTTTTTAAAATAAAGTGGATGTTTCAAAATAAGCAGAGAAAGTTATTTCATTTATTACTGTTCTATAATTAATTTCATTAACAAACAAAAAAGAGTTAGTCATGATAACTTAGATTTTAACATTTTTCTCTGTGTCACCATGATTAAAACCTTGTAAGATAAACAATTATTGTGGACAAACAGAAATGTTTACATTGGGATTTTATGATAAAATTGAGAATATAGTTTTAAATTATTGTTACAGGTATACATAGTAAGACATTTTAATAAATTCAGTAGTATCTTAATATTTCAACCAATACTGTGCATTGATTCCTTTCATTTTTCTACACTTTTTTTATGATGTTGAAATATTTAGTCTAAGGAAAGTGTCTTTTAGAGTCTCAGGATAGTTTCTGACATTCTTTTTAGTAAATTAAAATTTAAATTTCTATCATGCTTCCCTTCATTAAATGTCCCAATGCATGTTTGATGTAGAACTAGATTCTCACTAGGTGAGATATTCATTCCACTCATGCAGGCAATTAAAAGGGAAAGAATAAATCATGTGAAACATTCAGTAGCTAAAAACAAACTATAAAATTTATCCAAATGCTTAATAATGCATCAAGTTAAACAGGAGTTGGAAGGCATGTTACTGCTTGTCAAAACAAAAATTAATCCTCTGGTTTACTTATTCTTTAGCCACGGTTGAAATTCCAATTCTTTTTTATTTTTCAGTCTTTGAGAGAAGTTTAGTAAAAGCCAAATAGGTAATCGCTTGATCATGCAAGCATGAGGAACTCCCCCCATGGCAGTAATCACAGTCAGAGATATTCTCATTACATCTTTCAGGGACATTAATTTTTTATTCTTTTCTACTTGAGTTATCACAATGTAAATTGGACAGTGAAAAGTAAGCACAAGCAAGGGAAAAGAAAACTAATTAAAGAACAAAAGAGCAAGGGAGAGAACCCAGACGCAAATTTTTTTTTAATAAGAAAAATAATAGAAAGCCAACAGAAGACTCCAAGATTATATTGCTTTGATAGGATCTGGGAGTACTCACAGAATGGCAGGCTAGGAAAAGAAAAAAATAAAATAAAATTGTGCTTACCTGTTAGAAGGAGGCAATTTCTGGGAGCTGTCCAATGTACTAACTTAAGCATCCCAGTCGCTGCTTACCTCAATAGGAATTGATGTCTTCGTATTTCTCCCTTGAACTAAGGCGTCTCTGCACTCATCTTTTTAAGCTTTCTTTTAATACATCTTCAAAATGATTTTCTTAGGTGTTGTTTTGCCCCACCCTGTCTCTTAAAAATCTTTACATTGAATAATTAAATATAGCTATTGGCAAAAAAGAAAACTGAACTCTTGTATGTTAAAAATATATACATATATATACATGAGATATATTTGAAATCAGTAAAATTTTATTTTCATTATACCAAATTTATAATCTTTTTTCACCTCAAAAAAAAAAAAAACCTTCTTACAATGCAGTATAGTATCTAGGCTTAAATCTTGTAGGGTGGTAATGAGCAGATGTAATCAGATAGAAGTGTAAAGATTATTCTTTGTTTAGGAATACCAATCAGCAATTTAAAGTTTGAAAGAATTCTCCGCGGAGGGTGAGCTGATCGACCAATTAGTTTATCAAAAGGTGAATCGCGATTTTGCAGTTGTTTTGTTTAGGGGGAGGGTTTGCTTTCCTCCCACACAGGGATTATACAGTAAAGCACGCTGGGAGCTCAGAGCTTCTCTTTTTCATGTTATTGCCATCATCACTTTTTGCCCTCTAAGTAAAATCCTTTACGTGGGTGAGGGATAAAGGTTAGGAAAGGAAAGTCAAGTATCTCAATTGTTAGATTGATTATAGCGAAACAGATTTTAGAAGCCAGGGTTCGTAAAGCTGCAGGAGAGCTGTTTACCTTGCAGTGGAAAGAGAAAGAGGATTCCAAGAGCGACTCTGGGGAATGCCCCCTCGCCCCTCCTATGGTGCTTACTTAAGCTAATGGAAGATCTTGCCTTTCAGTAGCCGCTGCACTGGGATACCAGACAAACAGCTCCCCTCGACCCCTGGCAGACAGGGCCCCTCTTCTGGACATCATTAAAAGCACATGCACTTGTTTCACACCCATTGGCAGCAGAGGGTGGCAAGATTCGGAACTCCCACCCTGAAGCTAGGGAGAAGCCAGAGCGGTGGAAAACATCCTTGCTTTGAAAACCCAAAGCTAAATTAAAAAACTACATGAGACAAGGAGCTTGAAGAATATTAGTTGGCTGCGGGAGTGTGGAGACACACAAAAAGCACAGCAGGTAAGAGCTGGAGGTTGTTGCCAAGAAGGAACTGTCCCAGGTGGCAGGGCGGAAAGGATCGCAGAATTGGAGGCCTATTCCTTTGAGTCTTCCCGGCGTTCTCAAGCTTGTCTTCTTCCATCAGTTTCGAGAGGAGGGACATTGTCAGAGCCTTCCCTATGGGTGCAGCTAATCCTGTTATCAGCTTGGTTATACGTGTTAATGTCCCTGACCCTTCGGTGATGGTGACCCATCAGATTCAGGGTTGTTAGGAAGGCCGTCACCAGGCTTGCCCCTCCCTTCGAGAAACCTATGAGACGCAGGGCCAGGCAGACGCGATGGCAGCCTTTCCCGAGAGCTGCGTGGACGCCACCGTCCTGGACTTCGTCGCAGACCTATCCCTAGCCTCCCCGGGGCACCCTCTCCTCTGCGACTTGACACCCAGGGGCCCCTGTGGGAACCACCAGGACCTTGTGCTCCGAGATGGAAGGCCCAGGAGTCTGGCGCATTTCGAGGAAGAGGATCCAGAAGAAGAGGAGGGCGAAGGCGAAGAGGGGGAAAACGAGGAGGACGAGGGGCACGGGAGAGGCGCCTCCCTGCTGGGCCGCCCCAAGAGGAAGAGAGTGATCACCTACGCCCAGCGCCAGGCGGCCAACATCCGCGAGAGGAAGCGGATGTTCAACCTCAACGAGGCCTTCGATCAGCTGCGGAGGAAGGTGCCCACTTTTGCTTACGAGAAGAGGCTCTCCCGGATCGAGACTCTACGCCTGGCCATTGTCTACATCTCCTTCATGACTGAGCTCTTGGAGGGCTTGGAGAAGGAAACCGACTGAGCCAGGGCGGGGTGGAAGTGTCTGCCCACTCCTGGCCTCGGCGCGCACGGGTTTGGGGTGTTTGAAGACCCAGCAGTGGGTGCGACTGAAAGGCCGGGAGGGGCCCTCCCAGACAGAACGTCTGGCCTTCGCAGGAGCTTGGTTCTGGATTATAAAATGTCCACAGTCCTCGAGAGGCGTGGAAGCCGTAGAGTTGATATATATGCGCTCTGTCGATGGAGGATGGGGCAGGAGCGGGAGGGGCGAGTGAGGACGAGTTAAAACCGAGTTGGGGAAGTCGAGGCCCACGTCCCAAAGCAGCGTCTGTAGGGGGGTGGGGGCTGGGAAGCTAACCCTCCTCCCAGGCTGGAGACTTCGGGAGCGTCTGTGCAGGCCTATCTTTTAACTTTTCTTTCGTTCTTTCTTTTTTAATATAACTATAAGGAGATATTCCTACTTTTTTTTTTTTTGCCTCTAGAATCGGCGCTGAGGCATCCCTGGCAGGCGCTCCGCTCCGGCCCGTGCTCTCGGGGCGGGGGGAAGGGAGAGGGCCGGAGAGGATGGTCCTAGTCCGGTGAGGAGTGAGGGTTACTGGGTCTTCTGAGAGGCCCAGGGCGCTCCGGCTCTCTCGTGCGGTCCTCTTAGTCTTGTCGAGAGGCAGAACGAAGGAGATGAGAAAGCAGGAGACATTATTCTCCCCTCGCCTCCTCTCCCTCCCCTTACCTTCCCCTCCGCTTAGGCTCTAAACGCCAACCCTGGTGTGGCCCCTCCCGGAGTAGGATGCTTCAGCCGGGAGGGAACTGGGGACAGGTCCCGCTTACGCGCTGGGGGTGCAGCTGGGCTTACAAGGCGTCTCGAGCCCCCGGAGCTTTTACTACCTGCAGTTGTTTCCCCCGGTCGCCTACGGGGGAAAATGGCCGGGTCTACCCAGGGGCAGCCCTCCAGAGCGCGCACTTTCAAATTTTTAGCTGTAGGTAGGGAAAGATGGAGAAGGTAATGGCACCCCACTCCAGTACTCTTGCCTGGCAAATCCCATGGACGGAGGAGCCTGGTGGGCTGCAGTCCATGGGGTCGCTGAGGGTCGGACACGACTGAGCGACTTCACTTTCACTTTTCACTTTCATGCATTGGAGAAGGAAATGGCAACCCACTCGTGTTCTTGCCTGGAGAACCCCAGGGACGGGGGAGCCTGGTGGGCTGGCGTCTATGGGGTCACACAGAGTCGGACACGACTGAAGCGACTTAGCAGCAGCAGCAGCAGCAGCAGCAGCAGGGAAAGATAGTTTTCATTGTAGTTGCATCTAGGGATAAGGGAGAGAAAACGTGTCATTTTTCCACTTTGCCAAAATGTGTGCAATGGAGATGAGTTTGAAGCAAGATCGTGCTGAGGGGCTCCCTCCAGTTTGGACGGTCTGCCATTCCACAGTTCTTCCTTTTGTGCTAAGGAAGAACTTCTGCCAACAACTGAAATGGGGTTCTTAAGATAGCAGTAGGTAAACATGAGGAGAGGAATCAGAATGAGTAATCCCCATCTATTTTAAAGTGAATAAATCCTATTGTTCCAACACTATATTTTGCTCTCATTTCGCAAATCCTTGGGCGGATATGCACAGACACACACAGGTCTCCCTATTAGCCTTTTAGAAATGTGTTTCATTTTATTAAGAAGTAATATATACTCATCCTAAAAAGTATAGAAAATTAAAATTTAAGAATAAATTTAAATCACTTCGTGTTACCATATAGCGTTTTTATCTATTTCCTTTAGGCTTTTTTATACAGATATAAATTCAATGTGTTAAACAAATTTGGGATACTTTTGGAATTTGTCCACTCAGCATTATAGAATGAGCACACTTTCCTTGACTTTAAGTATTTAAGTATTACTCAAACGTAATTTTTTATTATTATATCCATGTATTACAACTTCACTCCAGTTCTTTACAACTGGATGGCTATTTTCTCTTTTAAAAAATAAATGATGATGCAAGAGCACTCTTATAAATATCTTCTCTGCCTATGATAATTTCCTGACACTAAGTAACTAGAAGTGAAATTTGTGCACCAAGTAAACATTTAACTTTGTAGCTAAGGGCCAGATTGCCTTCCAAGCAGATCTGCCAGTGCACATACCCTCCCACCAGCATTATAGGGATTTGCTTGTCTTGTGCCTTCATTTAAAAATTTTTCTAGTTCTCCTATCTATGGTAGCTGAATTAGTTCTGAAATGACCACTTTCCCAAAGATGACTTCTTTTTTTGAGTATTGTTTCTACCTCTACCATAAGAACATTAGGATAAATATGTAAAGGAAAAAACATACCCAACTAAACCAAACAACAACAAAACCAGGGAGTGTTTTTTTTTCCCCTCTAGCACTTTTACTAAAATAAACTGAAATTTGGACAGTGACCCCTATATCACTTTTATAAAATAAAATTACTCATTTTCTCTTTTTTATAGATAACTTTTTGACTACTAAAATTAGCATACCTGTATTTTAAAAGATAAATTTTAAATTGCTCAATTCAGTATGTCAACAGTAAGTGTATCTCAGCTCGTCATCAGACTGTACTCAGCTTCCCAACTTCTTATGTAGTGCTAGTGGCTCCATCAAGCCCTCATTTATCCAGTTATTTATTTATTCAATTTACAAAGTGTGTTGACATTTTACATATAGGGCGAATGTGTTCAAAATCGAAAGGGCTTACAGAGGCTGTGTTCCTTCTCCCACCTAAAGTTCTCCTGACAACTAAACATCATTTTTTAAAAAAATTTGCACGTGATAAACAAATTTTTCTAAAAAGAGTCAACTTTAGGTATCATTAATATTTTGTTGAAAGAACAGATTTTGAAAATAAGAAATTCAAAAAGAAACTGTGTAGACAAAGTTCCTCAAAATCCTCAGGTCATGTAGCATAAATACAACCATCTATCATCCTTAGTACTCTCCCTCTTATTCTGAACCACTCTGCGATATTCTTAGTAATCTGATGATATCCTACAGTGAATATTTCCTCTGAAGTAAATAACAGCCGAAGAAACTCTAAATACAAAAGGTTTTTCCAATTATTATTAGAATTATTCAACAATTATTAAAACTTTTAAGCTTATAAATGCTTTCTTTGTAAGTTTTTTCTATGTCTAGAAGCTATTCCAAAATGTAAAGTGTCTTAAGGCTTCTTCTTAATCGTTGTACTCATAGAATAATATGAAGCCAAATAAGGATCAGAAATACAGAGAAATAGATTGACTTATTCTTTGTATCAAATCATCCATAGAGATAAGACCAAATTGTCTGCATTTCAAACATTAATCCAGGTACTTCCATATCTCGCCACTCAATTTTTCTAAGCAATGTGATAGTTTTAGTTTTCCCATGTTAGATCCGTAAATCCAGTGTGCTTTTAATGCAAGTATTTTTGTTTTTTTAGTATTATCACATCCTGTGTTAAAATTGTCTTATTCTTTATTATCTTATAAACCAACAATGATAGTAATATCAGTCAATATTGGTTTTTCAATACCTTCCAACAGTAAAAAAAAAAAAAAA
This sequence comes from Oreotragus oreotragus, assembly GCA_006410675.1. NCBI lineage: Eukaryota > Metazoa > Chordata > Mammalia > Artiodactyla > Bovidae > Oreotragus > Oreotragus oreotragus. The sequence continues at coordinate 118,187 of SJYX01024169.1, forward strand.
AAAAGCTAAATATATCAAGTACTTCTGGAAAATTGTAATAATCAGTTTTTGAAATCTTAAAATTATTAGGGCATTTGCAATATAAATACTAGTTTAGATGTTGCTGGGTGGCGATTTATTTACACACTCTTTACTGACTGAAAACTGCCTTTTGGTCTCAAACTAAGTTCCCCATTACTATCAGGTTACTATTAGAATTCAGACATGTAAACCAAGAAAAGATCTAAATGAAATCATATTTGAAAGACATAATCAGGCTCTCCAGGGAAAGTAAAAATAATCAAAAGCCTTTTCCATCTACAGGCAGTCATTCAGGCCTATCATCTTTTACAGTTGCCCAATATGAAAACAGATGTTGACAAAATTAGCACTGGAAAATGAACCAGATATTATGCTTGTATGTGTAATTCCTGCACGAACATGCAATTAAGACCCTAGGATTTTCTTGTTTATTATTGCATTTGTCAGTATTTCCATTATAAAAACACTATTGTGGAATGTTTATAACAACTACCAAAATTCTGAAATGAAACTTGATAAAGCACAGTTCAGTGTAACTTTTTTATAATTTTAAATCTTCAAAGAAAATTTCAAAGTTAATGAAGACATTTAAGCACACTTCATGTGTGAGTTTCTCAATTGTACCTGCAACTTTACAAGAGATTCTACTTAATACAAAATATAAATCATTTTTATTTTGCTTCTCTGGTGGCTCAGTGGTAAAGAAACCATTTGCAATGCAGGAGTCACAGGCTTGACCCACTCCAGTGTCTTTGCCTGGGAAATCTCATGGACAGAGGAGCCTGGCAAGCCCTAATCTATGGGGTTGAAAGAGTTGAACATGACTTAGTGACGAAACCACCACCATTTTTATTTTTATATATTTTTATCAAAAACAGCTGGCGGATTTTGCTTTGAACATTCTCTGCACCTCTCCTCTCCTGTTAGCTTGCCAACAACTGTGTCTACACCCATGGAGTAGACATCCCTCTGCAATTGGTGAGCCCTTGCTTTTCAGCCTTGAGTATAGAATCCCAACCCAATCACGTAGCGTTGCTTTCTATTTTGTTTGTGATACATATTGGCATATCCTAGCACAGATTTAACTTTTAATAATTAAATTCCAGCCAACAGAGGCAAGTTAAAAAATAGTTGGCAGATTAATACTGAATTTTAAATACTAAATCTACTTCTTATTGGGTATTACTTGATTAACTTACAGTTTAAATGATATATCTGTGTCTTGGTCCAAGTTCAGTCACAGGCTCCTGAACTTTGCCAGCATTTTGGGGGAAGTTAGGCCCAGTTTCTGGTCAGTACCCTCTCTTCCTGTGAATGCTGGACTAAAAAAGCTTACAAAACAAGAGTCAGCAGTTCTGACCATTTTGTTTTGACTTTGGGGTTTCTTTGAATCCAATGCTCAAAACCAAACCTGGCGAAGGAGGAGAAGGAAAGGAAAGAAGCAATGCAAACTGACAGGGATGAAATACCAGAAAGATGGAAAAACTTCTTCAAGTCTCCATAAACCAAAGCCTATAAATTTCCACAACTTTCTCTGTGATACCAAATTTCAGTTCTATGCCTAAAACACATTCCATAAAGAAATGTAAGTAAATGCAAAGAACATTATGCATGTATTTTTAAATATTCTTTGTGGCTAATATTTCATAGAATTCCGCTCAGTTTTACAGAAGGCAAAAAACATTTGACATTCAGTGAAGTCAAGAGTTTGACAAATAATGCTGTGAATTATCACAATAAAATGTTACAATTATCATAATAAAATGCTTACTTAGTGCATTATTGTATTCACATGCTTCTTATGTGAATATGTGAATATACTCTTCACATACTTTCTCTCATTTGATCCTCTGGATTTAAACAAGATCTAGAGTCTCTCAGTTAAATTGTCATCAGTTTACCATCTTAAAAATTCATTCACTCACTGAAATCAGCATGATACTGAGATTCCCATAAAGCATCAATGGTCACATATAAGCAACACATTTCTTTGAAAGATATTGCCTTCAAGATCAAAAGCACCTTAACACACTCTGTGGATGATAAATTATACAAAAGGCTGGTGCAGTCTGGCTCCCTCAAAGGCCAAATTTTACAGCCCTCTATCTGGGGCTCTGGGAAAGAGATTTCCACCTGCAGCCAGCAAATGTAGATGACCTCAAAGCAGCTGTTATGGACAACTTTTTATGATTTCCAGTCTTGAAAAGTGAGGAAAACATCTATGAGAATATGGAAATAGAACAAACACTTGGTAAACAATAGAAGACAATAATGTCATATAAATGTATCTGAATTAAGGAATATGATCATACAGTTATTTTACTGCAGATAATTCTGTCACTTCTTCAAAATTTCACAAGCTATATTTACTACTAATCAGATCTGAAACTGGTTACTATCTTTAATCCTAGAGTTTAGATAAGTTTTTGTTACATCTAATCCCATAGTTCAGTGAAATGTTGGAGAAACTGGAAATGGTCTAAAGGAGAACAAGAGAATAATTGGATTCTTAGATCTGGATGAAGTACGAATGTCTATAATAACTAGTAATGTCTTTCATTACTATGTTGCTTACTTATATGACAGCACATGTTGATTAGTATTAAAGTTCTCATAATAATTTTAGGCTATCGACACTATTATTACTCTCTTAGGGATGAGGACACTTTGGAATAAAGAAGTTAAATAACTTGCCCAAACTTAATCAGCTAACAATGAGTAATGCCAAGATTTACATTCAGTCGAGGATTTCAGAGGCTGAGCTCTCAAGGTGTGAGTTTATTTGTGAATATGATCATTCTATTTAAGTAGAAATAATGTGGCAAAAAGGCTTCCCAGGTGGTGCTAGGTGCCACTTCCCAGGGGGTAGTAAAGAACCCGCCTGCCAGTGCAGGAGACATCAGAGACCTGGGTTCCATCCCTAGGCTGGGAAGATCCCCTGGAGGAGGGCATGGCAACTCCCTCCAGTATTCTTGCCTGGAGGATCCCACGGACAGAGGAGACTGATGGGCTACAGTCCATAGCGTCACAGAGTGGGACACAACTGAAACAACTTAGCATGCATGCAATGTGGTAAGAATCAGAAACTATTCTTCATTGTTACTGATGATCAGAAATGTAGGCATATCATGGACATATTTATGCACAGGGATTTAGTCTCTACGATGGAATGGGGAAGGTGGACTACTGGTAGAAATTTTGGAAGAGGTCCTGAACTAATCTTCTATGGATATTTTAAAGCTACAACTTTCCTCAGGTGGCTTTAGTGCAATCTTGCCAAAAATGGAGAAAATAAACTCTTTTGATGAAAATAATGGTTATAAACACAAGCTTTGGAATGTGACAGAGCTGGGTTTGAATCACAAGTACCTAGCATAATGCTGCAAAAGCTAGTACAACTTAGCCTTGTTGAACCTCAGTTTCTTCATGTTTAAAGTAAAGATTAATAATAATCATCTCATAGGGCTCTTATGAGAGTTGATTGAAATATGTATGCAGAGTAAATGGTGCAGAGTGAGCACTCAGTAGGTGGTAACTACTATTAAAATGCACGTCATCATCACTATAATTATTATACCATATTATATATTACTATATCCCTTTCAATTCTATGGCAATGAAAACACAATGAATAAGGCATCAACTTCACCACCCATGGTTTAACATGAAAGCATAAAATACATAAAGAGCAGGACTCATTATGTAATGCTTTATAGGCTGAAAAAATGAAATAATTTTTTTAATCCTCCCAAATTTCTTATTCCTAGAATATTTGAATGTCAGCCTTTAGGCCTAGACTACACATTTTCCAAGTGGAGCGGTATATCCCAAGTATACCCCAAAAACTCCCAAAGTAATCTACTACTGTAATAGAACATATATTTTTTTAAAAAGTAGGTAAGTGACTTTAAAGCTTCCCTGGTAGCAGTAGTGGTAGAGAGCCCACCTGCCAATGCACGAGGCAACGTAATAGCTATGAGTTCTATCCTTGTGTTGGGAAAACAGTATTCTTGCCTGGAGAATTCCATGGACAGAAAAGCCTGGGCGACCACAGTCTACAGAGTCGCAAAGCCACGACTGAGCAACTTAGGAAGCTGCTGCTGTTGCTGCTAAGTCACTTCAGTCGTGTCCGACTCTGTGTGACCCCATAGACAGCAGCCCACCAGGCTTCCCCGTCCCTGGGATTCTCCAGGCAAAAACACTGGAGTGGGTTGCCATTTCCTTCTCCAACGCATGAAAGAGAAAAGTGAAAGTGAAGTCGCTCAGTCTGTCTGACTGTTAGCGACCCCATGGACTGCAGCCCACCAGGCTCCTC
>SJYX01024169.1:122528-162659 GCA_006410675.1 Oreotragus oreotragus
ACCAGGCTCCCCCGTCCCTGGGATTCTCCAGGCAAGAATACTGGAGTGGGTTGCCATTTCCTTCTCCAATGCATGAAAGAGAAAAGTGAAAGTGAAGTCGCTCAGTCTGTCCGACTGTTAGCGACCCCATGGACTGCAGCCCACCAGGCTACTCCGTCCATTGGATTTTCCAGACAAGAGTACTGGGGTGGGGTGCCTTCCCCGAACTTAGGAAGCAAGTGACTTTAAATTTGAAAAAAAAAAAAAAAAAAACTAGCTTTATTGACAAGAGTTTTGTTTTATCAGCATCTCAGACATTATAGTAAATATTGCTCTTCAAATCAGTGTGAATTTATTCAAATTAGCTGATTCCTGGTGGATTAGTTCTGTGTCTTAACTGCAGTGGTGGTTACATTAGTACACACATGTGATAGAATGACATAGAACCATAGCAGTTCATACCAGCGTCAGCTTCCTGGTTTTGATATTCTACTGTAGTTATATAAGAGCTAACTAATGGAGGCGGGGAAGGCAATGGCACCCCACCCCAGTACTCTTGTCTGGAAAATCCAATGGATGGAGTGGCCTGGTGGGCTGCAGTCCATGGGGTCGCTAACAGTCGGACAGACTGAGCGACTTCACTTTCACTTTTCTCTTTCATGCATTGGAGAAGGAAATGGCAACCCACTCCAGTATTCTTGCCTGGCGAATCCCAGGGATGGGGGAGCCTGGTGGGCTGCCGTCTATGGGGTCACACAGAGTCGGACACGACTGAAGTGACTTAGCAGCAGCAGCAGCAACTAATGGAGGAAAGTGAGTGAAGGGTACACAGAACCTCTGTGTCATCTTTGTAATGGCCTGTGAGTCTATAAGTACATATTTTAAATAAAGTGAAAAAAATTGATATTATTTTCATATATAAAGCACCTTATAAATGTAAATTATCAATAATTGAAGGAGACATTCACATTCACTTCATTCACATCATGTTCTACAGTTTTTCTTCAAGTGTTTCATAAAGTGAAACCAAGTCTGTACATGGTACTCTGTGGGTCCTGGAATAAAAATCAGTACTGAATTCCTAAAGGACATCATCAAGAACTGAGTACATATTTGGTTCTATGTCCTTGGTCCATGTTGACATTCTTGGCCCAATAACATTCTCAAGTATGGATTTATAGTAATGAGGAGCTTCACATTTTAATTGTGCTACTTACTAAATTAGATAATTCACTTAGAATTTCTTATTTTGATCTGTAAAGTGGAAATAAGTAACACAGAGTCATTAAAAGTGTCATATAACAGATCCTGTAAAATGCTTAGTAAAATGCCTCATGTACAACAGATATTTAGCCAATATTGCAATTGTTGTTTATGTCCTTTCAATGTTGAATGTGTATGCAGAGCAAAATGACAATTTAGTCTTTTAGAAGGACTCATGAGAACACATATAAAAGCAATATTAAACAGTTGCCCAACTCATTGGAAAAGACCCTAATGCTGGGAAAGATTGAGGGCAGGAGGAGATGGGGGTGACAGAGGAAATGGTTGGATGGCATCCCAGACTCAATGGACATGAGTTTGAGCAAACTCCAGGAGATAGTGAAGGACAGGGAAGCCTGGTGTGCTGCAGTCTATGGGGTCGCAAAGAGTGGGACACAACTGAGTCACAGAACAATAACAACCTCTCCATGTGAATCAGAGTCTTTTAAGCAGTGTGGCAATTTTGTGCCCAATTTAAAATGCTGCCCTAATAAAGTGTTTTTGTTTAGTTTTGTTTTAAAAACATAACAATTTAAGGATAAGCCTGCTGGTTCATGATATATGTAATCGTAATCTTTAGTCTGCCAGGAAGGTCACTGTAAAACTTACATTCCTAAAATAATTTCTAAAATTTGTATAAAAAGCTTTTATGTGAAAAAGCAATAGCTCAGTTGGTAAATCCTCTGGTAATTTATTTTTGAGCAAATTCATCTCGAAAGCTGCTGTATTGGTGAAAGTAATTGAGAAGTAGGACTGTCTCAAGAATTAAGCATTTATATGCCTGATGTTGGCTGATGTGAAATCTGAAATCCTGAGACTTGCTCAGGATAGCCAACCAGAATGAGATGGCATGGCCATGCTTTCTGTTAGGTTTTCTGAGGGACATAGGCGTCCTTGCATGCCCAGGATGTTAAATGGCTACCGTCTGCCACAGAAAGGAATTTGGAAGAAAAAAGATCCTTCTTTGGAGTGGTGAAGGGGAACATCATGTTCCAAAGTGCATCCTTGAACCTCCTGTGTTATTTCTGCCTTTTAAAGTCTTTGAAAATGTGGTGCCTGGACTTCTCCTTTTTATTCATATAGGTTCCTTTTCACTCTGACACTAGTAGATTTATTAAAAAAAAAAAAAAAAAAAAAACTCTGAAAAATTTTGTATTCTTTGGCCTAGATTTATTTGTAATTTAAACATCAGTTTTTGAAAAGATAAAGTTGGCCTTAACTTATACTTATTTTCTCAATATTTAAAAATAGTAACTCTTTAATACCTATTTTATATGAAAAAATTTCCTCCTTGCATATAAAGTTAACACAATAATTATTAAATATCTTGTTTCTTTTAAAAGCTTTGATTCAACTTCAAAAGCCTTATTTGGGAGGCCTCCTGAACTTTACTAAAATTTTTCCAACTTGGGAAACATACCCAGTTTCAAATAATCTCACCATGGGGTCATATCTTTGACCTAAAAAATGTGGTGACTATAGTTTACAAGCATTTGACAAGTAGTGGTTTTGTTAATTGTAGACCTTATTGAACATGCCACACCATTTCTTTCATCACTATTCATTTGTCTAACCTCACTGAAGCCCATTAAAATTAAAGCAGATGAGCTCATTTAAAATATATATATTGGGTGCCACTTTCTTTCAAGATGACACAACCATAAATTAAACTTTAGTGTACTATATTTCATTAAATTCAATAGACTATACTACTAACGTTAACATGAAACAGGCTGAATAATGACCAGAACTCAAAGCATGACACAAGAAAACACAACAAAAATCTTCCAAAATTATATCCACGTGAAAATATATAGCATACCTCATGGACCTTACCCTGGACACCTCACAATTTCTACTTCCATACCTATAACTCCTCCTTCCATTGTATGACTCACATATATAAAAACATGCATACATGAAAAAATTTTTTATCAGAATGCCTTCATATGTATTTTAGAATGGATGGTACACATGTGAAATTTTTTTTTATTCTTAGCTCAAATCTCTAAAAAGTTTTTCTTTTCCTCTGTACTTCCGTCATTTAACTTTTTTTAAAATTAATTAGCATCTTTCTTGAATACTTTATGTGTTATAACATTAATGATTGTTTAATGTTTTCATCACTTATCACTAAAACATGTATTTAAATGAGTATCAGTATCTTTGCATATATTGAAAACAAGCCCAGGAATTACTCCAGATTTTGACTGAGCATTGGCCCCCACATAAGACTATCAGGCCTGAATATAATTACTAAGACCAGCTGCCAGCCAATTGTAGAAAACGAAGTGTCTGGAATTGCCATTCAGGAAACCTACAGACCATTCATTGATTAGATGAGGGTCATTGACTCAATGAGAAAAACAGAATTTTCCCTGGGAGCAGAGCCACTTCCTCTTGGAATGATTCAAGAGTATCTGAAGTTCAGGCAATTTACCATATCAAGAAAGGAGTTAAGAACGATTCAAGAATGATCTCTGAACCTTGGCACTGGTTAGGAAGATCTAAGCCATATTTTACAATATTAGGCCATTTCGTGGATTCTTATGACTTGCTTACAGAAATTTCATTAGGAAGGAATCAGAAACTACGTACAAATGGGCTTCCCTTGTGGCTCAGCTGGTAAAGAATCCACCTGCAATGCAGGAGACATGGGTTCGAACCCTGGGTTGAGAAGATCCCCTGGAGAAGGGAAAGGCTACCCACTCCAGTATTTTGGCCTGGAGAATTCCATGGACTGTATAGTCTGCGGGGTCACAAAGTGTCGGACATGACTGAGCGATTTTCACTCACTACATACAAAGACTAGACTACAAAATATGCATCTCAACATTGTTTTTAGTATCAGAATACAGAAACTAGCCTAGATGTCTAAAAATGTGAGTACTTAAATTATTGCAGTGATTGAAAGGATGATATACAAAATAGTTTGTGCTCTGGAAAGATTAAAATTCTGGAATGAATTTTTTTAAAGTATTTTATAAAGAAAGTAATACTTGAGGCCTGATTTTTATATGGAAATGTGTGTAAATATATGTGTGTGTATGCATGCTTTTATATATATAAGTATGCTGCTGCTGCTAAGTCGCTTCAGTCATATCCGACCCTGTGCGACCCCATAGACAGCAGCCAACCAGGCTCCTCCGTCCCTGGGATTCTCCAGGCAAGAACACTGGAGTGGGTTGCCATTTCCTTCTCCAATGCATGAAAGTAAAAAGTGAAAGTGAAGTCGCTCAGTCATGTCCAACTCTTAGCGACCCCGTGGACTGCAGCCTACCAGGCTCCTCTGTCCATGGGATTTGCCAGGCAAGAGTACTGGAGTGGGCTGCCATTGCCTTCTCCATATATAAGTATAAATGTTCTTTTTATATATACTGTAAAGGAACTGGTCATTTTTGTACTTGTTTGTATTTTTGCAGTTTCTATTATTATATTTTAGACAGGAAAAAAACAATAAAATTATTTTAAGACAAATATGAATGCTAAGAAAGACTAACATATGTTTTCACTTACATGTGGAACCTAAAAAAGCCAAACTCATAGAAATAGAGTGGAATGGTGGTTGCCAGAGGCTGTGGGGTGAGGAAATGAAGAACTGTAGATCAAAGAATACAAACTTCCATTTATGAGATGGGTAAGTTCTGAGGATCGAATATATAGCATGATGACTCTAGTTCACAATAACTGTTTTATGTATTAGAAAATTGCCGTGTATGTGTGTGTGTGCTCAGGTGTGTCTGTCTCTTCGTGACCCCGTGGACAGTAGCCTGCCAGGCTCCTCTGTCCATGGAATTTTCCAGGCAAGAATACTGCAGTGGGTTTCCATTTCCTACTCCAGGGGATCTCCCTAACCCAGGGATCAAACCCATATCTCTTGGGTCTCCTGTGTTGGCAGGTGGATTCTTTGCCACAAGCACCACCTGGTAATCCCATGGAAAGATTATGGGATCGTTCTAATCCCATAGAATGTTATCACCACAAAGAAATGAAGGAGAAAAATAATACAATTATTTTTTATTAAAAATAGCCACACAACAATACAATTTGTGAATTCTACTTTTAGTTGAAGGACAGAATGCTGTTACTCACGTGAGAATTCTTGCCTTTCTAAACTTAAAACATTTAAACTAGGTACCTGACATGCTTAGGAGTAAAATTCTGTAATAGTTTTCTTTAGATACTAGAGAGCAAAGTATCTGCAGCATATTAGGGTTCTTTTCATGATTCCTTCCAGTTATTGCTCTTCTTTTCCTGCAAGGAAACCAGATCTTGACCTCAAACAACTTCAATTTGTGTCCTCATTTTTGTATTATCTTTTGTAAATAAAGTCACTGGGTCTTGAGAAATTATTGATTTTCACTTATAAATATTTTTTCAATAGACCAAGTTAGAGAGCAAAGTATCTGCAGCATATTAGGGTTCTTTTCATGATTCCTTCCAGTTATTGCTCTTCTCTTCCTGCAAGGAAACCAGATCTTGACCTCAAACAACTTCAATTTGTGTCCTCATTTTTGTATTATCTTTTGTAAATAAAGTCACTGGGTCTTGAGAAATTATTGATTTTCACTTATAAATATTTTTTCAATAGACCAAGTATTCCCAAAGGCTCCTCAAAAGAGAAGTTGAAATTAATTAAATACAAAGTTAAAGTATGAACTTTAATTTCATTGACACTGATGGAAAATTCAGTCAAAATGTTGAGGTATTCCTTCTTAAACACCGTTGAGTTCTATCGTAATTACGTGTGCACACATAGACACATCCAATTAAAATAGTTATAATAATCTATGCTAATTCTAAGACATTATTGATTAGTCAGGAATACACTTCAAATATCTAATGAAATTGCTGACTTTTAAACAATTAGTATCATAGCTTTAGAGGCTTCCCTGGTGGCTCAGCAGTAAAGAATCTGCCTGCAATGCAGGAGAGGCAGGAGATGTTGGTTCCATCCCTGGGTTGTAAAGATCCCCTGGAGGAGGGCATAGCTACCCACTTCAGTGTTCTTGCCTGGAGAATCCCATGGACAGAGGAGCCTGGCGGTCTACAGTCCATAGGGTTGCAAAGAGTCGGACATGACTGAAGCAACTGAGCATGCATGCATGCACATCATAGCTTTGCTTCAGTTTAGCCCATGGGAACACAATGTGTGTTTATTTGTGTGCATGAATGTGCATGTGCTCACGTGTGTAAAATGTACGTGGAGATTGTGTAACACTTAATATTTATTTTTAAAAGGGTACATTATAACCTGAAAATGTGATCTATAAAAGCTTTATATTATCATATTTGCATGTTCATACACATATTCATTTTCACATACTTTTTATACTAATGGTTTGAAAACTCTATCATATAACTAAAGAAAAAAACTACCCTTCTAACATAATTTCAAAATATTTAAAACCTGCACTGCTTTTAATAACTTTTATTGTTTTTAACATGTGACATTTTATCCCCATTAGCAATAACAGATGTATAATGCATTAAAAAGGAAAATCCTGCACATGTGTTGAAATAGAGGACTTTAGTGAAAGGAAAGCATGTGCTTTGATTTATATTAGTCAAAATTTAGATACTGTACTTGGTTCTATTTCAGGAAATGAAAAGGTGAGGAAACAGTTATATACCAGTAAACCAGAGAAAAAGTCTCCATAGAAACCAAAACAGTTTTGGTGGGAGCTACCTAAGCTAATTAATACCTAGAATATGACCCTATTAGCCTCTAGAGGGTCAACTCATACAAAATAAAACCCAGTCCTTTGATTCATGCATGTTACATAGCATTTATTGATACAATTCTTCTTCTCATTTAACTGTCAAAAATTAATCAGCCATCAAGACTGAAAATTTGGATGAATTTTAAAGAGAAAATACCACCCAAAATGACTCTGTTTACTTATTCTTCTCCATCTCCATTATCTTCACCACTAGTCAAAAAGGAACACACAGAGAAAACTGAAAATGAGTGATAAATCCAATTTGATTTGTTTGGCTATTTTTTTTTTTTTTTTGCCTCAGCTTTCATGAACACCTTCTTTCCTGTGTCCTGCTCAACTAAATTTTGACCCCACTCCCACTCCATTGCACCCAGTGCTAAATGAGGAACCAGAAGGCCAACCAAGACAGGAGTTAGTTAACTGAACAACTACTATGCACGAGCTGTTCACATAAGCTATATCATCCAGTCCTTACAAAATACTACAATGAATATTTATATATACACTTTACAAATTAGGAAACAGGTTCAAATTAGTTAAAATATCTTGTCCAAGCTTAAATTTAACAATGTAGCCAGATACAGAACCAGTTGCCTCCTTCTGTAGAGTTAAGGGTGACAAATGTTGCCATAATGTAGCTCCATGTGTTTGTCAATTAGTTGGAGGCTTGCATATGTTCCTTGCAAAGACAGTCCAACATTGTTTAGGTGTTCATCTCAGTAAGTCACTTTTTAAAGCATAAACCATAGAAATTAAAAGATGCTTACTCCTTGGGAGAAAAGTTATGACCAACCTAGATAGTATGTTCAAAAGCAGAGACATTACTTTGCCGACTAAGGTCCGCCTAGTCAAGGCTATGGTTTTTCCTGTGGTCATGTAGGGATGTGAGAGTTGGACCGTGAAGAAGGCTGAGCACCGAAGAATTGATGCTTTTGAACTGTGGTGTTGGAGAAGACTCTTGAGAGTCCCTTGGACTGCAAGAAGATCCAACCACTCCATTCTGAAGGAGATCAGCCCTGGGTGTTCTTTGGAAGGAATGATGCTAAAGCTGAAACTCCAGTACTTTGGCCACCTCATGCGAAGAGTTGACTCATTGGAAAAGACTCTGATGCTGGGAGGGATTGGGGGCAGGAGGAGAAGGGGACGACCGAGGATGAGATGGCTGGATGGCATCACGGACTCGATGGACGTGAGTCTGAGTGAACTCCGGGAGTTGGTGATGAACAGGGAGGCCTGGCGTGCTGCGATTCATGGGGTGGCAAAGAGTCGGACACAACTGAGCAACTGAACTGAACTGAACTGAAACCAAAGGACTCCTATAAGAGTTTCTGCTAGTTTCTATGGTTTTGATTTATACCATCTTTAAAACAATATACTTGTTGCTACTGGGATGATTTCTATTTCATACCATCTGGATATGTTCTGATACTGTCATTTTCTATATTATTACTTTATGTTCATAGCATGTGAAAGAAATAATTTCTTGCATCTAAATTGGACTATTTTCTAAATGATTCAGAAATACATGTCTCAGTGTGTGTGTGTGTGTGTGTGTGAGAGAGAGAGAGAGAGAGATAGATTATAGCTTCCTACTGCCAGATGCTATAATAAAAAGGATACTACCTCAAGAAACCATGTAATCTTTGGTATGTCTATCAGGCAATGCATTTCATTAGAGTCTCTGTTTTATAATTAATCATAATGTATTCTGTCAGCTAACGACCCTATATGATATTTACCATATTTACAACGCCTGAATCAGCAAAATAAAAGTGGGGAGGTGAGAAAAATATATAACTATTAGATATATCTATCCTGTGTTTTGGCCAAGTCCGTCCTACTAGTCAAATGGGATATAACTATACTTGGGCTACTGGTTAAAGTTACTTTCAGGGTTTCTTTTTTTTTTCCTTTTTACTCACTTTATTTTCCTGCTCTTTAACAAAATTAAAATTAAATTGAAATGAAACATTAACATTAAAACAGAGAAAAATTTGTTTCCAAAGATGTTTATTTTATTATCTCAAAAAAAAAAAAAACCAACCCACACATCGCAACTTTTGGACCCAACTGGTTGGAGCAATGCTAGTAGAGGAAATAATACAGTTATAATGTCACAGCCAAACTCAAAACAATGTCAAAAGCAGCACTGAGATCAGACATGCTATGAGTCTTAGCTTCAAAAGGAAAAATGTAGACAAACTTCAAGGAAACATCTTTTATGAGAAAAGAGTGCTACTCAGACTAACCTTAGCTATGAATCTGAAGGCGGCTGGAAACTTTTCATGGAGGCTTACCATAAATTTAGTACCAAATGGATCAAGTGACAAAAGTGAATACAATTCTCAGATTTATGACATTTAATTCAGAAATAAAGGTCCTCTTGAAATAATATTCCAACCATTGGGAGAATTTCCAAGTCAGAGATATGATTTATAACATTTTCTTCATCAGCTTAAAGTATAATGCTATTATTATGTCTCTGATTTTGTGGATGTTCTTTAGAGTACTTCAGTCTTTCATAAATCTAATGTTTTTCCTTCATACTCTGATTTTCTATGATTTAGTTGTAGTTGCCTTTTAATGCTCGTGTATCATTAGCAATTGACTTTCAATGTATTGTACTGTATTATAGTTGTACTAGTTGCTCATTTATCATTCATGTCACAGGATGAGTGGCTTTATATAACAAAGTCATCAGCATAATAATTATTACAGATCTCTCCTGCTTCCTTTCCCCTCTCTTTCTCTCCTGTCTTTTTTTTTTTTTTCCATTAATGCTGTCACTGTCTGTTGGATTAATTGACTACATTTTATACAGTAGCATATGAAAGTAAAAGTTTCTTTTTAAGATCCTTTTGTAAAATGCATGCAGATTATGTTTTCTACAGAAATTACAGAGAAAGAAAACAAGAAGATATATTTTATTACAGTTAATGAAGTTTTGGGGCTACCTAAATATCTCCTTAGGGAAAGAGGGGTTGACAAAATGATCAAGATGGTGAACAATTTCCTGACTCTCCTTCCCAAGTCAAATGTTCATGATTATTCTTATGTATAGCCCTAAATAGAACAAGCATATAAATGTCATAGTGAGGAGAGAGTGAAAAGTAACGATAATGTAAGCTCAGTTTACATTTAAATTGAGCTGGATCCGATTGAGTTTTCTTTCTCCGATCAGCATCCAGTTCTCATGTTAACTTTCATTACCAATTCAACAAAAATCTATCAAATATTTATTGGATGCTTATCATGGACTTGGCTCTGTTCTCAACACAGTTTTCTAGTTTAAGATATCTTGCCTATGAAGAGTTCATAGAAGAAATGAGGGACATGCTCTTTACCAAACTGTGCATCCCATTCTGCATCAGATATGTGGAGGCATTAGAAATAGTATCTATTGGGATGAATTAGAAGAAAGATAGTTAATATATTGTAAGTTCCATGTTATTCTGTACATAAATGGTCTTAAGTTGAGGCCACTGGGAAAAAAAAAAACAACCAGAGTTGGCATAATGTGTGAACTAGTCCTTTACCTAGCATGCAGACTATGACTAGGTCTAGATCTAAAGGAAGAAATTCTAAGCTCAGAGCCAGGTTGAAGCCAAAGATCATGACTGTTTGGGTCATTGATAAAGGACCGAGTTATCTAACAATATCCATTCTCCCATCCTTCCTTTAACAGTAGTACCCAGGAAGCCATGATCACACTTCACAGTTTCACTTGCAGTTAATTATGGCTATGTGACTAAGATCTAGGAATGAAACATTAGTAGAAGTTACAAATAATTTCGAGATGGGGCCATTAAAAGAGGAATATGTCTTCCCCTTGCTTTTCTCCTTTTCCATTGACTGGAATGCACAATGGAAACAAGACCTGGAGTAACTCTTTGGTCCATGAAATGAAAGGTCACATTTTGAGGATAGTAAAGTANTAAAAGAGGAATATGTCTTCCCCTTGCTTTTCTCCTTTTCCATTGACTGGAATGCACAATGGAAACAAGACCTGGAGTAACTCTTTGGTCCATGAAATGAAAGGTCACATTTTGAGGATAGTAAAGTAAGAAGTTAAATCTCCAGTTTGGCTGAGGTACTGAGCCACACCTGTAATATCTGTCCAAAATCTTTATAAAACAAACTGTTTTATTTAATCTACTGTATTTTTGATCACTTGATTATAGTGCCATATCCCATTTAATATATCTCCTCCTCCCAGCTGCATTGGGACAGTTCCTGATACATAATAAGGTCTTATTAATATTGTGGACTACCATGAAGGGACAGAATGACCTTAGATTGCACAGAAGGTATTTAAACCTAAAGCCAGAGTAGATAGGCAGAGGACAAACTGAAATTGTTGTGAGCATATTAGTTTGACATGAGGGAGGAAGTGCTCCCCATTCCAGTTTAAAACACACCTCAATTTTACATACTCTAGCCTCATCTCACAAGGTACAATTCTAATATTTCAGTGTGTGCTTAGTCGCTCAGTCGTGTCCCAACTATTTGCAACCCCATGGGAGCCCACCTGGTTCCTCTGTCTATGGGATTTCCCAGGCAAGAATACTGGAGTGGTTTGTCATTTCCTTTTCCAGGGAATCTGCCCAACCCAGGGATCAAACTCACTGTGTCTCCTGCATTGGCAGCCAGATTCTTTACCACTGAGTCACCTGGGAGGCCCTTCAGGGGATAAAACAGTCTAACTATACAAAATGAAAGAGAACGTGAAATGTGATAAAATAAAAATCAGCTGTATATATTATAAAACAGAACTCAATGTTATTTTCATTCTATGACAGTATAAACAATCTAAATTTGAATGCAATAATCATTTTCAAAAAACTGTTCAAATGTATCTAATCGAAATTCAAAATTTTTAATTATAAGAAATTTAGCATATTTTTAGTTCATCTGCTGCTATGACTTTCTCTTTGACAATATAGGGCTAACAGTACCAAAGTGCAAAATTTATCATTTTTAATTGCTATTCCCTTGCCTCCTACTAGGGGTAAAAAAGCTTTCATATTAAGTGAAAATCTTTCACTTACGATTTGTTTGGCTCAATGGTTTTCTTGAGAAAATATTACTTCACTGGTAAGCTGTATTATCACATTTTAGTACCAAATTTCAGGGAGCACAATCTCAAAATCATGTCTCAATAACTTTCAATATATTGGCTAAGAAAGATAATATTTACTGAAGATAGCCAGAAGTATATGTAGTATTTAAGGTCCCTAAAATTAGTAAAAGGTTTAAACCATACAATCAGAAAGATATCATTAGCCTTTGCAAAAATTACTTTTAGTAAATCACTTTGCCACCATAACATCATAAAACCTATTTGAAATGATATTTAAAAAAAAAAGAAGGAACAGTTCTATGAAATTTGTTGAGTTTAATATACAGATGTTGTCAAAGATATTGTCCTTTATGATACCCAATACTTTCTTCTCCAGTGAATTTAAGTGGAAAAAACACCTTTCAGGTCACAGTACCAGAAATAGTTGGACTTCTGGACTCTGTGTGTGTGTGTGTTTCCTCATGGACCCTGTAGACCTACAATTGTTTGTGATACCTGGTCACATTGTATACTAATCTTAGAGCCAACTGTCTAACCCACCGTTAAAAATACCATAGAACAGAAAGATAGCTAGCCTCCTCGAGTCCCAGGCCTCTTAAATATAAGTTATAAATGTTCCAAAAAAAAAAGGATATGAAATATACATTCTGCTGTTAACTAAGTTTTCCTTTACATACCTTGTTTTCTTTTTTTTTCCCTTTGATTCATTTATCTTATTTTTAACATATTTTATCTTGCTGTTTTTTTAAAATATGTCATTTACCTCAAATATTTTTCTGGAATTAATTGTATATTTATAAGTACATAATGTGTTCATTAGAAGTTCTCCTTTAAGAATTTTTTGTTTAGTTTTGTGCTTACTTTTGTTGTCTTTTTTAACAATTGATTATGCTCAAATTGCTGGGTTTCCTTATATCACTGTTCACCACAGTTCTTGTGTCATTCTCAGTAAGCTAAGAGTATACTTGACTTTTTGTTGTTGTTAAGAAGACAAAATGCTATTTTCCAGGTGCTTCTATACGTGTTTTTGTGTGTAAATGTGACTTTGACCAAGTATGAATTTCTTGGACTACAATATACTTTTGGCATGTGTTCTTATGGAGAACACCTAAGTAGTCCAATTTTTACTCCTATATAAGTAATCCATGTTCCCTACCTGGATGCCTACAGGATGATTTCTGTATTTTCAATATTTAAAATTTGTCTACGAACATTTTTGGGTATGAACCCACTTTCATTCAGTTTGCTTGGAATATGGTTTGCCATTCCAGTCTACGAATTCTGTTAATTTGTTTTCCTACTCTAGAGAATTATTTTCTTTGCATCTTTTATTATTTTTAAAGTATCTATTTATTTGTTTGACTGTGCTGGGTCTTAGTTGCGGCATGCACACTCTTAGTGGAGGCATCTGGGATCCAGTTCCTGACCAGGGATTGAACCCAGGCCCCTTGCATTGGCAGTTCAGAGTCTGAGCCACTGTACCACCAGAGAAATCCCTATGTGTTTTATTGTTGATTATCACTTCTTCTCAATTTGTCACAGCACCTTAAGAGAATAAATCATCTCTAATTTCACAAATATTATACCCTTCCCATCAATTTCTATACCCCTTCTCTGATTTATTTTTTCCTCCGGCACAGTGATCACCATCTCCCCGTGCCTCCACTTTGCTTTCAGTCTTCACCTCTTCCTCACACACACTTACTTTCATAGTGATCTCCTTCAGTTATGTACTTTTAAAGGCTACCTATATGCTGATACATTTGAATCCATCACAGACCTCTCTCAAAAGCTGCAGACTCATATTGTCCAAATGCCTGCCCAGTAGTTCCACTTGAATTTCTAACAGACACCTCAAATTCAACATGTCTGAAATTGAACTCTATATCTCCCTGGAAACGTGTTCCACCACAGCCTTCTCCATCTCAGTGATTGCCTACTCTCCCTTCCCTTTGCTCAAATAAAAAGCCTTAGAATCATTCTTGATTTCTCTCTCACACACCACATATCTTCAGTGAATCCTGTTAGCTCTACCTTCTAAATATATCTATAATGTGACCACTTTTATTTTCCCACTTTAACCTCCATGGCTACCACCCCAGGTTAGGTCACAGTCATCTCTCACTAGATTTTTATAATAGCCTCTTTACTAGTCTCTCTTCCCCCGAAGAGAAGTCCATATGCCATTTGCCACATTACTGGGTCAGCACTATTTTTGCTACACAGAGATGTTGTCAAGTGGATACTTTTGAGTTCTGACACATACGGTGGAGTCACATTTTCATATCATAACCAGAATGGATCACTCCCGAAGTTGTTGTGCCATCCTACAAAATCAAGAAAAGGACAGGGCTGACAATTCAGTAGTCAGAGAACTAACAACCCTTCCTATTCTAACTGTCACAGCCTCAGATTGGGTACTGTCCTTAGTATTTCCTCCCATGTACACATACCTCTGGCTCTTTGAAATTATAATGGACGGAGGAGCCTGGTGGGCTGCAGCCCATGGGGTCGCTAAGAGTTGGACACGACTGAGCGAATTCACTTTCACTTTTCACTTTCATGCATTGGAGAAGGAAATGGCAACCCACTCCAGTGTTCTTGCCTGGAGAATCCCAGGGACAGGGGAGAGTGTCGTCTCTGGGATCGCAGAGTTGGACACGACTGAAGCAACTTAGCAGAAGCAGCAGCAGCAAGGCATTCCTTCTCTTTCAGCTCAGGGTCAACTGCTTCAGTTTCTTCAAGAAAACAAAATGGAGAATTTACAGATAATTTTTGCTTTATTATAGTTTTTTTTCCCCTCCAAACCAATATTTGTACATGTCTTGCTGGTGCTCCTTTACAAAATGAAACGTTGTCCTAACTATTAGCTACAGCATTTGGGTGAGCAAGACCAGATATGTTTATTGAATAATTTTAGAATCAAGTTAGTATTGATATTTGATTGAATATTTGTGGGAAGAAACAGTCTCCAGATTAATATTTTTAAAGTGTTTTTAATCTCTTGATTTTTAAGTAATACATATTACTCCATTTCACTGTCATTCAAGTATATTTACGAAAATGTACAATTAGTATAACACTGAGGATTGATAAATTTCCACAGGACTGAAAAGATCAATTTTCATTCCAATCCCAAAGAAAGGCAATGCCAAAGGATGTTCAAACTACCGCACAATTGCACTCATCTCNAATCTCTTGATTTTTAAGTAATACATATTACTCCATTTCACTGTCATTCAAGTATATTTACGAAAATGTACAATTAGTATAACACTGAGGATTGATAAATTTCCACAGGACTGAAAAGATCAATTTTCATTCCAATCCCAAAGAAAGGCAATGCCAAAGGATGTTCAAACTACCGCACAATTGCACTCATCTCACACACTAGGAAAGTAATGCTCAAAATTCTCCAAATGAAGCTTCAACAGTATGTGAACCGAGAACTTCCAGATGTTTAAGCTGGATTTATAAAAGGCAAAAGGAACCAGAGATCAAATTGCCAGCATCCATTTCTCGTTGGATCAGATAAAAAGCAAGAAAGTTCCAGAAAAACATCTATTTCTGCTTTGTTGACTACACTAAAGGCTTTGACTGTGTGGGTCACAGCAAACTGTGGAAAATTCTTCAGGAGATGGGAATACCAGACCAGCTTACTTGCCTCCTGAGAAATCTGTATGCAGGTCAAAAAGCAACAGTTAGAACCAGACATGAAACAATGTACTGATTCCAAATTGGGAATGGAGTACATCAAGACTGTATATTGTCACCTTGCTTATTTAACCTATACACAGAGTACATCATGCAAAATGCCAGACCTGATGAAGCACAAGCTGAAATCAAGACTGCCAATAACCTCAGATATGCAGATGTCATTACCCTAAAGGCAGAAAGTGAAGAGGAACTAAAGAGCCTCTTGATGAAAGTGAAAGAGGAGAGTGAAAACACTGGCTTAAAACTCAACATTCAATAAACTAAAATCATGGCATCTTGTCCCAGCACTTCATGGCAAATAGATGGGGAAACAAAAGAAACAGTGACAGACTTTATTTTCTTGGGTTCCAAAATCACTACAGATGATGACTGTAGTCATGCAATTAAAAGACACTTGCTCCTTGGAAGAAAAGCTATGACCAACCTAGACAACATATTAAAAAGCAGAGACTTGACTTTACTGACAAAGGACCATATAGTCAAAGATGTGGTTTTTCTAGTAGTCATGTATAGATGTGAGAGTTGGACACTAAAGAAAGCTGAGCACTGAAGAACTGATGCTTTGAACTGTGGTGTTGGAGAAGGCTCTTGAGAGTCCCTTGGTCGGCAAAGAGATCAAAGCAGTCAATACTAAAGGAAATCAGTCCTGAATATTCACTGGAAGGACTGATACTGAAGCTGAAGCTCCAATACTTTGGCCACCTGATGGGAAAAGTTAACTCACTGGAAAAGACCCTGATGCTGGAAAGATTGAAGGCAGGAGGAGAAGAGGACGACTGAGGTTGAGTTGGTTCAATGGCATCACCAACTTGATGGACATGAGTTTGAGCAAGATTCAGGAGTTGGTGATGGACAGGGAAACCTGGCATGCTGCAGTCTGTGGGGCTTTAAAGAGTCTGACACGACTGAGCAACTGAACTGAACTGAGGTAAATTGAGCAAGATTTGACCTACGATAGTACTTGTACTTTTTATATATTTTTAAAAGAATATCAATAAACATTTATGAAGTACCTATGCTGTACACTAAGGAGGCCATGAGGAATATGACAAAGATTGGCTTCTTATGGCGATTAGACCACTTGGGAAGAAAATACTAAATACAAATAAAACAGACTTCAGAATGAGTGTTCTGACTCATGTGTGATGATACCTCATTGTAGTTTTGATTTACATTTCTCTAGTAACGGGCAATGTTGAACATCTTTTTATGTGTTTGTTAGCCATCTGTATTTCTTCTTTGGACAAATTATCTATTTAGATACTCTGCCCACATTTTTATTGTATTATTTGTTTTTCTGGTATTGAGCTGAATGAGCTGTGTGTATAATTTGGAGATTAACCCTACATTTGCTATTATTTTCTTCCATTCATAGGATTGTCTTTTCACCTTATACTTTCCTTCATTGTGCAAAATAGTTGGTGATGGACAGGGAAACCTGGCATGCTGCAGTCTGTGGGGCTTTAAAGAGTCTGACACGACTGAGCAACTGAACTGAACTGAGGTAAATTGAGCAAGATTTGACCTACGATAGTACTTGTACTTTTTATATATTTTTAAAAGAATATCAATAAACATTTATGAAGTACCTATGCTGTACACTAAGGAGGCCATGAGGAATATGACAAAGATTGGCTTCTTATGGCGATTAGACCACTTGGGAAGAAAATACTAAATACAAATAAAACAGACTTCAGAATGAGTGTTCTGACTCATGTGTGATGATACCTCATTGTAGTTTTGATTTACATTTCTCTAGTAACGGGCAATGTTGAACATCTTTTTATGTGTTTGTTAGCCATCTGTATTTCTTCTTTGGACAAATTATCTATTTAGATACTCTGCCCACATTTTTATTGTATTATTTGTTTTTCTGGTATTGAGCTGAATGAGCTGTGTGTATAATTTGGAGATTAACCCTACATTTGCTATTATTTTCTTCCATTCATAGGATTGTCTTTTCACCTTATACTTTCCTTCATTGTGCAAAAGCTTTCACTTTTCAGTTTCATGCATTGGAGAAGGAAATGGCAAACCACTCCAGTGTTCTTGCCTGGAGAATCCCAGGGACGGGGGAGCCTGGTGGGTTGCCATCTCTGGGGTTGCACAGAGTCGGACACGACTGAAGCGACTTAGCAGCTTAACAGCATTTGTTTTGCTCTTATTTCCATTACTCTAGGAGGTGGATCATAGAGAATCTTGCTGTGATGTATGCCAAAGAATGTTCTGCCTATGTTTTCCTCTAAGTTTTATAATTTCTAGTCTCACATGTAGATCTCTAATGCATTTTGAGTTGATTTTTTGTGTATGGTGTTAATAATCATATCAAATACATATTAAGTGCCAGGCACCACTTAAAATGGTTAGGACTTAACGGCTTTGTCATCACAGTAACCTAGTAATATGCATCTCCCTTCCACAAGAAATACGGAGGGATAAGTAATACACCGAAGGTACATAGGTATTGAGAAGTTGAGTCATATTGGAGCCTAGGCTGACTGGCTCCAGAATCTGGGCCATCATTCACTCTCCTGGTCTCTTTGGCCACTCCATCTTTTCAGAAAAGGAAGACGTGCTCTGGACTTCTAAAACTTCATTTAGCCCTAGTGGTCTATGATTTTTATTAAAGTTATTGTTTTTTTTAAGAAACCATTTCTCTGCTTCTGCAGCTGTACTGTTTTAAGAATTTTATAATAAATTTAAGTAAACTCAACTAATTTAATCTAGGAAAATTATCTAGATTTCTATTTTTATTCTACTTTCACTCTATGAAATTACTCCATTTATTTCTATTGACATGATCCTCTGCCATACCTATTAACTCACAGAAATAACAAAAGCTAAACGGAATGATTTAGCTTTTGTCATTGTGATTCAGTTTCTGTCATTCATGTATTTACATGATAAATCCAGTGGTCATTCTGTTTTACTGAAGTGAAAAGAAAGTGAAGTCACTCAGGTCCAACTCTTTGCAATCCCATGGACTGTAGCCTAAGAGGCTACTCCATCCATGGAATTTTCCAGGCAAGAATACTGGAGTGGGTTGCCATTTCCGTCTCCAGGGGATCTTCCCCACCCAGGGATCAAACCTAGATCTCCCGCGTTGCAGGCAGAGCAGATGCTTTCACCATCTGAGCCATCAGAGGAATTTTATTGAAGCTTGTGATGAAATTCTCTCTCACTCTCCCATTTAAATTTTAAACAAAATCCTGTAAAATATTTTAATGAATTTATGTAAAATATCTCAATATTATGAAATAAAATTTCATATAAGAATCAATGTAATGAATATAAATGTTATATAAGCCTAGAAGTACAGTTTATTTTTCCTAATATAGTCTGTTTTGAAAAATTGTTCACTTAAAAATAAATTAAATCAAATTTATTTGCTCTTCAGATGGCCCAAGCCTGATGATATGCTTCAGTGTAAACATCTTTGTCTTTCTCTTCTGCGCATTTTAAAACAGTGTTTTTAATATTTATTTATTTATTTAATTTTTGACTGAAGTGGGTCTGAATTGTGGGATCTTTTGTTTTGATGCAAGGAGTTCTCTGCAGGTGCCCCAGGGCATGTAGGATCTTATTTCCCCTGCCAGGGATGGAACCTGTCCCCTGTATTATTGGAAGGCAGACTCCCAGCCACTGGACCACCAGGGAAGTCCTTTTTCAGTGTGTTACTGACAATTGTCTCTCCTCAGACCCAAACACTAGTCTGTGAAATTAACACTGTCATTAAGGCTGCTGCTAACCATTTTTAGATATTTTTGTTTTCTCAGTCATTATATATATTTCCTATTCCCTGGAAATGTTTCTACTCTTGAATACAACCATATTTAAATGGACTGATTATCTGTAATCAAAACAAATAGATCATGGATTACTGTTTGCTCTTAACACATATCTGACCGTGAAGTAGAAGAGTTCAAGGCTCTGAGACCTTTAATAGACGCAAGACCTTGACAGACAAGGAGGTGATGAGTCAAGGCCTTTAGGCTCTGATTTTCCCACTATCTCACTGCACTCTAGTTAGGTAGATGGAGTAGAATCCAAAAGACAGAGGTGGACAGCTTCAGTCACACTGAATAACAGGCATGGAACGCTAGGGCAAGTGCGTGGTGTCAGGCCAAGGCCCACACTCGGAAAACTCGCAGAAGCCTTACTGCCCCAGCTTTCCTGTTTTCACAGTTTTCTCTCGTTTCATTCTGTCCCGTCCAGTATGTCCAGTGTCCTTCTGCCACCCTGAACCTCGCCCTTCTTGAGAAAAACATCATACAATATAATTCACTCGAAAGTGTTAGTGATCTAATGAGTTACCTCACTTTGGGGACTTTGCCAATTGAAAGAGGAGCCTGGAGAGGACAATGCCAGGCCCCATTTAAGGAGTCACCAGTGACAGATTTAAAGCATGACTATGGGAAACAGAAGGCAGTTTTTGGAGGGCGCTCCTTCTGGCCCCCTACAAACCACTTCCCTGCCTACTTTACTCATTTTTGGCACAAAAATTTAGGCCCACAGTTGGCCACAAGTGGTTTCCAGAACTAGAAGGAAATTCCTTCTCATCACTTAGGAAAATGCTTTCAGGTTCCAGATACTGTTGAATCGTAGAGTTAGAAGCAGTCACAGAGAAAACTTTCTCATCTATGATACTGACTAGTCAGACTAATTTCTAATATCCTTTACATATTTTTCAACTTTTTCAAATTATCTATCCAATTACTTCATTTTACAGATGAGGAAACCAGTGCCTCCAAATCTCCCTAAATCCAGTCATTTTCTCTCAATATCCCGTCCACATCCATGTAGTATCACATCCAGGTACTATAATGATGTAAGTTCTCATAATAAAATAATGTATTTACATTAGGTACATTGTGGATTGATGCAGGAACTTTCTAAATCTAATAACATGACTGTTTATTTCATTCCCTGCATTGTCTACAGACTGATATTTAAAATATACATTTGATTATATCCTCTCGCTGTTTAACATTCTTCAATTTTCCGAGTTGCATTTAGAATAAAATCCAAATTCCTTAGCATCACAGCACACAGTGTTGCTGTGATCTCAACTTTGTGTCATGTCTGACCGCTTCTACAGGTATCCTGCCTCCAACCATATACAGCTCTTTCCGCGTCCCTGAGAGGGCCATGCATGCCCACGCCTACCGGCTTTGCCCATGCCACTGCATCTTTCCTCCTACCCGTTCTACTCCCTTGGTTTGCCCCTAGTCATCCTTCAAGACTAAAGCTAAAATAAAGTGCATTTCAGGACAAGTGTAATATGCTGCTGCTAAGTCGCTGCTAAGTCACTTCAGTCGTGTCCGACTCTGCCGGTCCCTGGGATTCTCCAGGCAAGAATACTGGAGTGGGTTGCCATTTCCTTCTCCAATGCATGAAAGTGAAAAGTGAAAGTGAAGTTGCTCAGTCGTGTCCGACTCTTAGCGACCCCATGGACTGCAGCCCACCAGGCTCCCCCGTCCATGGGATTTTCCAGGCAAGAGTACTGGAGTGGGATATGCTTGCTGTATTATTTATGAATACCCAATTCTGCTAAAAAGAATTACAGAAACAAGGAGAACTGATAATATTAAGTATGGAAATAAATAACCCAAGAGACTTCTTAGACATCACTAAAGGATGTAGGAAGGGACAGAAAGACTATTTAAGCATCAGACTGTCATGAAGCTCTCAGGTCTTAAATTGGCTCCATTTAGTGATGTCCAATATTTACCCCCATTTTATTTCTCATTAGACTGTGAGCATGTTTGATGTCAAGGACTAAAATGTTCTTATTCAGAGCATCTAAAATAGAGCCTCTGATGCATTTTGGTTAAATTATGAAAGAATTTATGAAAGAATTATGAAAGAATTAATTGCAACAATTAATTAGGGTCAGTTGAAACCAGAATTCAAGTGTCCCAAATGGATTATTAGGCAGAACCAGAACCTTACAATTTCTCAAAGTCTTGAGTGATGGTGAGTGAAAATAAGACTTCATCACTTAGAGCTATATCTTTCCCTAAGCAATCTGAGGTGGGGAGGGCAAAGGCATTGATTCTGGATAACCACAGGGAAAAACATCCAGTTTGATATTCATTGTGGAAGGTCAAATGGAAAAATAACTAAAGAGCTAGGAACCTTAGCAAGCATGTAAGATTTCTGAAATCCTGTCAAGGTTCACAGCGTTTTTCCAGGAGTAACAGCTCCAGTATTCCCCCAATAGCTTCCTGCCACCTTCCTGAGATCCCTGGTCACAGGATGTTACTATCTTTATTGTCATTCTAAATAGATGAGCATTCACCTATTAGATGAACATCAACTTTAATCAAGAGTGTCATGGCCTCCACCCTATTTCTTACTTTTTGTCCTTACTGGGTTGAAAATGACAGAGATTTTTAAAACAAAATGCCTATACATAGGGACAGGCAGCCACCTGCAACAGTCACTTTGAGCAGAAACCAAGGCAAATAATCCCAGTGCTTTTCTGTCTCCCAGGAAGGGCACTAATTTCTTTCTTTCTCTTGTCTGGTAAGCCTGTTAGTCCTCCCTGGCGCTGCTCCTGGTTCTCTCGATTTCTCTCTCATTCTTATTCACATGGTCCAGGGCCTCTTTCCCCTCTCTCCACACTCTGCTCTGTCTCTCTTGATCTCCTTATTTTCACTCTGTTCCTTCTCTCTTGTGTTTCCTTCTTCTTCTTTTTCCAGGTCTTTTGGTCCATTCCTCAGTCCCTCCGCTGGAGTCTCAGAGAATGCGACTGGGAATTATCTACCAAAAGACACAAATGAAAAGCAAAAGCACTGAGTTCTAACCGAAGCAGGGATTTATCCACCTGGTTGTCATAGCACTTCACCAGATACAAAATTCATCCAGAAAAGTATCAGAACATAATTTATTTTAATTTACCTTAACTTAGCAAGTAATCAAATACTCTGAAAACCTTTTTTGATTAAAAAGTAGTAAGAAAGAGCAAGGTGATTTTAAATTAAATTAAACATATCGCATAATTCTGTGCAAGTGTTATAAGTCAATACATTTAAAATATCTTGTTTTGCCATACCTTGGAAAAATAATTTTTAGTCTTAAGCTACATGTGCATTAAAGTATAACTGACAAACCATAAAACAATTTCCATTAATTTTTCTTGTAAAGACATCCCAAGTGCCCAGGCAGAAAATTCAAACTTTTAAAGGCATTTTGGAATAGCAATATATTTACAAAATTGTTTTGCCCTGTCAAACATGGCTGTAAAACTTTAAAAAGCAGAATTTCAGGTCACTGAGAATTTTGTACAAAATTTGCTAATATACAAATAATTTTACCTTTGGACAAAATTGTTTCATAAAAAATTTTGCTGTAGTAAAGTATTTTCCCTTAGAATGATAGGGTTATAGTGTATTTTCTTAAATATATGCTTTTCTTGTATGCTCTCCAATAAAGAAAAAAGATAAAATCTTCCTCCAAAATATAAAAGCTGAATGCCAACTCATTTTTATGCTTTTAAAAATTAATAAAAGTAACATAAATCAAATAGGCATTCCACAAATGACATTCTTTGATGTGTAATATTTTTAGTATTTTGATAGCTTTCCTCTTCTGTAAGTTTCTTTTTCAACAAAGTTCTCTGGGAAATTGTGTCCTCTTGTGGTCACTGGCAAAAACAACATGTTTTTGCAGGAAGAATTAATCCAAACAATGGAAATAGGATTTAAGGCTTCAGGAAAAGCCACTTGTGAAAAAAGGAAATCCCTTGAAGTGAAGAGAGAGATGAAAGTTGTGAGTAATTAGAAAGGGAACTTTAGCAGGAAAAACACAGAATGTAAATCATTCACCTTATATTTAAATTATTTGATCATCAGATGATTAAAAAGAAGAGATAAAAATGATTACTATGTAGGAAAATTGTGGCCATGACAAAAGCCGCTATGGATAACTGTGTATTTCTTACATTATTTCTTCAGTCATTCCAGCAATTCTGAAATAAGTGAGAGCATATTTCAACCAATTTAAGTAGCAGCAAAGCTGGGACATAAACTTTCTAGCATGCAAACCCAATAAGGTGATAAAAGGGTTGAGGGGAGACTCCTAAGGATTCTATACTTTTCCACACCGATTCTTCTCTCCCTGCAAGTCTTTTGTATTATGTCTCCTAATCCCATCCTAATTTTCAGTGCAGAATGTCAGATATTTTAAAGATTAATATTTATTGAAAATTTGATTTGCTTATTTGAGGTGCTGTTGGCAACTCAATTTCTTGTGCTTTATACTTTTCCATTTTATTTCTGAATTGGAAGCTTCAAATTTCATAATTTTTTATCCTATTCTTAAAGAAGATCGAGAAAGACAGAGGCAGAATCAGTCAAATTCATGAATTAAACTATCAGTAAAGGAGAAAGAGAGTGACCTCTTTAGGCGAAGGTAAAACATCCTGAAAACTACCAGTGTCACTGAAAAAGAATCTGCTTTCACACAATTATTCAGGTGACTTGTGCTGACACAGACCCTTATATTCCATTTAAAATTCCCTCATTTAAATAATGAAGTCGGCAATCCCAATCCCTGGGAAGTATTCAAAACAAGATGAAATCTAAAGTGTACATTCTCATCTGAGATTTACTCAAATGCAGCCTTTTCCAATCTGCGCCCCCTTCTGTGTGAATGTTTCTGTGCTTCATTCATGCAATCCAAAGAAATTATTTCACAGAACTCTTAAGCCAACAAACAGGTGGTAGGTCACCCAAAACCTGAAGGGAAAGAGTAGGACCATACTCAAGTGATCACCTTTTGTGCAAATCCCAACTCCAAACTGTACCATCTTGCTAATGTTATAGTGTATGTATGTTTCTTTTCCTTCTCTGAAAGTATTTATAAAGGTTGCTAGGAGAATGCCAGTGCAGATTCAAACTTTAAGAATACAGATACATACATATTTTTTGCAGATGCTGAGTATGAGATTCGTAACTCTATTACTTCTAACAGTATTCTTTTTTTCACATTTTAACACAGTACACATTCCTCAGGAAGGACTGTGAACATGCCAAGTTTGCAGTTTGAAAACAAAGCTCGTTTTGAATTATCCAATTGCAAAAGAAAAACTTTTTTGTTTTCAGTTAATTTTTTAGGGCATTTATTTTAGAAGTAGATTAAATGATTTAATTCCAATGCGTTCAGAATTCCCAAAGAAGGTAGCCTTCCATTGACATCCTTTAAGTCAGAGTTCAGCCCCAAAGGGAAATTCCTAAGACCCTTTTTAAAGAGCCTGAAATTGGGATTTTAGAACTACGTAAGTTTTCATATGGTAAACTAAATATTGTGGAAGTCATCATTATTGTTGCATATACAAAATATCCAGAATTATATTCAACTCTTAAGGCATAAAAAGAGAGTTTGCCTTTATTCTTGCCCCAGTAAGTGTCATTAAGAAATGTGTTACATAAATGTTAAGTAGAATACAGATGGGACAATGGGCCAGGAAAGGTTCCAGCTTGCAAAGTAGGAGCATTTTGAGAGGTAACTCGTTAGTCAAGCTACAACCTTCTGTTTAAAAACTAACTTTTAAACACTCAAGAACTTTTATCCTCATTTTTCATTCCTTTGAAGAGTAGGAGAGAATGTTTTTTGTTTCTTTTTTTTCCCCCAGAACTAAAATTATTCGATGTGACTCGGTCAAGAAGACTCCGTGCCTGGGATAGTTCTGGTTTAGTTCATTCATGTTAAACCCTATTTTAAGCATTCTGGCATCCATAGCATGGCCTCACTCCCGGGGATCCCTGTAGGCAGTGGCTAGGAGCTCTTTATCTCCTGGAGTTGAGTGTCCAGAGAAGGGCTGGGCTCATTTTAAACGGAACTAGTCTTAGAGATTGATGATTTTGCAAATCGGCCAGCTAATGCTGCGCTGTTGTGGACTTGGTTTCTCCTTCGTCTTCTCTCCCCCCGTTTTCATCCCAGTACCCACCCCACCCCGCCAACTCCCCTTGGGCAGGTAAGGTTTCCCTAACCTTGCCCACACTTGCGTGTCTTCCTTACCCATAGCCACAAAGGAAAGAGTCCAATTATTTGATCTCTTTATTTTCGAGTATTCTGCTGAATGGGGGAGAAAATAACACTTGAGATTGATCTTAAAACAACCACCACCACCACCCACAGACATGGGTGACGTTCAAATAAGAACTGCGGAATACTCAGAGATCAAAAGTTAAGAAAACAATTTTTGCCTATTCTCTAACTGCTCCAGGAAATCATATCCTGTGGGCACAAGATGCGCTCACAGGTGTGACTTATCTGAATGTGCTTTAAGAAGACCCGGCTGTAAACTATTAAGTGGAGGTCAAGTAGAATCTGATTTTCAGACAGGCATTCATTTAAAAATATGTCAGCGACCCGAGAAGCAGGCATGTTGGCACGCTGTGGTCATTGTCTATGAATATTTGTAAAAAAATAGTGATAGACGAACCCTACAGGTCGCCCCTCCCACGAAAGTTTAGCCTCCTTCGCCCTCCGCGGAATGAATCCTTCTTGTCCTCACTTCCCTAAAAGGCTGAACCCTTCAACCGGTCCCCGGCGCTCCAGACCTCAGGGTTTCTGGGACCGGACTGCAGCCGCGAGCCTCAGCGGGGCACAGCCACGTGGCCTGCCCGCGCCTCGCCTGGGCTCCCGCCTGCTCCTCCGGACACTGTGGGCCGAGACCCTCCGTCTGGCCCAGAAAAGGAAGCTGCTCTGAGTTAATTCACTGCTTAGAGTCCAGACGATGGAGAGGGTGAGCAGACCTCGGCCTGCACAGGGTACCAGAACACAAGGCACGCAACTTCCGCACCCCCAAATGTGCCCCGAAAACCAACTACTGCTTTTAACTTCTGGTTTGCTTTGCAACTTAAGAAATGAACATAGAACGGTTATTCTCTCCCGACTCGTATAAAAAAAAAAAAAAAAAGCCTAGCATTGCAAAAATGGGCTTCTCTTTCACAGTAGCATCCTTTCTTTTCCAGCTCACCAACTTTTGTTGCTTCCGACTTGCCAGAATCTACATTAACACCTTCTTCTGGGCCTCTTCATTGTGACTTATTAAACAGAAACGCTTAAAATGTTAAAGTGTCCAAATAATTGCGGTGCGTTTGTTCACGCGGAACAGAATAGCTTACTGAATCTCCTAGGAGTGGAGAATGAGGGTGGGGAAGGGGGCCCTCGCAGCCCTCAGCCTCGCGTGTCCAGGCAATGTTGAGTTCCCATCTCACTCTCTCAGAGCCGACATTTACAGTCATAACGCAGGGCCTTATCTGGGAAGGGGATGAGGCTGAAGTGGCCACGGGCACTCCACCTTGGGCTAGCAGCACAGGCAATCAGGGCCGCGGCGAGGACACTGCGCTGCCACCTCCTGCCCTGCTGCCTTCTCCAAGAACAGGACTGCCTTCTCCGGGGGAATGAACTTCTGCATTTTTCTAGCACCTTCGGAGGTGTAGTCCTTTGGGTGTTGGGAAACGTCATATTGGGTCACTGTGGAGGGAAAAGAAAGGCCCAGCTGCTTCTCGAGGAAGAATGAGAGAACAGGCCGAGGAGCAGATCTACAGTCCCTGGAGCGGCCACGTCTTCAGAAACGCCCACGACCTCAGGACCAGCCACAGTGGTTTGGCCGCTGGGACTCCTGACCATCGGGTGGGCTCCGCCGTCGCAGGTATTCTTGCCAGTACCCCCGCCCCAGCAATCCCAAACCGCGCCACGGACCTAAAGGGTACTGGGGCGAGCTGAGACTTCCACCCACTGTGTAGAAGCTGGTGTCGCCGCTGCTGTCACAGCCGCTCCAGGAGGGACCGACAAGGCGGCGGGTACCGTCCCCTCCGGTCGCTTCCCCGGGCTGCGCTCGGGTGCGGGGGTGCGGCCCGCGCGCTCCGGCGCGGAAGGAAATCGCCCCGCGCCCGCGGGCGGAGGGCGGCGGGGAAGAAAGGGGGAGGGCAGCAAGGAGGCGGGCAGAGGGGCCGGCCGCCTGGGCCAGGTCGTTTTTGAATGGTTTGGGAGGACGAATTGTTAGACCCCGAGGAAGGGGGGTGGGGACGGAGAAAGGGGGGCTGGAAAGCGGAAACTTTCCTATAAAACTTCGAAAAGTCCCTCCTCCCCACGTCAGGCCAATGACACTGCTGCCCCCAAACTTTCCGCTTGCACGGGAGGTATAAGAGCCTCCAAGTCTGCAGCTTTCGCCCAGCTCCCAGACACCTCGCGGGCTCGCCAACACCGGCAGCGTTTCCAGGAGGCCGAGCGGGGTGTGCGTGCGGCCGTTGGGCGCCTTCTTTTTGGACCTCGGGGCCATCCACACCGTCCCCTCCCCCTCCCGCCTTCCTCCCCGCCTCCCCCGCGCGCCCTCCCCGCGGAGATCCTCCCTGTCCCTCCTCCCGCTCCCTCCTCCGCGGGCCGCACCGCCCGGGCCGGCGCCGCGCGCGGGGGAAGCTGGCGGGCTGAGGCGCCCCGCTCTCCTCCTCTTCCCCGGGCCGCCCTTCTGCCCCGGGCCCGCGAGGCCGCACGTCGCCGCCCAAGAGATGATGCAGGACGTGTCCAGCTCGCCAGTCTCGCCGGCCGACGACAGCCTGAGCAACAGCGAGGAGGAGCCGGACCGGCAGCAGCCCCCGAGCGGCAAGCGCGGGGGGCGCAAGCGGCGCAGCAGCCGGCGCAGCGCGGGGGGCGGCGCGGGGCCCGGCGGGGCCGCGGGCGGGGGCGTCGGAGGCGGCGAGGAGCCTGGCAGCCCGGCCCAAGGCAAGCGTGGCAAGAAGTCTGCGGGCTGCGGCGGCGGCGGCGGCGCGGGCGGCGGCGGCAGCAGCAGCGGCGGCGGGAGTCCGCAGTCCTACGAGGAGCTGCAGACGCAGCGGGTCATGGCCAATGTGCGGGAGCGCCAGCGCACGCAGTCACTGAACGAGGCGTTCGCCGCGCTGCGGAAGATCATCCCCACGCTGCCCTCTGACAAGCTGAGCAAGATCCAGACCCTCAAGTTGGCGGCCAGGTACATCGACTTCCTCTACCAGGTCCTACAGAGCGACGAGCTGGACTCCAAGATGGCAAGCTGCAGCTATGTGGCCCACGAGCGGCTCAGCTACGCCTTCTCGGTCTGGAGGATGGAGGGGGCCTGGTCCATGTCCGCGTCCCACTAGCAGGCGGAGCTCCCCACCCCCTCGGCAGGGCCGGAGACCTAGGTAAGGACCCGGCGCCTCTGCGCCCCTTCGCCGCTCAGGTGGCAGACAGATTGAAGGCTGGGGTGCGGCTCCCGGTCCACCTGGCCTTCCTCCCCGTCTCCCACTCCCCTTTCACACCCAGCCTGGCACCGCCACCTCATCCCCCCGCGCGTTCCTGCAAGGCAGCTCAGTCCCCACTAGGGAGAGGAGGATGCGCCCTGGAGAGGGGTGTGCGTGTGCGTGAGTGTGCGTGACAGGAGGGAAGACTGAGAAAGATCCGAGGGTCACGGGTAAGGACAGCCTTGCCAGCGCCTCTCTTTCTTTTGGCTTTAAGTTTTCGTTCTCCTTAAAACAAATGTTTCCAAATTCCACCTCCTCCGTCTTTCCGCCCACCCACTTCCTCTTGCCCTTGGGCTGAAATCCTTCCAGGTTGTTCAACGCAATTTCTCCGTGGTGGTGATAAGAACAGTGCTCACTAGTTTTACAGAACAGCCACAGAGACCCAAACAATAACCAACTTTCCCCCCCTCTGGGTTTTTGCAGATGTCATTGTTTCCAGAGAAGGAGAAAATGGACAGTCTAGAGACTCTGGAGCTGGATAACTAAAAATAAATATATTTGCCAAACATTTTCTTGGAAATTAGAAGAGCAGAACCCAAATTCAAAGAAACAGGGCGTGGGGCGCACTTTTAAAAGAGAAAGCGAGACAGGCCCGTGGACAGTGATTTCCAGACGGGCAGCGGCACCATCCTCACACCTCTACATTCTGATAGAAGTTTGAACAGTTGTTTGTGTTCCTCCTCTTTTTTTTTTTTTTGACGAAGAATGTTTTTATTTTTATTTTTTCATGCATGCATTCTCAAGAGGTCGTGCCAATCAGCCACTGAAAGGAAAGGCATCATTATGGACTTTCTCCATTTTAAAATGGTAACGATCAGAGGAATTTTAAGAACACCTTTAGAAATAAAAATACTGGGATCAAACTGACTCACAAAATCACAGTCAGTTAATTCCTTTTTTCATTCTTCCTCTGAGGGAAAAAAAAAAAAACTTAAAATAACAAAAAACAACATTCTATTTATTTATTGATGACCCACGGTAAAATGCAAATAGATCCGGTGTCTAAATGCATTCATATTTTTATGATTGTTTTGTAAATACCTTTGTACATTATTTTTCTGCAATAAATAAATATGATTGAAAATTGTAAGAACCTTAAAGTTTGGTCTATATTTTTAAAGGACTAAGTTGGCAGTAAATACCTGCTTGTTTAACTCTGGAGACACCCAGGAGGGTGAGAGGGCATTAATATAAACAAAGCAGTGAAAAACTCAAACTGGTTATTGACAGGTAGGGGCATGTTATGTAGAAAGACAGCTTTATCACTATTCCCATTTGGTGTTCAGTGAACTTAGCATCTCTCCTTCATCTCTTATCAGGTCCCCAGACAGCAAAAACTTAATAGTTATTCACCTCTCTTGCTTATATTTTGAGAATGCAGTTGTAAAACAGTTAAGCAAATAAGCAGTAGAAGTCAGCACTATTTTCTCTTGTTACTGTGTGTTTTTGTCATACTCTCCACACTTTATGAGGACTTTTAAGTAATAGGTTTATTTCAGTGAAAGTATGCATAAAGTGTTATCAAAACTACCTATCTATAGATAGATGTGTATACACACATGTAAATGACTACAAATGTATAGAAAATAAAGTTTAATTCCACATGAAAGAGAATTCCACTTATACTTTGCTTAACTTTCTTTCACGAACAAGAATGACATTTAATGTTGTTTGCTAAAACAGAAAGTCAAAGTTTTAATATTTTCCCATATTGATATCCATTTGGAAAGCAAGCTCCTTATCAGCTGCTCCATACAACTACACCTGAATTTTCAGTATCTTCAGTAATTATTGGAACAGTTATAATTTTAAATGCTATATCTGTTCATTTTCTAGTCAGTTCACTAGCAAATATATTTTGTAAAATTTATCCACAGAATTTTTCCCTGGTTACTTACATGTATACAAAATCTGATTCAGTTAGGTAAAAGAGTTAACATGGACAAATGGTACTTGAATTTTATTTCATTCTAGTTATTTCTGGGCCAGAAAAATACTAGCTTTTATAATGAATACCATTAGAAATAGTTTGTATCACTAAGTTCTTAAGTTATATCCAGCTTATTGCCTTCAAGTATAATTAGGGATGTATTCGAACTGGAAAATAATTTTGCTGCCTAATTCAAATAATGACTATGGCAAATAAATGCATGACTCGAAACAGTGTTTGCTCAGCTCTGGTTGAGGTTATTATATTACCTGAAGGTTTCCCCTCTTTTTCACACATCATCATAGAATGCTGACATAACAATATTGTAAATTTATTATTGTAAGTATTTTAGACCATGTTTTGCAATAAGGAGCCTGTAGAATTTACTTATACCAAAAGATTAGTGAAAGCTTCAGGAAATGCTTTTTTACATTTTTATAGTTCTTTACAAAATAACAGGATGGAAACTGAGTATTTGTGGAGTGCATGTGTGTGTGTGTATGTGTGTGTAAAACAGAAATGTAAAGAGGATGCCCTAGAAAATGAGGGAGGGCATCTAGAAGGTGATTTTCTCTTTTGTGTCATCGAACCACCTCCATTTTCTAAATTGTTCATGGAGGAATCTTGTTACTAGCTTGGTCTGACTATTTGATATTTCAGATTTCTTGACGTACATCAGAATGGAGCTGACCATCCGGCTGAGAAGGTAATTCCGATCTTATCTCTGATGATATAGAAACTAAAAGTTTCAAAAAAGGTAGCCTTCCATTTGCCTTTTTTCTTTTTTTTTCTTGTGTGTGTGTGTGTGTGTGAGAGAGAGAGTTCTTGACTTGGGAGAAAAGCAAATGTCACATTTATGTTGAGTAATACTAAATACTGAACAAGCTAATATTTTTCTTGAGATTTTCAGATAAATGAATGAAAGAAATGTGGTGAACAGTTTTGCTTTGAGTGAGAAGGATTCACAGTGGAAAATATTAACTATAAGAATCCAGTTTTCAGCTTGCCAGACTATTTCTGTATACCCATCTTTCCCCATCCCTTACACACCACAGTGCCAATTCTGCTTCATAACAGAAATGAAGCACCTGTGTTTCTATCCATGTTTCCTATTTTCATCTCATTTCATTTTTATTACCTATTCATATTTAAAGGGCATTTAGGATGAATTACCTGTTTCAGAAGTGAGAATTACATGTGGTATCTGGACCCAGGAGTCTTTACCCTTTAACCAGAAGGTATTCAGTGAAGGGAAAGTATTATATTAGATTGTCTTGGATGAATTCTAAATAACTGACTAAGAACGTTTCCTCTGCTGTGCATATGATCTTTTAATCATGGTTTTAATTTCGTTGGATTGATAGGCTTCAATCATAAGAAAGCAGTACGTTTGTGTTCCCATTACACACATTTCCCCTCTTTATGCACACACTTGCTAACAAACAGATGCACAAATGATAATTCATGCACAGTTGCAGGTACCCTCCCCAAAGTGGAACATTTTAATAAACGTTAAAGAGTAGAAACTCTCGCAACCTGTGTAGTTTTCCCCCACACTCAGCAAGGACACAAGCTTTTTGCTCCTTCGGTCCTCAGGCTCATATTCATAATGGAGCTTTTTAAGGGACATTTGGCCTCTTGCAAAAAAGTCGAGCATTTTGCACATTCCACGGTTTGGCAAACTCAGAACTGGTTATTTTCTCTAGACCGGTATCAAGTTCTTCTCAGGCATATGATTTCACTTGAAGTCCTGCCCAGGAATCCTTCAAAGTGAGCGTTTGTCCCACTCTCATGATGTCAGGCGGTTTTCCCTGCATCTGTAATTTGAAGAAAAACAAACAAACCTGCGGGGAACAAACGCCACGGAAACCCAAACAGAACTCCGTGGGGAGCGGGAGTCTCACCTGCGGCTAGCGCGGGCGGAGGCGGGCCCGGACGCCCCGGCGTGGGTGGCGGGCGGGCCGCACCGTGGGGAGGGCGACAGTGTCCGAGGCCTCCGGGGACCGCGTGGACAGCCCCTGGCCCCGCGTCGGGCCGCTGGGCGCGGAGGAGGCGGCTCCAAGTGTCAGCGGTAGCAAGGGGAGCAGCAGCAAGAGATTCAGGCAAAGGCCCAACTTCGTATTTCCAGAGACAGGCCCGCATCAGCCACAAACAGGGGTCGGGAGAGGGGTTCCCCGGGGGCCACTTTTCCAGATTTTTCTCCTGGTTTGCCGTATAGCGTGCCCCGCCCCCAGCACCAGCAAAAGTGCAAGGAAAGTGTACGGGCAAAGCGGAAAGAGAAATAGGTTTTCTCATAATTTCTGAAAGCCGATCACCCCACTGATTCGCAGGCACCTAGCAACCGAAGCCCTCGAAAACGCAAACGGGATTATTAATAATCCTTGCTTACTGAACAGCAAAAGATGGACCCAGTAAACAGGCCATGGGATACATTTTCCATTTGCTTTTGTCCCAAGGCCCCAGAACGTGAGCCCTCCTAATATTTTCTTAGCAAATCAAAGCACGTGTCCTTTGAAGAAGGTGTGTAATTGGAGTTTAAGGCATGTATGGAATTCCCAGATGTCTATAAAGTAAGAAGGAGCATGTGGCAGGTCACTGGAAGGTGGGGCAGGTTAAACTCACTGGCAGGAAAGTTCTCCTTTTCTATTCTCCTTTATGAGGGCCGCGGAGATAAGCCTTTGGGAAAGGATGGGACGGGTCATAATAAATATCCAGCTTCTCCTATCAGAGTCACAGTAACCATGGTAAAAAGCACATGGTCAGAAAACCTCAAAGAAAACACTCAATTATAGCCGGGATTTCGTGGGCGCCCTGCAATGAGATCGTTTGGGGTTTGCTGCAGCTAGGGCCTGGATCCCCCTGCAGCCTTTCTTGTTTACGTGGACTGTTTTCTTTTCCTTCTATTTCCGCACCCCACCCCCCACCCCCGCCCCAGTTTGTGGATGTGTCTTCGTGCTTATGCGGGCCATTTAGGCTGGAGCCAGAGGAACAAAATTCCAGATTAGGAAAAGAAGAAAGCAATGCTAAAAGCATTCATCCCAGAAGGCAGCCTTTGGGGGGGTGGGGGGAGGGGAGATTGTGAGCAAATGAAGTTTCTGTAAAGCGTGCTCTCTACCTCAGAGAGCAATGCTCAATGCAAAGGCAGTAATGAAAATTAGCTGCTCCTTGTCCCTCACTGCGCTGAGGTATACGGATGTGTAAGAGACGGTCGAATTTAGGCGCGAGTTTGCTGCTGCTTAAGCAGGTTTCTTTGCTTTTTGTTTTGTTTTTGGTCTAGTGCCGGAATCCGAGAAAATATGACTTTTCTCCTTGGGTTCAAGATGGTGCCGTCAGTTACCTGGACAGTGGGACCAGAGGCAGAAGTAAGGAACCGGTTTCTGCGGAAGAAACTGGCCTTGGCAAAGGTTGGCGCTAGGAAGGGGGTGAAGTTGGGTCACCTGTGGCTGGGGGGCAGAGGTGTCCCAGCGAAACTAACTAGAACAAAACGCGCCACAGACCCCACCACTGAGGCAGGCAGAGAGGGGAAAGGGACGCGCCTGGCGTGAGGCAAGCGTGACAAGTGAAAAGTTAAGCAGGTACCTGAAGGAAGTTTATCTTGCCCAGATGTTAGGGCTTTTATGAAATGTCACGTGAAGAGAACAGATGTACAACTTGCAAATGGGGCCACGCCTGTAAATATAAGGGAAGCAAATGCTTGGAAGGAAAACCCAGGCATAAATCATCAGCCTCCTCCGCTAGATATCTATTCTCTCCTTTAAATATTTGCTTCCGGAAAGAGAAGACACATCTTAAGTGCGTCTTCCAGAAGGGGTCACAGTCCAATCCTCTGGCCAGCGCCACCCTACCCCATCCCTCCCTCATCCCCCACCCCCCAGATGTGTATAAGAGACAGGAGAGAGACGGGGTACCAGGGGCAGACGGCCAGCAACGACTCGGGCCCGCGCGCAGGTCCACAGCAGGTCCTCCAAGAGAGTGGAGATCGACCCCGGCCGGCCCACCAGGTTTTAAAGCCCCTACGGTATATGCCCCGGGAGGGAGGCTCTGCTCCCAGTCGGCTAGCTTCCCGCTGCGGCTCGGGGTCCGAGCCCCCACCCAGGCCGCTCTTGCCTTCCAACCCTAGCCAGAAGCCCCGAGACCCCCCGAAGGAACGCCAGGCTCCCGCCCCGCTGCAGACTCCTGAATGCCGCCCCACGGAACTCCTCCTCCAAGGTCGGGTCACAGGGGTCACAGGCCGCAGCCGGATCGCGGGAGGCCCCGGGTTCACTCACCCTCGCTGCCACCAGCTGCCACCAGCTTTTCCTCAGACGCGAAGCCCTCCAGCATGAGCCTCGCCAGCTCCCGTCTTCACTACGTTTTTCCTCGGCTCCGC
This sequence comes from Oreotragus oreotragus, assembly GCA_006410675.1. Lineage (NCBI taxonomy): Eukaryota > Metazoa > Chordata > Mammalia > Artiodactyla > Bovidae > Oreotragus > Oreotragus oreotragus. Next base: position 157,858 of record SJYX01024169.1, read on the forward strand.
CCCCGCCCTGGCCCGCTGTGCGCACGCGCGTCCCTTTCTGCCCGCCCATTGGCGCCGCGGGCCCCGCCTCTGACCAGTGCCGGATCCAGGCCNCAGACGCGAAGCCCTCCAGCATGAGCCTCGCCAGCTCCCGTCTTCAGTACGTTTTTCCTCGGCTCCGCCCCCGCCCTGGCCCGCTGTGCGCACGCGCGTCCCTTTCTGCCCGCCCATTGGCGCCGCGGGCCCCGCCTCTGACCAGTGCCGGATCCAGGCCGCTGGGGTGATTCCACGTGTAACGGCCTCCGGCCCAGTAAGGGCTGGGCGGAGGCATTTCTTCTGTCTACCTTCCATAGGGCGACACTCGGTTGGATCCTGGGTTGGACCACCTGAACCCCCAAGTCCGTAGGGGCTAGGCAAGCCCGGAAGCCCCCAGGAATGTAGTAGGATGAGGACGTTGGATGGCGGATGCAACTGGCCCCCAAACTGGCTTTCAGCTCCACCACCAGCTCCGCGTCTACAGGTTCCTGGGTTTCTCTGACTGCAAGTTAGGAAAAAATATAATAGCGTGAAGAAAAAAATTGTTGCCTGCTATTCCAGTTCTGTCAGGATCAAGCCATTAGCCCCTGCAGTTGCTCACCAACTGTGGGCCCTGGGACCAATTTTAGGATGAGCGACTTCACTTTCATGCAGTGGAGAAGGAAATGGCAACCCACTCCAGTGTTCTTGCCTGGAGAATCCCAGGGACAGGGGAGCCTGGTGGGCTGCCGTCTATGGCGTTGCACAGAGTCGGACACGACTGAAGCGACTTAGCAGCAGTAGCAGCAGCAATGTACTTCAGGTATACTTAAGATAGGTTAAGATGCATCTCTAAGGAAAAAATTCAGATAACCCTAGGAAATACAAAACTGCTGTGGGCTCAGCCAGGGATTGAAGATGATGCAGGGACCTGGTTGAGAGAATCATGTTGGGAGTCTGGAAACTGGGAGAATCAAGCACCCAGGCTTCCTATCTTTGTATGGGTTGGCGGAATGAAGAAGGAAACGTGGATGGTGAAAATATTGTCTAGGATCAAGTACCACTTGCTAGTTTTAATAGCTCAGAAAATTATTTCCGCCCTTCTCTGACCATTGTGGCAGGAGGGCAGGTCTTAGCTGCTCAGTCATGTCCATCTCTGTGACCCCATGGACTGTAGCCAGCCAGGCTCCTCTGCCCATGCGATTGTCCAGACAAGAATACTGGAGTAGACTGCCATTCCTTCTCCAGGGAGTCTTCCTGACCCAGAGAGTGAACCCAGGTTTCCCTGGCTTTAGAAGCAGATTCTTTGCCATCTGAGGATAGAGGACACCCTATTAATCCCAGACTCCTCCTCCTTTCCTTACTCTGAAGTTTGAGTTAGTTTGATCTAGTTCATTTTTCAGCTCTCCCTCTGCCGTCCATCCATTCTTCCATCTGGTTGTTTATTCATTCATTCAGTAACACTTCTTGAGTACCTCCTAGGTACTAGGCTCTGTGCTGGGAGTTAACCTGAGAAATGAGTACAAACAAGAAATGGTCTCCTTCAACAAGTTCAGTGTCTGATAGATGGATAAAGCATTTCTCATTCTATCTATCCAACACTTTCACTTTTTCTGTGGATCTTATCCTGTGTCATCTCTCTCTTGAATCACCGATCCCTCCCCGTCTAATAGACCATCCCCAGGATCCTTTTGTCTTGCTGTGGTTTCTTCTCCACTGCATTACTGAAACTGCAGTCTCCATGCAAATTCAGTGGTGCCTTCGCCTTTGTTTTCACTCTCCCTCTCTACTATTTCTTGCTGTCAGTCATTCTTGCTTTGGAACACCTTCTTTTGCTTTTTGATGCCACGTACTCTTGGTCCTCCTCCTACCTCACTAGCTGTTCTTTCTTGGGTTCTTTTCACTGACTTCTCACCTACTTCTCAACCTATAAATATCGGGGTACTTAGGGTCCTATCCTTAGTCCCCTTGTCGACCTATCCATTCTGCTTATGTGATTTCATCTAATCATGTGGTCTTAGGTGCCATTTACAAGCAGATGACTCCAAAACAAGATTTCTAACAGTGACCTCAGCCTGTAAGTCCTGACTTCTCAAAATAACAGCTTACTTGCCATCTCCACAGGAGTGTCTAACTAGGATCCCAAACTTAACTTGGCCCACTGAAATATTTTCACCCCCAAACATGTACCTCTCTGTTTTTCCCAGTTTAGCAAATGTCACTGCCATCCATTTAGTTATTCAAGCCAGATTCTAGGAGCTACATTCCCCACCCCCCCACCCCCAGCTTTATTGAGGTATAACNTCTAGGTGGCTCGGGTGTGGGTGGTTTGGGTGGAGGGCGCATTTCTTTCCTGCCCGTGTTTTCTTTCTTCACATTCCCCATCCCCCACGTTAGTCTCTTAGCCTCTCAAAGACGTTTGATCCTGAGAAACATATCGAATCTCGGTTTGGAAAAGCTGAAACTAATCAATTGCCTTTTTGAAGGGGTAGAGAGTGATAAGAAGAGCGAAGGAATGCCAGGCCTGACAGACCCGAAACCTTCAAGATGCTTGAATGAGCTGAAAGACATGCGGGTTATCCCTCCCTCCTGGGGAGGATCCAGAGCGCTGGGGATCCCAGCCGCCCATGGGGTAGGGACTTCACCAAGTTAAATCATTGGTTTGGTTGAAAGATTTGTTTTTTTCTTTTTTTAATGACTTGTACAGATAGGACTTCCCCCCCCACCCCCACATGTAAGAAGGAAGTTCGCTTTATAAACAAAATTAAAATGAATTAGCAGTTGCCCAGTTGTGGAACAGTCTAATTCCTTTCTCTGTATTTAAGAGAGAGGTTCATGGGGGTTCTTGTGAATGTTACCTACCATGTGGCACAGGCTTGGGTCTCTGTCCATATTAAGGTTTTAAATATTTGTTGACAATAACTCTGAGGTTGTATATTAAGTGAATTGTGCTGTGACTGTTCCTGTAAATGCAACACTATTCCCGAGTCTTTGTTAAACTGACATTGCACCTGGCTTACAGTTACTCTTTAGCGACCAGTTCAGCTTTCTTCTTTAAACAGAACTTCAAAGTTGGAGTATTTTTTACACAATATTAAATTAAAATTTATTGTCAGAATTTTTCTGAGTCCTTTCTGGATTTCCAAAGGTGTGATCAAAATGGAAATATATTCGAAGTGATCACATTAGCTTTAAGGGTTAATCATTTTTTTTTTTTTTAATGCACAAGACTAGATGAACAGACATACCTCTTTTCTCCATAGCATGAAATCTAAACACCCATCTAGCCACCCCTGGAGGAACTTAACCTTGCTTTGTCACCTTTGGGTACAGAACATATCTGGTGATGATCCGGAAGGGCCTTGGACTAAAATCTCAGATCCTCCCCCTCTGCATTTGCCCAGCCTTGATGAATGTTGGGTTGGACCCCGACTCGCTGACTCTGCTATGTAAAGCTCTCCTCTGAGGCTTCCAGACCTCCATTTCTAAACATAGTATTGGACAAAACAGTCCACATTTCTTTTCCTCTTTTGTTCCTGAAACTTTACACCAAAGAACTGTTAGCATTGTTGAACACCAACATGCAGTGAAGGAACACAGAACTTCTCAGCGCTGCAACTTTGGCAGTGCCAGTGAATCCTTCCCGGAGGGCTGCTGATGCACCCTGAACTCTGGGGTTCCATTCCCAGGGCAGAACCCTTCCTTCCAGATCAGCATTCTTGAAAATGTTCTTATGAAGCCCCTGTTTCACCGCATGGAAGAAGGACATTTCAGTTAGCCTCTTGGTAAGGTTGCCTTTGGCTTCATTCCTCCCTGACTCCTCTTGCTAACCCCTATCAACACACACCTTTTAAAACTTCTAACTCGTAAATGTGTAAAATAGACCTGGGGCAGAGAATCCTTCTTCCTCTTCCTTTTCTCCAGGCCCCGACCTAGTGAAATTTAAAACACATCCCATAGATCAGTTTTCCTTCTCTGAAGTTAGGCATAGTCCACGACCCGGATTTTCAAATGGCCCAGGCTGCAGTCTGCAATATTTAATCCAGTCAGCTATTAAATGTCCTCCAGCTAAATCAAGAGTATACGGATCCTTACAGGGATAATGATACCAGGAGCAGTCTGGTGAAGGAATAAGAGGGCTGGGAAGGGGAGAAGACTCCAGGGATTCTTTGATTTGGAAAATCCTGTTTTTGGAACTTCTATCAGAGTAATAACAAAGCAAAGAAACATGAAAGAAGCAACTCGCTGTCCCAGGATATGGTTTTAATGAAATACTACTACCACACACACAATCTACTATTAATAACCGCTTCTGAGACCCCGCTTTTCCTTTACCTATTAGGGACCAAGAGGCTCCGTAATGTGATCCCCTCTCCCCCTTCTCCCACCGCCTCCTTTCCTCCCCAATTAAGCCAAAGTGGTTGTTCTTCTGAGTCCAGGCCCGCAAACAACCGTGGGCTCACAGTGCCCTCTGCATCCCAGTTTCTGGTCCCTTCTCTTGGCAGAACCGGGTCCCGGGACTGGACTGCGGGGGTTTTTGCCCACCCTCTTCCGAAGGCGGGCTCCTCCGCCCCCCGCACTCGGGGAGCGAGTTCTGCAGATCCCTGACTGGAAGCCTTCTTAGGACCCCCATACTTGTGGTGCCAAGGAGATAGTGTGCCCCAAATATGCCTGTTTTGGCTCCCAGCTGACCCTGCCCGGAGCTTTTGTTGTTGTTGACTTAAAACACCCGGAGGGACTGCAGCTAATAGAGCAAATGGGGCTGGGGGTAGGGCAGGGGAGAGCAGGGGCAGGGGAGAGCAGGGGCA
>SJYX01024169.1:163607-184569 GCA_006410675.1 Oreotragus oreotragus
CACCCCCACCCCTAGCTTCCTCCCTACACGCCATCCATGCTCCATCCAGACTACAGATTTCATTACGCTCGGCTGACTCTGGATTGACCAAGGAAGTCGTGGGGAAGTTAGGGTCTTTTCATTTCCGAGGCGAGAAAATTGCTGTCTCAGAATCGAAGACATCTCCCTTCCAGGTCCCCTCTTAGTTTCTCGTTCCTCTGACGATCCCCCGTTAGAGATCTCGGAAATTTGCGAAGCGTTACTGTGCAAATGTAACGCAGCTACCATGAGAGTTCAGCGAGAGCAGAAATGGTCTGGGCGCGTGTGGTTTCTGCTCGTTTTGTTACGTTTCGGACTTCTAGGGTTGCAGCCCTAGTTTCATGTGAGGAGAGGTTGCAGTCCTCTGAACTAGCACCAAGTGGGCTTTCTTTCTCTGCCTCCCACCTCCCAGACCCCGGACTCTCTCGCACCTGCTTCTGCTGGTTGAAAAAACAAGCGAAAACGAAATGTCCAGTCCCGGGTGCTAAACGCTCCCGCCAGCTGTTCGTAGGACTCCAGAAACGCGCATTGGGCGAGTTTAGAAGCGCTGTGGTTGGCTGCCTCCAAGAAAGCAGTTGACGACGTTAAAAGATAGACTATGTGAATTTCGTGCAGGGGATTTACAGCGACAAATGCCCTCTTACCCCGTCTTTTCTCCTCAGTTTTAGCATCCTCCAGATAAGCAGGATTTTGCTTATAATAGGTGTTTATGGTTCCAGGAATTGCACTTTGATCTAGGATTTTGGGGGCGGAGTGTCTAAGGGGTCTCTAGACGCTTGTCTGATTTGAATGCTTTTCAGGATGATTTATGGCAAAAGGCTCCTTTCTGACGCTTCCAGATGCCAAAGCTCTTACCTTCCAGACAAGGGTGAGCGAAATCTGCTTCCAATAGCCGAGCGGATGGAAGCCCGCGCGCCTACCGCGCCTGGCTGCCGGTCACCCTAAACCGATTGTGTGCACCAGCCTTCTCCCGGACCCGCAGATAACCTTTCCCCGCCTTCCAACTAAGGAAGAGGGAGGGATCTTCTTTTTTATGATGACAAACCAACGGAGGGAAACCAAGTCACCCCTCCTGTAAAGTTAGTCTCTTGCTGTTAACTCTGTTTTTTGCAATTAACCACCTGCTACTGCCCCGTTGGTGGTTTGGTGTTAATGCGATTTGACCCCACATGTGAAGCGGGGCGGGAATAAGCCCTCCGTTGGGACCCCTGGTGGTTTCACCCTCCGGCCTCAGCCTTCTGGCCGCGGCTAAGAGAATCGTTCTCCTGGTTCCCGCGGGGCAGAGGCCCGGGCGGCGCTCAGAAGCTGCCGGGGCGTCGCGGGGTAGGAGGCGATGTCTTCTCGAAAGCTCCCTGCAGTCTCTGGGCCGCGAGGCGAGGCCAGGAAAAATAACCCTCCCGACTCAATTACTGTGAGTTCCACCGGGAAGCTGAAAAGTTGAAATGTGCACCGCTGCGGGGATGGGAGGGGGAGGGGGTGAGCAGCGGGCAGCTCAGACCCGGCGACCGCTAGCGCGAGTTTAGGGGACCCCGAGGCCCGCAGCACTGAGAACGCGCGAAACACGTCTGTCAACCTGAAGCCAAAGGTGGGACCGACCCACCGTAGCCTCCAGCGGACGCTTTTTCCACGAGGGAGGTTTTCCAGCTATTCCTGCTCCTTTCGAATTATAACCGACTGGGAACTGGAGAGGAAAAACTTTGTTTTCTTTCTTCTTTCCCAAGGTGAAGGCAAATTAAGGAGGGAATTAGCCATTAGCCAGGGAGGCTTGAAAACCAGCGGTGAGGAGGGGTCGAGGCCAGGGCACCGCAGGCAAATGTCTGCTTACAGACGAAGGGTTGGCCCCGAGTGATATTCTGGTTATTTGCTTAGAATCCTACAAGGCTGGGAATCTATTTGGGGAACCGTGTCTGACCATTTCAGTCTTTTTTTTTTTTTGGACGAACCTTCATCCTCTAGCCTTCTGTATCCCTTCGATGTTAGTAGCTTGAAGGTCAGCGGTTTGTTTTCCCAATGGAACATCAAGCTGATTTCCTGGGTGAAAGAGAACGGATTCACTTGAGGGCCTTTTTGAAAACCTTGTTTCCCAATGTATAAGCAGTCTTCGTTCTTCATAACGTTACAAAACAAGGAACTAGATCAGAGTTGATTGGTTTATGTAGAACGGATCCTGATTTGATAAGCTTCATCACATGACACACACTGATCGCCCACCGCCTCCTCTCTCTCCAAGGGCAGCTTGAGAGATTTTGAAAGTTGTTGCCTTTTTCCTAGAGTTCCCATCCCTACATCAAAAGACTTAGGTCACCTCTTGTCTTTTTTTGTATGTATATATCCAAGAGCATAAAAATATTAAATAAAAAAACTTTCCCAACTTCAAACCTATCAAATGTTTAACAGCTGAAGGATATTCATCTTTAGGAGGCAGGCCAAAATGTCAATAAAAATTTAATTATTTCTGAAACATATGGGAGCACTTACAAGACCTAAAATGTGATACTAAGTATTGATATTGAGAGGAAACCAAACAATATATTTTCATATTTGCTGGTCAAGACCTTATACCCCCTGACTAAAGTTCCACAAGCCACAGAAATTTTTATTTTTTTCTGACAGTTTCTAAAACTAGCATGAAAGACAGGTTGGTGGTCAAAGGGGTCATCTGTATTCTATGTAAGGAGAAATGAGTGTTGAACTGTGTGTTTGGCATTTATGTTCTGTAGAAGACTGTGATGTAACCATGGCAAATGTTATTTCAGTGGTGGAGGGGGAGAAGTGTACACTGATGTGGCCATTTTTAATAAGTAACACGAATTGTCTTCTGAAGTGTTTCATCCAAATACTCTTTTCAACCTATAATTCTGCCGTGTTGAGAGATGGCCCTTTACACTAGAAGGCGGCACAGGTGGTGGTATTTGTGTAGTTAGCTGTGATGAGCAACATTCATGTGTGACTTGGAATGATCTCTTTTTCCACTTAATGAGCAGCAGCTTCTTTTCCACTCAAAGCTTGCATAGGACTTCTGAGTTCTAGGAAATGACATCAGACTTTTACTGCTGAATTGCAGGTTAATCTGGTTGGCTAAGTCCTTTGATAAATCCTGATAGTGGTAGTTGGTTTGATGTTTGTCATTATTTCCAATTTTCCCTGTGACTCACTTCACAATGCCTTCAAGAGTTGCTGGACACTGCTTATCTGCTTCCTGAGTCAAGAGGTTCTCATTGTCAATGTTAGCTGATGCTGATTTACGTACCTTCCTTGGTGGTTACCAGTAGGCTCTCTATCATAGCTATGAAGTCTCCACTTCTCTCAAGGTTTAGATTCATTGAATTCAGCCATTTAATTTACAGCAAAGCACTCTGAGGTCCACAGTGATTAGGATATTTGCCCAAGACTAATTGGGCCTAGTTCGGTGCTTTTTTTCTTTATTTGGAGACACGATTTTAAGATTTTCACAGGTTAGTAAACTCCAGAATTGGCCTGAATACTAGAACTACCCATTTTCTTCCAACTGAGCAATGGTTCCCCAAGGCTCATTAACTTTCTCTTTTACTACAAAGTTTTGCATAAACAAAATATATAAGACTACAACTGTCTCTTAATAAGTGAGGCTGTACACTACCCTGCATACACATAACACTTGGTAAACTGTAAAGGCCAGAATCCTGTTTTGCTATTTTATCTTTTTGTTTCCTAAGAGTGAAAATGAGTATGTTTTTATACCAAAAATTCCAATAGTAGTATTATGAATATGTGCACCTTTAAGAGGACTTTTTATTTTATTTTGATTTTTACAATTACTGATACAAAGCCTTGTTTATGGAAAAATGCCCTGAGACCATTATTTTTGCTGTTTATAAGGATAATTACCACTAAGAATACTCTTATGAATTCAAAACTGTTGGAAAAAGAAAGATAATCTAACTAGCATGTGCAGAAACTGTTAGTGGGGTAGACAAACCAGGAGTAGAGTTTACCCCATGGAGGGATTATGGAATGAGGCAGAACCAAAGGAGAGTGATCATAAGTGAGTTTTCCTACTCTTTACAAAGGATCCCAGAGGCATTTTGAATTTGTGATCTATTCTTGTCTGACATGCTTTCCTAGTGGGTTTTTGTTTTCCAGAGTTACTGATGCAAATAACAACTTGAAATCAGACTATAGGCAGCACAATCCTGAAAAATAACAACCAGGGTAAAGAGTGTGTGAATTTACTCAAATGTATAGCCACAAGTGACTCTCATTTACTCCTGTGAAATATCTACTCAGCTGTCTGATTGTACATATCATGTAGATTTGCAGAAGCAATTTTGAAATGTTCACTTTTCCCAAAACACTTTTCCCCAAATGACAGACCATGTGGGTGGCCACTATGACACTGCCTTGAATTAAACAGAGGCATGATTATTCAGTCAACAACATTTCTTGAGGGTCTCTCTAAGGTCTGAAGGCTATGTGGAAGTGACTGCATCACGCTCATCATAACAAAGTCACCTCTAATCACAGAAGGCTTGTCTCATCTGTGGGATATTTGCTGCATGTGCACAGTGGCCCTTACGGTCGTCATTTCACCCCAGTTTTCTCTGCTATTTTAGAATAGTACAGAAAATTAGAACTCCCTAACTGTGGAACAATATGAGTGGAGAGGTTAGCATTCTAAGAATAGAAACCCACAACAGAGGGTAGAAGTGAGTCCAAGAACACCTTTTTTGCCTTTGCTATTTTTATTTCTTTTGAATGCACATTTATCAGTTTGTAGCTTTCAGAGCTTCCCTTGTGGCTAAGTCAGTAAAGAATCTGCCTGCGATGCTGGAGACCTGGATTCAATCCCCGGGTTGGGAAGATCCCCTGGAGAAGGAAATGGCTTTCTTGCCTGGAGAATCTTGTGGACAAAGGAGCCTGGCAGTCTACAATCCGTGGGGTTGCAAGAGTGAGACATGACTTAGTGACTAATCCGCCACCACCTATGGATTAATAGTTGCTTCTTAGACTTTAAGCTTCATGCAGACAAGTGCCTATCCAGCTCACTACTATAATCCCAGCACCTTGTTTAGCACCTGTCACGTGGCATTTTTGTTGATTCAAACTGACATCACCATTATATCAATACTAAGAGGGAAACTGAGGTAGAGAGGCAAAATTCAAATCTGAAAGAAAAAAATGACAATATGACAGCCCCATATTGTTATAGCAGAGGAATTCACATACTTGTCTCTCAGGTTTATGTTTAGAATGAAAACCCAAGTAAGCACAAAATAAGACATTTGTTGAAACACTGGTAGTCAGACATCTAACTCAGGTGTTTTAGAGTGTCTTTTTGTATGGAGCCCACAGATATCATTTGCCTATATGATTTGTGTGAATGAGTACAGGGCATCTGGCTTGCCTGGAAAATCAGTCAGAGCTGTGCTGATTTCAGATTCCGTGACTCCATGGACCTAATGCCTTTGTTCAGTGAACATCCCTCACAACTATATGTAGCAGTCTTGTCACCCCAAAAGCAGCCATTGTCACATTTAATAAGGAATCTGGTTGGCTTGTTATCAGTGTGTTTTCATGTCTGTGAAACTGATTTCACTTGATTTCTCTGAAAGATTCCAAACTCAGACTCTCCACATGTACTTCTTAACCAAACTGGGACAGTCTACCCAGAAAGGTATCTTCTCCTGCTCCTGCCAAGTGGGGTTCCATTTCCCCATATTCCTGTGCCCTGTTGCCTCCTAAAACAGCATAATCACTGATAACTAAACAACACATGTCAATCAGTATTTACTGAAAAACTGAAATCCAAGTTACCAACTTATTGCATATATGCAATATCTGCACACATATTCCAAACCCAAGAGTGACAGTTTAGAGACTGAAATATTACTGACTGTGAATTGAAAAGAGGCATTCTAAAAATATTTCAAATTTGCTATGATGAGTATGAATGAAGAAAGCTGCTTCTCCACCCCCATTTTTCTCCTGCCTTCCCCACTTCACTCCAGGGATGTGGTGAATTTGTGTAATTTAAGGCAGGTGGTCCACATAGTAGGCTGACCACAGAGGATGAGAGAGTGTGCATTTGATACCCTGACTGCTGCTCTTTAATAGACTTTAAATATACTTTGACTATTATTTGGCTTTTGGCTATTACATTTATTTTCACTTTCTTTCAGAGGCTTCTTTCTTTCATTTCGTCATTTTCCACATACTGAAATGTAACCCAGGTCCAATGGCACCAAATAGAGGATTTATCTATACTGTCATCAAACTAAATGCAAAGGAAATATCAAAGGGGAGCAAAGGGCACCACTATATTTTTGGCTCTTGAATGCTAATAGAAAAATGCAAGCATTTTTCTCTGCCTAGGTAATAACAATATTTTTATATAAAGCCTTTCATCTGAGAATCTCAAAGACCTTCAAGATGTCGTTTGGGTCTGGCATTCTTCAATTGCCTGCCCTTTGTCTCTTTCAGTAAGGAAACATTCCTGTTGGATGTAGTTTCATATCTGAGCTTGCACTTAGGTATGCATATTCAGAGGTCCAAGGGCAGTGAATGTTTCTTGGATAGATCAAACAAATGACCAGTTATGACATTCTCAAAACAGCCCTGAGAGGAAGATGGGTGGCAAAGGTGATTATCTAATTTGCAGGTGGAGCAATTGTGACACAGCAGGTTATGTGACCTACGCGAGGGCACACAGTGGAGTCTTTGTTACTGCTGGAAACAGTAGTAACATCTACCAGACCAATAGCATGGCTGTGTTTCTTCGACATCCCACCTATCTGCTCCTCCCTTCAGCATAAACATCTCTAAGAAATGGCACCCTTCTGCTTATTAGAAAAGACTCCAATGCAAGAGAGGAGAATAGAGTAACAGCTTTGGAAATTTTGAAGACAAAGAAGTGTGTAGGCCTGTCTTCCCCAGAAAAGTCACTCAACTTATAGTCAAATTAGTGAGTAAAAAAAAAGAAAAGAGGAATATCCCTTGCACATAGAAGGTGGAAGCTTGATCTTTAAGTTTCGTTCCTTTTAAGTAAGAGACCATATGTTGATCTCAGCCAGGAAGTATAGGTATAATGTTTTATGTATTATAAATAAATATATATATAAGAATGAATATACATAGATATATATTTTTAAACTAAGCCATGTGTACATTTTAAAACTTAAAAGCATTTTTCATTTATATCTTATTTATAACTAATTTTCTTTTCTTTCCTGAATTTTCCTTTTGCCTCATTATCTCCAAACATAGTCATTTGTCTCAACATCATAGTTATTACTCTTAAGAGTCCTGAAGTCTGGGTTATTACTCTTTGGCATCACTGTATGATTTACTGTTAACTCTGTTTGACAATTCTAACTGTGACATTCTATTTAACATTAATGTTTGAATATCCTCTTGGGATGCCATATCATAATTTACTTTTAATTTAAAAACTCATTGTCAGGTTTGGGGCAGGGAATCCAGCTCTGCTTTTGCAAGTAAAGTAACTTCTGTTTTATTCCAGTAAGGAGAGCTAATGGAAGGAATAAATATATATTTTAAGAGAGGACTTCATAATAAATGAGACTGTACACTTCATCTGAGAATAATTATACATTTGAAACAAAACATTTAATAAATTATATATTTATTAAACAAATATTATTTTTTCTTTATTTAATACTCAATTTGAGTTTCTAAAATGAAGACTATTTTTCATAGTAAAGGATTGTTACAAAAAAGCCTAAGCGAAGTTCTAGAGCAATTCTAATATCCAATATTCTATAATCTGTCATTAGTCCAGCTTACTGGTAGTTAGTTATATATATTTAAAAAATCGTGGTTCTGTGTCTTCCTATCTTTCTAAGCTGAGAAATTTTCAGATCTAAATATGTAATTTAAAAAGTTTGGTAAAAGCTGTTCCATATATGACATTGATTTTACCATATCAGGGGTAAAGATCTCTAAGTGATATGCCCATTTTCTTTATCGGTACATACCATCTAGGTTCTCAGCTTAGTTTTGATCTGTACCAGAAGAAATATGCATAAACAATCAGGAGCAATGATGGAAAAAAAATAACAAACTTGATTATCTTTCTTGGCCTGAGTTTGAGAGTCTATGAACTGGATTTTGTCATTATTAATCTCTCTCTTCCACACAGCCTCTATTGCTTAGTGCTCTCTCTGTGAATGAGGCCAAATCTGAGAAAGAAGGTGAAGGTTTAGCAACACGAAACAATGCAAGATGCTTAAAATTTTCCTGCTTTATCATATAATCTAAGCATGATTTTTGCTCTCTTTCTTATAAAGGGTAATGAAATACTTAGTGCTGTCCTTTTCGTTGGCATATGTATCTTTGTTTTGAGGTTATGAGAACTTCTAGTATTATTAATTTTGCCCCAAATAAAAGTTCCACTTGTTAAATTGGTTTAGAATATAAATGGAAAAAAAGAACAAGTCTAAATCTAAGCTCCACCAGTTATTAGCTGTGCTGTTTTGCCAATTAATTGAATTTTCCTGAGTGTATGATTTTCTAAAATTTGGGAGCATAATACTATCACAAGCATTATCATTCTGTCATTCTATGATCTATAATAATATCTCTAATGATGCTTCAATAAAATACAATTTTAAATTACCATTGTCAATTAGGTTGTCAAGAAATTTTCTGTCAGATGCCAAATTTTAAATCCTGTAAGATCAAGTAAAATATATTTTCTAAAACTATAACTTAAAAACTGTGAAGTGAAGCATTATTTTAAAATCCTAAAACTCTTTCTGAAATTCAAACAGCTATAATTAAAAAGAAAAATAATGATGAGCTCTGGAAGCCAATATAAAAGCAGTGATAAATGAGTAACAAATCATTGCTTTAAAAAGATATTTGCCACTAGTTTTACTTTGCTACTTTCTTGTTTCAAAAAGTATTTGTTATAAATCTTTTATATTGAGAAGATTGAGTCTATCTTAAATCATAAGATATCTTTACTAGTCAATATTAATCATATTCAACAGCTCATAGCTACGCTATTATGCCTATGAAGGACAATGAGTGTGTGTGTTTACCTAACAATTAGCATTCTTATTAATGGTAATGAAAATGATAGATACAGGAATGTATATTGGTTTCAAGGCTTCTTTAACATACTAATTCATAGTTCTTTATCGAAATTTCCTTTTTCACATATGGCATCAAAGTAAGAGTTTAAAACTTGAAACTTTTCTTAGGATTCATGTTCTGAAGTATTTCTGTTTCTTGTTTTGTGGTCATGAACCACAGAGAAATTTGTCTTTTTTTACGTACACTGGAAATAATTTACTGCTTTTAGAAATATTAAACCACGAAAAACCCCAATGTTAAAGAAACATAATGAGTGTGCTGGAACCCAGAAGGAGCCAGGGAATGGAGAGTTAATGCAGATGCTCTGATCTGGCTCTGTGTCCAAGGGGCTCCAGGACCTCCCTCTGAAGAGTGGCAGGTAGTACCCAGTCCACATTTGTGTAAGAATTTTACAAAGAAAATATTGGCAAGATGATATTGTAGAGGGCACACATGGTTAGTAAAATTCTGAGACACTAATCCCATTTCCTTAAATACAAAATAAGAGTCTTTGTAAACATCAGTTCTTGTCTAACCTTAATACATAGACAAAAGTCACAAATTGTAAAATGACAGTATAGATTCCAATCTGTGGTACAGATTCATTCAACCATATGTACTTGACAAAAATGACATTCTCAGTTTCTAGAAGCAATATTCACTTGCTTATGGTGTATGGGGCAGCGATACTTTGAAGCCCATCTGTCTTTCTGATCTCACTTCAGAGGCCAGAGATTCAGGATATTCATACCGATTAGTCTCAGGGAAAAAAATGTCTCCTTTATGTACATAACACAGAAGGCAAAAGTTCAGTGATTGTAGTGGATATATTTTTATAGTTTTTTTTTCTAACATTATCTCTCAATAATAATCTAAAAACTGAAATTCATAAATCAGTCAAGAGAGCAAATTTCTATTGATGACACATTTCATCTGCTTTGTTATTCTATTGTATTACATTTAATTAAATTGCATAACACTTTTCCTCAAATGCTTGTTTCCATTATAAAACTTATTTTTTAACTCAGAAAACATTTTGAATTTTTAATAAGGATATCAATAAAGTGGTTTATTTTAAAAGAAATGATTAAATGCAAAATTTATTATTAAAATTAACCTTATATTTCTATTGATGACACATTTCATCTGCTTTGTTATTCTATTGTATTACATTTAATTAAATTGCATAACACTTTTCCTCAAATGCTTGTTTCCATTATAAAACTTATTTTTTAACTCAGAAAACATTTTGAATTTTTAATAAGGATATCAATAAAGTGGTTTATTTTAAAAGAAATGATTAAATGCAAAATTTATTATTAAAATTAACCTTAATTTAGAGCAAAATGTCTTACTGGATTAAGTACAATGGTGCATATTTTTAAAATCTACAAATATAGAAAGACTGGAAGTTCTTGAATTATAGATATAAACTTGATGGCATTATTCAAGTACATAGTCATATAATGGTAATAGTACACTTTTAAAAGTATTTCTTTGAACTGGAGTTTTGTCAAAAGAATTAAACAATGACAATTAGTATATTTGTTCATATATAGCTGTGTTATTTGCTTTATTTGAATGAAAAAGAAAGGTAGTAAAAACCAAATGTTATCAGTTATTGTAAGCAAGCCCATTTGGAATCAGAAAAACAAAGATGAATTTACATAAATTAGAAATCATAGAATACTTCCAGTTTTACTTAAGAAAGAGAATTTTTGGTTTTTGATATAAACATTCCCTCCCAAATAGAATTTTTATTTTAGAGAGCGACCTGTTTTAAAAGCAGATTGACTATAACAGTGAGATATAATCAGTGATATGTTTAAGAAAACAATTCAATTTACTGAAAATGTAACTTGGTTTTCTTTCCTAGTAATTTCAGAGAATGCTGGCAGAATTGCAAATATTTATTGAGAAATATTTTAACAGCCTATAAAACCAGGAATTAAATGATTTTTATACTTGGGAAAGAATTGTTGCATCCTAAAAATATGTTTATTAAATCTTTATATATTGGTTTAGATCTAAAATCTTATTTTCTATATTTGAATATAGAAATCTTTAAAGCATTGTTGAATTAAGATTATGCAATAAAGCATTTCCAGATTCACGAGCATAATTATAATTTTTCATATTACATATTCCAGATCTTAGACTTCATTGGGTTGCAGTTCATATGTAAATAAATGAAGTTACTCAAACTACTTTTTAAACATAATTTCCCTTATAAACACAGGAAGCACATCACCAGGGAGAAAAATGATTACATGAATAAATCTGAAAATTAAACTTTGTAGGCTTAAAAAAAAATCACAGCTTTACAAATGAGAGGCATTTTGCCTTTCTATTCTAGATTTAAAGGAGGACATTTGACACATTTACATGGCAAACTCAGTCAATGTTTGGAAATGCTTTGTAGTGGCCAAAAGCTGTGCATTTCCTTCTGTTGACCTGATTTTTTTTCTTCCAATAAAGTTAATTAATAGAAGATGCATCAAACAGGATTATTGCAGATGTGCACATACTGCAATGCTAATTGCTCTTATTTTTTACAATCTAGTCCTGCACATGCTTTAATTTATATTTGCCTGACTTAGCTTTTTAGTGAATTAGAGGCACTCTGCCACACACTGGATAGCAATGTGCTTGCATCACTCGATTATCTCAGATGCATTATTGTCTAGAATCTATGCTCCTAATTTCCTTACCACCCACACCCATCTCTTTCCTCTGTTTGGAAGGCTGATTTGTGTTAAGAAGGGACCACCAAGCTATTAACTCTAGGACATAACTAGCATTGTTCATAGAGAGTAGGGCTTATGATCATATCACATTTTAACTCTTCCACCAGCATTATCCTTGTTTCCCCAATGCTTTCAAGAGGCAATAACTTGAAATGCCTCGCATGGAAATGATAAACTGCCTGTTGTGCCTCTTCTTTGAAGGAGTTCTCCTGCAGAGTATCATATTTAAATAAATTGCCATTGAGTTTAGCAAGCAGCACAATCATGCCCATTGAGGTGGAGTCTTTTGATCATATTTTGTAATGCAATCAAGGATCACATGAGGATTCTGGCACAGGCCAGCCTTGCTGTGTGCTAAATAGGCGATGGGAGAAAGAAAGCATTAATTGCCCTGAATCCCCCTGACATAACAAAGCACACCTGTGTCCCAGATACCACAGACCCCAAGGCAACGCTTACATCTATAGCCACCGTAATTCTTTCCACGCGATTGATCAGTAGTTTCAAACTATCCAATTTTTAAAAAATTTCCAATACATTCACATTGTCCAAGAAGGTCAAACGTGTGTGCATCAGCATAGCTCTTCTGTACTTTAACGTAGTTGAATGCAGTAGATGGAGAACAAGATACCTGAATTCTGAGTACTCTTGTTGAATCAGTTGACATCTCTACCGTTAGTCTCCCCCTCTCTCACACCCTCTCAGAAGTCGGCAAGGCCTGGACAGTAACTTACTGAAACAGTTGTCTTGAGGCTGATATGAGTTTATGGTTAAGAAAAACTTAGATATATAAAGCACTTTACACATGTGCCGTTCTGAGAACTGTGTGGATGTGTGTGGCACAGACTGAATGAGTGGCGTTTCATTCTCATTACTTCTTTGCAAGCATTTTGACAGGATTAATCTTTTTGGCAAAAAGGACTTGCAGATCTTTCATCTACCAAAGAATATGGGGTCACTAGCAGGGAATGGCTAACTGACAGATGAATTAAGGAAACTTGGGGATACCACTGAACTTTGGTCTCTGGATTTAGAGGCAGAGGACATTGGAAATGGGGGCTTGTAAGGAATTTTCTGCTCTACTGGTCCAGCATTCTCAACTTTGTTAAACTCTGAGGTATCAATGAAAAAGAACTAGCCAATACCATCCCTAGTCATTTTCTGCTGACAGATATTGTTTAGTAACCAGGTACCCTCGCTGCCTGTTTTTGTTTTTGTGAATAGTACAGAAGAGAGAAATGAGAATTAAGAAATAATTACTGCACATAGATTCCCCCCTCTGCCCCACAGTTTCCACTAGGGTAGTTTTTACAGTTCAGATTTATCTCTTCCTCCCCAAAACAGAATGTAATTTTTATATTGCATTCCAGTAAGACCTCAAAAATCATAAATGTCATTTTTTTCCCTGAATGATTTTCCTCTTTTATAAAGAAGAAATGTAGGGGCCTACTCCTAGTCTGATACCTTACCTTTCTACCAAATGGGGGGAAAAAGTGGGGGTGGGGATTGGAGTAGGAAAGCACATGATTTGTCCTAGAGAATGATCACTGAGACTTTTCATAAATTTTAATCAACATTTCTAATTCTATATCCTTATTATGAGCTACAGTCAAATGGCCTGAAAAGTAAATGACTGACAAGGCAAATGGACTCATTGGGTTTCATATTATTTCAAAGCTTATATTACTTACCTAAGGCTTCCATAACATGGACCACAGGGTGGGATTAACAACAAAAATTTATGTTCTCACAACCCTGGAGGATAGAAGTACAAGATCCAGTTGGGGTAGAGTTGGCTTCTTTTGAGGAACCTCTCCTTGCCATGTCAATGGCTGTCCTCTCCCTGTGTCTTCACATAGGCTCTCGTCTGTGTATTTCTATGTCCTGATCTCCTCTTCCTATTTTTTACTCATTTATATTTAAGGTACAATTGGCATTAACATTATATTTGTTTCAAGTACACGACACAATGTTTGTATATTTGTATACACAGCAAATGAACACCATGCCATGTATAGTTAACATCCTTCAGCTTACATAGTTTTAAGTAATTTTTCTTGTGATGATGACTTTTCAAGATATCTTTGTAGCAACTTTCAAATATGGCATACAGTTTTATAAACAATAGTCACCATCCTGTATATTATATCCTAATGACATTTATTTTATAACTGGAATTTTATACCTTTTGACCCCCTTCTCCCACCTGCCATCTCCCATCTTTGGCAACCACCAGTCTGGTATTTGTATTTATGGACTTGGTTTTGGGTATGGGTTTCTTTTAAATAATTCCATGCATAAATGGAATGCATATTTTCTTTCTCTCTCTGATTTACTTCACTTAGTATAATGGCTTTGGAGTTTATCCCAAATAGCAAGATTCCATTCTTCTTTATGGCTGAATAATTTTCTAATATATCTACCTACATATCAACCTGGCACTCTGTATTTATACATATCACATTTGCTTTATTCATTCATCCATCAGTGGACACTTAGCTTATTTCTCGTCTTCCCTTCTTATAAGGACACTGGTTATGTTGGATTAAGGTCCACCCTAATGACTTCATTTAACTTGTAAAAATTCGGTATACAAATGGAGTCACTTACTGAGGTACTAGGGGTTAGGACTTCAACATGTAAATTTTGGGAGGATACAAATCAGCTCATCACAGAGGCCCCGTTTTTTTGAAGGCTATTGAAAAATTCTGCCTCGGATACCTTGAAGAAGAAATATCTTCCATTAACTCCAACCCGAATTGCAGAAAACTTAAAATGTATTAAATTTGCAATGCTGACAATTGCAGGTGGGGATTCCTAGGAGATATATTGGCAGGACTTTGGGATTATATATAAACTAAGCAAACACTGAAGTAAAATCATTAGTGACCACTAAAGACATGATAAAATTGAAATAATCTAAAAAACATCTTCTTCATCGTATATGGGGAGAGCTACAACCAACATCTGTTCTTTCTTACATAAATCCACACAAATAATCAATCCACAGCCTCTTCTATAGCTTTGCCTTATATCTCCTTATAGCTTTTGCTTCTTGCCTCTCCAACTTGGTGGCTCTGACCCTCTCATCCCCACTAAATCCCCATATGTAAATTTTATGTGGATAAAGCATTATACGTTTTGATTCACTGTGTCATCCTAGTGTTAGCTATAGAATGCAAGCTAAGTAAATATTCCATAAATATGTAGCAAGGTTGTTGTGAGATAATAGGGGCTAGGAATTTAGGGGTCCAAGTTACTCTCTATTGCATCTCGTATTTTGTATATTGCAGGAGCAACACAAAATATCTGGGTCTCCCAGAAGTCCAGAGTTTAGCTAAAGCAGTTCTTTATAAAGGACTTCAAAAACTCTGGTAGCTACCAGTCTCAGTCAGGTCAAAGATCACCTTGATTAACAGACATACCTGTGAATCAGTCAGTTCATCAGATAACTGATCGGTTGTTGATAACATGAGTTAGAGCATATACCAGGCATGTTTATATTAATCCTTAGAGTAATTCACAGTGTGATATATATATAACTCTATTTTACAAATAAGGCTATAAAGTTCAGAGAAGTTGAGTAACTTACCCAGGATTTCACAGCCATTAACTGACCAAACCAGGATTTGAATTTAAGTTTGACAGATTCAAAGCCCCATGACCTCACCTCCACCCAACTTTGTCTCTAGTCAGAATAGTCATTCTAATGGAGCTGGCGACTCATGGCTAATTACAGCCCAATCATACTTTAAAATATCTTGCTTTTTTGAAAAGGATGAAAAATTTGTCAAAATTCTACTTTCCTTTTCATTAAAGTCCAACACAATATTGGCCTGTTGTTGTAAATACAGCATGTGTAATTAAAAGCTGGGTGGTATCTTCTGAAGAAAAAGAAATCATCCATCTTTTCTCAACTGCTTTTCTCATAACTTGACTTCAGCTAAACTGATTAATCAGAACAATGAAGAAAAATTCACAAGGCCCATGAGTCAGTCCATTTCAGATTCTCAGTGTCAGCAAATGGCCTCAAAACCCAAATACAGTCTTTTCACATGATGCATCTTGGACAGTTTATTACAGAGGAGGTAGAAGGAGAAGAAAACAGTCTGTTCTGTGATCCATCCAGGGTTGTAGTTAAATGTCTCTATCCCCAAAGGCAATTTGGCAGCTTTGGGCTTGGTGCCCATGTTGTTAAAGTTGCGTCTATTCTCAAGTCTCTAGAATTGTTTTTATTTAATATTTTAAATATTCCTGTTTCTTCATGTCCCCTTCCCATTCTATAGAGGAACTGTTTAAATCATATGATTGATCCAATTTGGGGCAGCAACTCTACTATGCCAATACTTCAGCAGGGAGACTTGTCTTTTTGTAACTATATACAACCTGCTAGTCATTTTAATATCATTTCTATCTACCTGCAATTCCAGCCTGCAATTCTAGTGACTGGAGTTTAATACGGGGTAGAACAAGCATGTTCAGGGTGCATGTATATAATTATTGTGTATTAGGAGGCTTTCAGTAAGTGATTGCTGATTTGAACTAACATGCACCCATATATCTTGTTCACTTGCCTCTAATCCCCTTTTCTCTGTCACTTATTGGTGAGACCTCCAGAGTCTGTTCCTTTGATTCAAATCTCCCTTGAGGCTGCTCCACAAGATGACATTTTGCAAGATACTCAAGCTCCACATTCAGTTTTCATGTTTATTATGTGGGTAATAATGGTATGTGTCTCAAGAAGTGTGCACGTTGAATAGAAAAACCTATGTAAAGGACTTGAACCAGTGTCTGCCTAATCACTATGCCATCTTGTTCTTATTGTGGTTATTATTATCATCATAGAAAACATAAAAGAATACTCTTAGCTTTTGAGGAAAGGAAGAAAAACTATGTCTGTGAACTGTTCTCCTTCCAGTTCTGTGCATATTTGAAGCTGAGAATCACTGAGACTTGTACTGCCCGCATGGCTGCAGCAAGGTTAACAGTACAGACTTGCTACCCCAAATCTGAATTTGTTATTAGCTTTTGCCACATTTCCAATCCTTTCTCAGCCATGCTCACAGACACAAAAGTACATATAGGATTGTATGTGTGTAGTGAGGGTGAGAGGCTTCCCTTGTGGCTCAGATGGTAAGGAATCTGCCTGAAATACAGGAGACCCAGGTTCAATCCCTGGGTAGGGAAGATCCCTTGGAAAAGGGAGTTGGCAATGCACTCCAGTACTCTTGTTTGGGGAATCCCATGGACAGAAGAGGCTAGTGGGCTATATAGTCCATGGGGTCAAAAGAGTTGGACATGATGGAGCAACTAACACATGCATGTAGTGAGGAAGACAGGCTGGATCTCCACTCCTAAATATTGAATAGCACTAGGTCACTGGGATGAGTGGTTCTCTCCCTAACCTCTTCACCTTCCCTCAGTAAATCTGATTTACTTACTGTCACTCAGGAGCAGGGGAGGAAAGGATGACTAGCTCTCTGCAATGAGGAAGACGGTACTGTAAAATACAATGGGTCAGAGGAGGAGCTATGCTAAGGGTCAGAGGCTCTATGGGTCTGTGGGTCCGTGGAGGAGTTAAGCTAGGTCACCAACCTGACATCTAGTACCAAGCATTATACTACAGGTGTTTTATGTGGTTGGTTATTTTCCAATATTTAAAACAACGACAACAAAAATAACAAACAAACAAAAAAACCACCTGCTGACTACTTAAGGTTTTAAGGCTAACAGAATAAACCCCCTATTTTCTTGGTTACTGACCACACAGCCACTAACAAGTCAGCTCCTGATTTGATTTAAAAATGAAACACTGAGGCAAGTTTTTGCAAAGAGTTTTGAAACTGTTGCCGTTGAGTATAGACATAGGGCTATAGAAAAATCGATGGATATGAAATTTATACAAGCCATATTGTTGTCGTTGTTCAGTGACAAAGCTGTGTCCAATTCTGCAACCCCATGGACTGCAGCATGCCAGGCTTCCCTATCTCTCACCATCTCCCAGAGTTTGCCCAGGTTCAGGTTCACTGAGTTGGTGATGTCATCCAATCATCTCATCCTCTGCCACCCCCTTCTCCTTTACACAGCGATACTGCTTCTTTTGACAATACTCCTGCCTCTTATATGCATTCAAACACAATCAGCAAGAAGAAAAACCTAGTGAACTTCTCAGGTCGAGGGCAAGTAGTGCATCAGTTGATGTCTTCAGGGTCATACCATGCTTGATACTCCAAGAAATGTCTGGAGGAGCATCGAGGAGTTATTCCATCTTACATGACCAAGTGCTGTCAGTCCTGTGGATCTGTGGCCTCTGGTAGCTCCTAAACACCCTGGAGTCTGTCTCTGCTTCACTTTGGTTCTGCAATTAAACCTGAGATTTATAACACATTTTTTCTCTTTCCCATGGAGTACCAAAATCACTCTCTTCTCCATAATGCATTTTATTACTCTCCCCCAGACATAAGGCATATAAGGGGGCAGCAGAGAGTCCCGAGCGAGAAGCACACACTGTAACTGTCCCTCTTGCCTCTTCTAGGACTACCCATGTGGCAGCCCTTCTCACCTTCCATCACTGCCCCAACCACAGGAAAGAGAGCTAGTGCAGAGCATGTTTTGGGCACTGTGTATTACTTTGCTGCTGCTGCTAAGTCACCTCAGTCATGTCCAACTCTGTGAGACCCCATAGACAGCAGCCCACCAGGCTCCCCGTCCCTGGAATTCTCCAGGCAAGAACACACCAGGCTCCCCCGTCCCTGGGATTCTCCAGGCAAGAACACTGGAGTGGGTTGCCATTTCCTTCTCCAATGCAGGAAAGTGAAAAGTGAAAGTGAAGTCACTCAGTCATGTTCGACTCTTAGCGACCCCATGGACTGCAGCCCACCAGGCTCCTCCATCCATGGGATTTGCCAGGCAAAAGTACTGGAGTGGGGTGCCATTGCATTACTTTACATACGGCTAAAAACTCCAGGCATTTGAACTCGCTATCTTACTCATCAGTGTCACATGTAATCTTGCTTCATCATTCCAATCAGAGGAAATAGCATGTTCCGCATTTTTACAAAATGTAGGACTCCCTCACAATTCCTGAGATCTGAGTTTGAAACTGGAAGTGAACCTTTCCAGAACTAAGTTAAAACTAATGTCGTCAAGCACAACATCATGGTTCAGAGGGAAAAAAGAAAAGCATCCAACCAAGGTTCACCAACTGAAAAGTTCTTCAGTCCCCTCAGACATCGAATGCCTCCTTAGAAACCATGTTAATGAATTACATGTAAATAAATCAGAACAGAGGTATTATTCACTCAAGGCTTCAAAGGGAAAAATATTTGGCCATAGGTTCTTTCACATTTTCTAAATGTTCTTCAATTCTACAACCAGTATGTTGAAAAGTAGAATTTTTACAGCTTTTTTGAGCTGTAGTTCATATACCATACAGTTCAACATCTAAAGTGCACACATCAAAGAGTTTTAATATATTCATACATATATATGCAAGGACTATCATAGTCAATTTCAGAATATTTTCATTGTTTCAAAAATAAACTATCATTTAAATACCATCATCCTATGCCTCTATATTTGTCAGCCCTAGGCAACTAACAATCTGGCTGGACATTTCGTGT
Organism: Oreotragus oreotragus; assembly: GCA_006410675.1. Taxonomy (NCBI): domain Eukaryota; kingdom Metazoa; phylum Chordata; class Mammalia; order Artiodactyla; family Bovidae; genus Oreotragus; species Oreotragus oreotragus. The sequence continues at coordinate 183,070 of SJYX01024169.1, forward strand.
AAGTGGAACCATGTCATAGGTATTTTTCTGTGATTAGCTTCTTTTATTTAACATAATGTTTTCAGGGTCTATCAGTGTTACCAATGTTCATCAATGTAGCACATAATAATATTTCACTCATTTTTATGGGCAAATAACATCCCATTGTATGGATATGCCACATTGTATTTATCCACTTATTGCTGACAGATGTTTGGGTTCTTTCCACTTTGTAGCTATTTTAAGTGATGATGCTATAGAGACTCACATACAAGTCTTGGTTTGTAAATATGTGTGTGTGTGTGTGTGTGTGTTCATTTCTTTTGGGGATGTTACTAGGAGTAGGATTGATGAGTTATACATAACTCTATGTTTAATTATTTAAAGAACTGGTCTTGTTTTCCAAAATAGTGTCACCATTTTACATTCCCATCTGCAGTTCATGAGGGTTCCACTTTTCCCACATTGTTGACAATACTTGTTATTATATGACTTTATGGTTCCAGCCATTCTAGTGGACATAAAGAGGAATCTCATGGTTTTGATTTGCACTTCCCTGATGGCAAATGATGTCAAATATCTTTTTTATGTGCTTACTGGCCATTGAAGTATATCTTCTTTGGAGAACTGTATATTCAGATCCTTTGCCCATTTTATTTTTTGCCTGTTTTAAAATTAGGTGATTTGTCTTTCTGTTATGGAGTTGTATCAGTTCTTTGTATATTGTAGACACAAGTCACATATATATTTTGCAGATACTGTCTACCATTCTGTTGGTTATCTTTTCCTTTCTTGCTAGGGTCCTTGAGGCTCAAGAATTTTGAATTTTGATGAAGTCCAATTTATCTCTTTTTCCTTTTGTTGCTCAAGTTTTTAGCATCATATATAAGAATTCATTGCTAAATTCCAGATCATGAAGATTTATTCCTGTGTTTTCTTCGAAGGGTTTGATAGTTTTCAGTTCAGTTCAGTTCAGTCACTCAGTCATGTCTGATTCTTTGCGACCCCATGAATCGCAGCATGCCAGGCCTCCCTGTCCATCACCAACTCCCGGAGTTCACTCAGACTCACATCCATCGAGTCAGTGATGCCATCCAGCCATCTTATCCTCTGTCATCCCCTTCTCCTCCTGCCCCCAATCTCTCCCAGCATCAGAGTCTTTTCCAATGAGTCAACTCTTTGCATGAGGTGGCCAAAGTACTGGAGTTTCAGCTTTAGCATCATTCCTTCCAAAGAACACCCAGGACTGATCTCCTTTCGAATGGACTGGTTGGATCTCTCTGCAGTCCAAGCAACTCTCAAGAGTCTTCTCCAACACCACAGTTCAAAAGCATCAGTTCTTCGGCGTTCAGCTTTCTTCACAGTCTAACTCTCACATCCATACATGACCACTGCAAAAACCATAGCCTTGACTAGACGGACCTCTATTGGCAAAGTAATGTCTCTGCTTTTCAATATGCTATCTAGGTTGGTCAGCTTTTAGTTAATTTTTGACCTCTTTTGAGTTAAATTTTACATATG
>SJYX01024169.1:185235-236046 GCA_006410675.1 Oreotragus oreotragus
TGGGTTGCCATTTCCTTCTCCAATGCAGGAAAGTGAAAAGTGAAAGTGAAGTCACTCAGTCATGTTCGACTCTTAGCGACCCCATGGACTGCAGCCCACCAGGCTCCTCCATCCATGGGATTTGCCAGGCAAAAGTACTGGAGTGGGGTGCCATTGCATTACTTTACATACGGCTAAAAACTCCAGGCATTTGAACTCGCTATCTTACTCATCAGTGTCACATGTAATCTTGCTTCATCATTCCAATCAGAGGAAATAGCATGTTCCGCCTTTTTACAAAATGTAGGACTCCTTCACAATTCCTGAGATCTGAGTTTGAAACTGGAAGTGAACCTTTCCAGAACTAAGTTAAAACTAATGTCGTCAAGCACAACATCATGGTTCAGAGGGAAAAAAGAAAAGCATCCAACCAAGGTTCACCAACTGAAAAGTTCTTCAGTCCCCTCAGACATCGAATGCCTCCTTAGAAACCATGTTAATGAATTACATGTAAATAAATCAGAACAGAGGTATTATTCACTCAAGGCTTCAAAGGGAAAAATATTTGGCCATAGGTTCTTTCACATTTTCTAAATGTTCTTCAATTCTACAACCAGTATGTTGAAAAGTAGAATTTTTACAGCTTTTTTGAGCTGTAGTTCATATACCATACAGTTCAACATCTAAAGTGCACACATCAAAGAGTTTTAATATATTCATACATATATATGCAAGGACTATCATAGTCAATTTCAGAATATTTTCATTGTTTCAAAAATAAACTATCATTTAAATACCATCATCCTATGCCTCTATATTTGTCAGCCCTAGGCAACTAACAATCTGGCTGGACATTTCGTGTAAGTGGAACCATGTCATAGGTATTTTTCTGTGATTAGCTTCTTTTATTTAACATAACGTTTTCAGGGTCTATCAGTGTTACCAATGTTCATCAATGTAGCACATAATAATATTTCACTCATTTTTATGGGCAAATAACATCCCATTGTATGGATATGCCACATTGTATTTATCCACTTATTGCTGACAGATGTTTGGGTTCTTTCCACTTTGTAGCTATTTTAAGTGATGATGCTATAGAGACTCACATACAAGTCTTGGTTTGTAAATATGTGTGTGTGTGTGTGTGTGTTCATTTCTTTTGGGGATGTTACTAGGAGTAGGATTGATGAGTTATACATAACTCTATGTTTAATTATTTAAAGAACTGGTCTTGTTTTCCAAAATAGTGTCACCATTTTACATTCCCATCTGCAGTTCATGAGGGTTCCACTTTTCCCACATTGTTGACAATACTTGTTATTATATGACTTTATGGTTCCAGCCATTCTAGTGGACATAAGGAGGAATCTCATGGTTTTGATTTGCACTTCCCTGATGGCAAATGATGTCAAATATCTTTTTTATGTGCTTACTGGCCATTGAAGTATATCTTCTTTGGAGAACTGTATATTCAGATCCTTTGCCCATTTTATTTTTTGCCTGTTTTAAAATTAGGTGATTTGTCTTTCTGTTATGGAGTTGTATCAGTTCTTTGTATATTGTAGACACAAGTCACATATATATTTTGCAGATACTTTCTACCATTCTGTTGGTTATCTTTTCCTTTCTTGCTAGGGTCCTTGAGGCTCAAGAATTTTGAATTTTGATGAAGTCCAATTTATCTCTTTTTCCTTTTGTTGCTCAAGTTTTTAGCATCATATATAAGAATTCTTTGCTAAATTCCAGATCATGAAGATTTATTCCTGTGTTTTCTTCGAAGGGTTTGATAGTTTTCAGTTCAGTTCAGTTCAGTCACTCAGTCATGTCTGATTCTTTGCGACCCCATGAATCGCAGCATGCCAGGCCTCCCTGTCCATCACCAACTCCCGGAGTTCACTCAGACTCACATCCATCGAGTCAGTGATGCCATCCAGCCATCTTATCCTCTGTCATCCCCTTCTCCTCCTGCCCCCAATCTCTCCCAGCATCAGAGTCTTTTCCAATGAGTCAACTCTTTGCATGAGGTGGCCAAAGTACTGGAGTTTCAGCTTTAGCATCATTCCTTCCAAAGAACACCCAGGACTGATCTCCTTTCGAATGGACTGGTTGGATCTCTCTGCAGTCCAAGCAACTCTCAAGAGTCTTCTCCAACACCACAGTTCAAAAGCATCAGTTCTTCGGCGTTCAGCTTTCTTCACAGTCTAACTCTCACATCCATACATGACCACTGCAAAAACCATAGCCTTGACTAGACGGACCTCTATTGGCAAAGTAATGTCTCTGCTTTTCAATATGCTATCTAGGTTGGTCAGCTTTTAGTTAATTTTTGACCTCTTTTGAGTTAAATTTTACATATGTCATGATTTAAGGGCCCAATCTCATTGTTTTACTTGTGGCTATCAAGTTATCCTAGTACTGTTTGTCAAAACAATCATTATTTCCCCTCTAAATGGTCTTAGCATCCTTGCTAAAAATCAGTTGACGTTAGACACATGGATTTATTTCTGGACTCTCAATTCTATTCATTTGATCTGTGTCTATCCTTATGACAGTACCACACTGCCTTGATTAATGTTACTTTGTAGTAAGTTTTGAAATTGAGAAATGTGAATCCTCCTACTTTGATTTTTTTTTCCAAGATAGTTTTATCTAGTCTGAATCCCTTGAATTTCCATTTAAATTTTAGAATCAACTTGTCAATTTCTAATAGGGAGGGCATAGAATCTGTATATCAATTCAGGGACTATTGTCATGTTAACTATTAAGTCATCCAAAACACGAACATGGACAACCCCACATTTATGTAAATATTTTAAATTTCTTTCAACAGTGTTTCCTAGTTTTCAGAATAAGTTTTGACTTCTTTTATTTAATTTATTCCTAATTATTTTGAAGTGAAGTGAAAGTCTCTCAATCGTGTCCAACTATTTGCGACCCCATGGACTGTAGCCTGCCAGGCTCCTCTGTCCATGGGATTCTCCAGGCAAGAATACTGGAGTGGGTTAGCCATTTCCTTCTCCAGGGGATCTTCCTGACCCCAGGGGTCAAACCCAAGTCTCCTGAATTGCAGGCAGACTNAAGTGAAGTGAAAGTCTCTCAATCGTGTCCAACTATTTGCGACCCCATGGACTGTAGCCTGCCAGGCTCCTCTGTCCATGGGATTCTCCAGGCAAGAATACTGGAGTGGGTTAGCCATTTCCTTCTCCAGGGGATCTTCCTGACCCCAGGGGTCAAACCCAAGTCTCCTGAATTGCAGGCAGACTCTTTACTGACTGAGCTACAAGGGAAGCCCATGTAGCCCATCCCTAATTATTTTATTATTTAAAAAAAGTTTTATAATTTTTATTTACTTATGTATTTCTGGCTGCACTGAGTCTTTGTTGCTGCAGGCAGGCTTTCCTCTAGCTGTGGTGAGCAATACCAACACCCTCACTGTGGTGTGTGGGCTTCCCACTGCAACGGCTCCTCCTGTTGCAGAGCACATGCTCCAGGGCATGCGGACGTCAGTAGCTGTGGACCCCAGGCTCTAGACCGTGGGCTCAGTAGTTGTGGTGCATGGCTTAGTTGGAATCTTCCTGGGCCAGAATGGAACGTACGTCCCGTGCACTGGCAGGTGGATTTTTTTAACCACTAGACCACCAGGGAGGTCCCATTTTATTATTTTTGATGCTTCTGTAAATTGAATTTTTCTCCATTCCACTTTCAGATTGTTCACTGCAAATGTAATAGAAACACTATTGATTTTTGTATATTTACCCTGAAAACTTGCTGAACTCATGTATTAGTTTTTTTGTCTGTATGTTTGTTGTTTTAAACTCCTTAGAATTTTCTATAGATAAGATCTGGATGCCTTTTATTTATTTCTAGTACCTAGTTTTCCTGGAGCCTTCAGTATAATTTTGAATAGAAGTGGTGAGTGTTGACATCATCATCCTATCCCTGATCTTAGAGGGAAAGCAACCTGTCTTTTTACCATTAGCCGTGGACTTTTTAGTAGATGCCTTTTATCAGGTTCAGAAGAGTCTCTGAGTGATTTTATCATGAAAGGGTGTTGGATTTTGTAAAATACTTTTTCTGAAACTATTGAGATGAAAATGTGGTTTTTGTTTTCGATTCTGTTGACATGGTATATTACATGAATTGATTTTCAGATACTAAACTCATTTTGCATTTCTGGGATAAACCCCATTTTGTTATGGTATATAATTCTTTTTTATGTTGCTAGATGGCCAGTATCTGTCTCTTATACTTTTACCCACGGCAGTGTATCTATGTCAATCATATCTCCCAGTCTACCTCACCCTCCCCTTCTCCCCTTACTTTGTGTTCACATCTCCATTCTCTACATCTGTACCTCTATTCCTACCTCTGAAATAGATTCATCTGTACCATTTTTCTAGATTTCACATATATGCATTAATATATGATATTTGGGTCACCATCATCAAAAAATCTACAAACAGTAAATGCTGGAGAGGATGTGGAGAAAAGGAAACCCTCCCATATATTTTAAATTATCTCTAGATTACTTATGTTACCTAATACAATGTGAATGTTATGTAAATAGTTTTAATTGCAGTGTAAATACTATGTAATTTGTTGCCAGTGCATGGAAAATCCAAATTTTGCATTTTGGGACTTTATGGAATTAAAAAAAATGTATTTTGGATCCATAGTTTAAACCATGTTGCAGAATCTACCGGTATGTAGATTCAGTGGTAATTTGGTTATAGTTTTTGTTCAAGCCTTTTTTTGTCTTGTTCTGCCTAGTTGTTCTATCCATTATTAACAAAGGGGGGAATGTTGAAGTCTCTGTTATTGTTGAGTTTTCTATTTCTCCCTTCATTTCTGCCAAGTCTTATTTATGTATTTTGGTACAATCTTACCAGGTGCATATTTGTTTATAATTCTTTCACTTTCCTAGTGATTTTACCCTCTTGTGATTATAAAATTTCTCTTTTATCTCGAATAACGTCTTTTGTCTTAAAGTTTATTTTGCTTCATATATAGCCACTTCAGTTCTCCCATGGTTACTGTTTGCATAATATATCCTTTCCCAGTATTTCACTTTCAATTTATTTGTGTATCCTGTAGACAGTATGTACTTGAGTTGGGAATTTTTAACAATCTACTCTGACAATTCCTATCTTTTGGTTGAGTTGCTTAATCCAGTCACATGCAATGCTATTATTAATATAGTTGGATTTATAGCTGCTGATTTACTTTTTGTTTCTATTTCTCTTTCTATTTCTTTACTTTTTGTTTCTATTGTCTCTTTTGTTCTACTATTTTTCCTTCACTGCTTTCTTTTGCATTATTTTCTAATGTACCAATTTAATAAAATTTTTTCATTACATTTTAAGTTATTATTTTCTGAATGGTTGCATAAGGCTTACTTTGTACATCTTATCTCCTCAAAATCAGACTTATACTAAATTTTGCTGAGATAGGGAAACATTATTCCTAGAGCAAAGAAGAATTAAAATGTGATACTGTCTTAACAAGCGTTTTAAAGCCTCTTTAGAGATGACTCTTACTGTGGTATTTAACTTTGGTGATGATTTGCAGGGTGCTGTTTTATCCTTTGAGTAGCACTGCTACGGTTGCCTCAATGTTGCTACCATTTCATTGCTTCATATCTCATATTGTGTGACTTGCAATAACAAGACTAGATGGCAAGAACAACTTAAGCTGTTTAAAAGCATCCTAAAATAGTGAGGGGTTCAAATCTGTTGTGTACCTAATAATCAAAGGTAACTCAGTCCCTCCACCAGTATCTTTTTTTGGATAAAAAATAAATAATAGAAATTGAAATGTCAGAGGGAGCCTTGAATTTTTGTCTATATTTTAAAATTTGAATGGGAAAGGATATCATGCAAAGTATGAAATAAATCTACCTTGTGCCTTTATGAAATAGTGTAAGAGGGTAACAGTGTATGTTCTGTTTTCTGATTTTATCTTTTTCCCTCTTAATTATTTATACAAGTCATGACACTTTCCATGTATTATTGTTTTGACCTTTCCTAATCTTGAGGGACTGTATCTTGTATATCTTGGTTCCTCTAGAACCTAATAACCACTAGCATATAGTAGATCCTCAGAAACTCTGTGTGGAATATTGTTAAGTCTTTTAAATTGATTGTTAAAGATGTGGCTCTCTTTCCCCTTAAGAGTTTTGTGCATTCTTTAACTTGATGCCAAGGATGATCTTTTTTGACAAAGTGCAAACACAGTGCTTTTATTTCATATCTTCTATTACTTTCACTCATACGATGATTATTATAATAAAGAAGCCAAGTGTGCCTCCACAAAATTGATTCTGCCTAAGCATAAGCATAAGGAGCTGTCTGCTCAGGTTTCACTTTAGATGGAAATAATGTAACAGGTGAATTACTAGGTAGGAAGAATGGTCAAAGGGGGAAAGCGCCCTGGGGTTCTGTAGTCAGGGAAGATAACCAGATAGAATGGCTACTAACTAAAAGTATGAAGAGTGAGGTGACAATGGTGACGATGGGCACAGCTGTGACTAACAGGAGGTCAAGTTCATACCTGGGAGAACTGAGCACCTGCCTCGGTCTGTTCATAAAGTGTCTACCTCTCCAGGGAACAGAAAGAAGTATGAGTTCAGGATCCAGCTTTTAATCAGCATGTGGCATGTGTTTTGAAGACACAGTAGCATAAAGGAACATTTTACATTACAGGTATGACAACCTTGTTCTTTTTATATTTCTGATGCATAATGAAATGGTCTTGTTCCGTAGTCAGTTTTGTTGGAAGGAGAATGAAAATTGACATTTAGGTGCCTCTTCCAGATATGTTTGTTAACACATTTAACTTAACAAGCATAAGGAACTAGCAGTTTTGGTATTTTCCTGTCCATTTTTTCAGATAAGGAAAAGGAAGTTCAATGAATTTAAATGAAGTGGTCAAAGTCACATAGCTAGGCAGTAGTAAAATACTGGGATTTACACCACTCTGTTACACTGTGGATGACAGAAAATGGGAAATTCAGGGACTTCAGTTTTTCCCATGAAAAAGTAATCAGCCCCAGTTGTGCCTTACTGCTATAAATAACTAGAAAACTGGACAAAATATATGAAACCTCAGGTGTTGGACGGCAGACACTATAGGACCGTGATCTTTAAGAAAAGGGAAACAAAATGAACCTTAGACGGTACCATCTTTCTACCTGAAAAAATTTCCTGGAAGGAAGGAGAAACTCAGGGGAAGTCTTGCTTAGTGGAGGAATGAGAATCAGAGTTCTGCGGCACGAAGGCAACTGAGAATACAAAAATAGCAGAGAGGCTGCGGCTAAATCCAAAAGGAACATAACAGTCTGCATCGAGGTGTCTGGTGTCTGTGACTGATTACTAAACCATGCATGTATAGGATGAAACTTCATGAGGTCATGCTCAAAACTACTGGGAGCTCTAAGCTGAACATCCCTGGAACTCACATGGGAATGGGGGATATTTGAATTCCAACTAACCTGAGACCTTGTTGAACACCTGAGACATCAGAAGATATTAAAATACACTGACTTAATAGTAAAGCTAAGCTAGATGCAGAGTAAAGGATACTCTGGACTGTGCTGTGCTTAGTCCCTCCGTTGTGTCTCACTCTTTGTGACCTCGTAGCCTGCCAGGCTCCTCTGTCCATGGGGATTCTCCAGAAAAGAATAATGGAGTGGATTTTCATGCCCTCCTCCAGGGGATCTTCCCAACCTAGAGATCAAACCCAGGTTTCCCACATTGCAGGCAGAGTCTTTACTATCTGAGGCACCAGGGAAGCCTGAGAATACTTGAGTTGATAGCCTATCCCTTCTCCAGGGGATCTTCCAAACCTAGGAATTGAACTGGGATCTCCTGGAAAGCAGGTAGATTCTTTACCAGCTGAACCACCAGGGAAGCCCCAAAGGGTACTCTAGACCTGCCCTAATGTAACCTAAAACTAAGCTTTGAAATAATCAAGCTGACCTGCAAATAATTTAAGTCTCAAACAAAATGAAGTTCAATACTCTTTAAAGAAAGACACAAAATTCAATCAACAACACGATATTTACAATGAGAGGGCATAGTAGAAGCACAAAGCTGCAAAGCTTTTACTTTTTTACTTGATGTAGTATAATGTTACTTGATGATAGACTGAAATATGTTAAAGATGCATATTGTAAACTATTGAGCAACCATTAAAAAACATCCAAGTAAAATAAAAACCTTGGCATCAATTTTAAGCAAAACAAACCCCAAACAAAAAATAAAAAATAAAAGAAGTATAGCTATTGAGCTAAATTTACATATTATTTTGAAAACTATAAGATATCACTTACAAGAGCCTTACTAGGTAGAAGATTCTTGGTTGTAGGCTTTCCTTTTCATCACATTTGAGTATCTGGTCACTCCCTTCTGGCCTGCAGAGTTTCTGCTGAAAAATCAGCTGATAGCCTTATGGGAGCTAACTTGAATGTTGCTTGTGGCTTTTTCTTTGCTGCTTTTAATCTCTCTCTTTATCTTTAACTGTTGTCATTTCACTTACAGTATATCTTGGTGTGTTCCTTTTGGGTTCACTCCGTGTTGGATTCTTTATGCTTCCTGGACTTGGGTGACTGTTTCCTTTCTCAGATTAGGGAAGTTTTCAGCTACTATGTTTTCAAATACGTTTTCAGCCCCCTTGTTTTTTTTTTTTTTTTCCAATTTCTTGTGGAACTCCTATAATAGGAATAGGACTGTGATTGATGTTATCTCAGAAGTCTTTCAAACTGTCCTCATTTATCTTCATTTCTTTTTATTTAGCAGCAGTGATTTCTACTCCTCTATCTTCCAGCTTACTGATCCTTTCCTCTGTATCATTTAGTGTACTGTTGATTTCTTCTAATGTTTTTCACTTCAGGTATTGTATTCTGCTTTTCTATTTGGTTGCTCTTTGCATTTTCTAATTCTTTGTTTCAAAGTTTCTAACTACTTACTCTGTGTATCCATCCTTCTCTCCTGAGTTCTTTCATCATCTTTACAACTGCTTTCTTGGGCAGATTGCCTATCTTCCCTTCACTTAGTTCTTCTGGGGTTCTATCTTGTTCCTTCACCTGAAGCATGTTCCTTTGCCTCCTCTTTTTGTCTAAATTGCTATGTGTATTTTTACCTATGTAATAGGTTAGTTATGATTCTCTGCCTTATAGAAGTGGCCCTCTGTAGGAAAAGTCCTATCTGTCCCTACAGTGCACTCCCCTCACATCACCCAAGTTTTATGCTCTGGGGGTTCCCCGTAAGAGAACTGTGTGGGTCCTTCTATTGTGGCAGGCTGAGTAAGTGGGTGATCTGATAGGTTTGGTTGGCCCCCAGCCCGGTTGGTTCCCAGGCCTTGCCTTGTGCAGATGCTCCTGGTGCTGGGCCTGGTCATGAGGTGGCTGATGCAGAAACCCAGGGAACCCTGAACCTAGTGCTGGCCCACTGGGGGGCATAGTCAGGGTCCCCGAAGACTCTAGGGCCTTTGCCCCCACACTGGTGGGTGAATCCAGTTTCTGGGGTTAGAACTGGACAACTGACAGGCCAAGCTGGGTCCTAGAGCCTGGCTCCAGGGCCCAGGGATCCCAGAGCTGGTGTCAGATTGCTGGCGGGTTGGAGGGCAGTTCCTGACTCAGTCTGAGATGTCCTGGGGCTTGTGTCAGCCTACTAGTGGGCAGGGATGGGACCCAGCTGGTCCCAGGGTAGGAACTGGCCTGCTGCTGTGCAGACTGGGTTCTCAGGCTGTGGGGATGTGGTTTTCCTGGGTCTGGTATCTGCTCTTGGTGGATGGAGACTAGACTAGATGCTAATACAGGCTTCCTGGAGGGCAGGGCTGTTGTCTGCCCACTTGTGGATGGAAGTAGCTGGGTGTTTGCCTTGCGGTGGGCGGGGCCCTGTGGAGAGGCAGCTGTGAGCTCAAGAAGACCTTGTGCAACCTGTTTGCTGCTGGGTTAGGCTCTCTTCCTGCCTTGTTAATTGTTTGGCCTGGGGTGTACCGGCACCAGGGTCTATGGGCTATTGAGCAGGACCAGGTCTTGGCGCCAATAAGAGAGAGGGAGGGCCCACCTGACGCTGCCAGCCCCTCCGGCTTCCACGCATGCGTGTGGATTCAGCTACCAGGTGCGGCTTCTCTCAGCGTGTGCGTTCCGAGCTGCCGGCCCCTTCCTCTTCTGGAACTCTCCGAGACCAACAGGTAGGCCTTCCTCTTCTGGAGTCTCCGAGACCAACAGGTAGGCCTTTCCTAGGTGCCGGTCGAACTTCTACTTTATTCTTTGGGTCCTGCGGGTGAGTTTGTGTGAGGAAGTCTCCATCGCCCACAGGCATGTGGTGCTCCTGAAATTAAGCCTGGGGATTTTCAAAGCCGAGCACTCTTCCCGGGGCAATACCCCTGGCCGAGCCTGAAACAGGCCTCAGAATTCTCACTCTTGTGGGAGAAACTCGCGCTGTAATTATTCTCCAGTTTGTGCATAGCACACGGAGGGTATGGGGGTTGATTATATCAGTAATTTGCCCCTCTCGGTTGTCGTCTTGTGGTTCAGTTCAGTCCAGTTGCTCAGTCGTGTCCAACTCTTTGCAACCCCATGGACTGCAGCACGCCAGCTTCCCTGTCCATCACCAGCTCCCGGAGCTTACTCGAACTCATGTCCATCCAGTCAGTGATGCCATCCAATCATCTCATCCTCTATCATCCCCTTCTCCTGCTTTCAGTTTTTCCCAGCATAGGGGTCTTCTCCAATGAGTCAGTTATTCACATCAGGTGGCCAGAGTATTGGAGCTTCAGCATCAGTCCATGCAATGAATATTCAGGACTGATTTCCTTTGGGATAAACTGATTTGGTCTCCTTGCAGTCCAAGGGACTCTCAAGAGTCCAAGGCCACAGTTCAAAAGCATCGATTCTTTGGCTCTTAGCTTTCTTTATAGTCTTTATGACTACTGGAAAAACCATAACATTGACTAGATGGAGCTTTATCGGCAAAGTAATGTCTCTGCTTTTTCATATGCTGTCTACGTCGGTCATAGCTTATCTTCCAAGGAGCAAGCGTCTTTTAATTTCATGGCTGCAGTCACTATCTGCAGTTTTTTTGGAACCAAAAATAAAGTCTGTCACTGTTTCCATTATTTCCCCATCTATTTGCCGTGAGGTGATGGGACCAGATACCATGATGATAGTTTTCTGAAAGTTGAGCTTTAAGCCAAATTTTTTACTTGCCTCTTTCAGTTTCATCAAAAGGTTCTTTAGTTCTTTGCTTTCTGCCATAAGAGCGGTGTCATGTGCATATCTGAGGTTATTGATATTTCTCCCAGCAATCTTGATTCTCAACTTGTGCTTCACCCAGCCTGGCATTTCACATGATGTACTTTGCATATAAGTTAAATAAACAGGGTGATAATATACAGTCTTGACGTGGTTGCTCCTTTGTTTTTAGCAGTGGAAGATCTTTTCTGGTAGGTTTTGGTTTTTTTTCATGGATGGTTGTTCTGCAGATAGTGATTGTGGTGTGCTCATGAGAGGGAGTGAGCTCAAGTTCTCTTTACTCCGCCATCTTGACCAGTCTCCTAACCATTCCAATTAAGAGGCAGAGATTGTAAGAAGAAATTAAATATGTAAGCCCAACTATAATGCAGTCCTTAAGAGATGTCTTATAATACATGAAAATAAAATATATGTATTAATATTATTGTATATACTATACATTAGATGTTAAAAGAAATGATGGGAAAAGATAGTGCAATTACAAACTAGTGATTGTGTATATTTAACAGTGTAGAGTTAATGACAAATAATATTAGGAATAAAGAGTTGCTCTTTCATAATAACAAAAGGGTTAAACAGAAATAAAACATAAAAATTCAAAATGTTTGCATCTAAGATCACAACTTCAAGTACTGATCAAACACCAAAGGGAAATACACAAATCCAGTTATAATTGAAAATGTCAATTATTAAGAGAAAATGACACAGGAAATCAATAAGGATATAGAAACTTGAAAAGCACTGTCAACTAAGTGATGATTGAAAAACCTAACAGCGGAATATACAGTCTGTTCCAGGATATGGGGCATTCACCAAGATAAACCTTATTCTTAGCCATAAAACAAGTCTTAAAAATGTAAGGGAGAAATCATATAGATTGTGTATTAAATGCCTACCACAATGGAACTAAATTGGAAATGAATAACAATGTTACTTTAAAATACCTAAATATCTGAAAATTAAATAGCCCTCTTCTAAATAACCCTGTGGGTCAAAGAATAGATGCCTAGAGAAATTAGAAATATACTATGAATTGAATAACAATGGAAACACATGTAAATTTTGTGTTTAGTGTATAGAGGGAAATTCTATTTTTAAATCCTTACTATAATGAAGAAGCAAGGTCTAAAGTTCATGGTCCAAGCATTCATCTAAAGAAGACAAAGAAACATAGACTAACTCCAAATTAAGAAAAAAAATTAGGAAAAAACAGGTGTTAACAATATGGAGGAAATCAATGAGCTAAAAATGCACAGCGTTTTTGATTTTTAGTATTTTCTTTGATACTGTCTTAAATTATCTGTGCTGTTTTATAATTCAAACTCCATGTCATATCTGAGTTGGGTTCTGGTGCTTGATTTGTCTCTTCAGACTGTGGATTTTTAGCCTTTTAGCATGCCCTGTGTTTTTCTGTTGTTGTTGCTGAAACCTGAATATGATATACCTGGTAATAGGAACTAAGGTAAATAGGCTTTTAGCGTGAGGTTTCGTGTTAACATTAAACAATAAACACAGCCCAACTAGGCATTGTCCTTTTTTCTTCCTTGTTCATTTTGGGTGTTCTGAAGTACTCCTCCTCAGATAGTCTGTTTTGCTGCTTGTTCAATTGTAATTTGCTATCATACTGAAGCCCTGTTTTATGGTGGTGAGGTGTAGATAGGAGGGAAAATGTTCTGTAATTGATTAAATCCATCTGTTAGTGGGCCTGTGACAGTAAGCGTTATTATCTTCACAAGCATTTCATAGCTGTTCCCCTCTCCCTTAAGTTAGACAAGTCTGCGGCGGCTAAGTCCCTTCAGTTGTGTCCGATTCTGTGCAACCCCATGGATGTCAGCCCACCAGGCTCCCCCGTCCCTAGGATTCTCCAGGCAAGAACACTGGAGTGGGTTGCCATTTCCTTCTCCAATGCATGAAAGAGAAAAGTGAAAGTGAAGTCGCTCAGTCGTGTCCGACTCTTAGCGACCCCATGGACTGCAGCCTACCAGGCTCCTCCGTCCATGGATTTTCCAGGCAAGAGTACTGGAGTGGGGTGCCATTGCCTTCTCCATAGACAAGTCTAGAGGGGGCTGAAGTGAGAGAAATGCTCTTCCCTCAGGTGACATCTGGTTCTGGTAAAGTCTTGTTCCCTTGGAGAGTAGGGCCAGCAGACCTTTGTTTTTTGGAGAACACTGAGAGTATATTTCACAATGATTATCTTTCCCCTTCTCTGCCAATGCCACAAAGGTATCTTTCTCTGCTCTTCACCATGAGAACTTTGTGGGGTTCTTGGACGTAAGCTCATAGAAGTATGAGAGATCTCCCCCAAAGACTGAAATCCCCAAGTTTCTCATTCTCACACTAGTCCTCCTCACTCGCCTCTAACAATTCACCAAAATTGTCAATCAGTGTTACCACCAGTTAATGGCTCCACCTGCTTCTGCTTCAGGTAAGTAGGTCTTAGCTGTATCGTTTTGGATTTACCTGATTCTCATCAGATTCAGGGTGGTGATTTATTTTGAGAACTCATTTCTCAGAGTCCAAGAAAAGTCTTTGGTTTTCAATTTGTTTATTTTCTCTTTTTTTAAGGGTGGAAGTGATGACTTCCAGACTAATTACATTTTGGATATGAAACCAAATCCATCCACTGAGGGTTTTTTTTTTTTTTTTGGTTATTTTCATTTTTAATCTCTAAAATTTCCATTTGGTTCTTCTTTGTATATATTCTACTTTTGAGACTTTCTGTATTTCATTTATTTCAGGTGTATTTGTAATTGCTCATTAAACATTTTAATGATGGCTGCTTGAAAATTCTTCTCAGATAATTCCAGCATTTGTGTCATCTGGTGTTGGCTTCTGTTGAATTCTTTGCTCATTCAATTTGAGATGTTTCTGATTCTTTACATGACAAGAGTTTTGATTGAAATCTGGACATTTTAGGTGCTATATTATAATATACTGCACCTTGTTTAAATCTGGCATTTTAGCAGAGCTTCCCTGACACCACTCTACTGAGTGATGAAGGATGCCACATCATTACTACCAGATGGCAGTGAAAGTCCAAATTCCATTGATACCAATGTATAGCGGTAGGAGGTTGCCCAGTAGATCTCAACTTACACCACTCTGGCCATTCCTTGGGTCCTAACATCATCAGTTGGTCTGCCTTCTCTCCACCTTCTTATGTTTTATATATAACATCCAGGCTTTTAATAAATGGTTCTTGGTGTGAGGAAAAGTGTATTACATTCCTAAAAACAAACAAACATAACATTTTTATGAGACCTGAAATACCTTAGTGTGTGCTAAGTTGCTTCAGTTGTGTCCAACTGTTTGCATATAGACAATAGCCTGCCAGGCTTCTCTGTCCATGGGATTCTCTAGGCAAGAATACTGAAGTGGTTACCATACCTTCCTCCAGGGGATCTTCCCAACCCAGGGACTGAACCAGCTTCTTTTGTGTTTCCTCTCCTGCATGGCAGGTGGATTCTTTATCACTAGCACCACCCAATACCTTAAGACCAGAAACACACAAAGGTATTTTAGGAAAAGAAAACTACAGATAATATTCTTTTTGAACATAGATGCAAAAATCTTTTATAAAATCCTAAGCAATTTGGGAAATTTAGGAAAGCAGTATATAGAAAATACAATATACAGGGAAAACAACATTTGAAAAATTAATCAGTGTAACTCACTGTATTACATATGTAAGTATAAGAAAAAGAAAGATTGTCTCAAAATATGTAAAAAATTCATTTGAAAAAAATTCAACACCATTGAATTCAACACCACCAAAACTTTAGAAAACTAGAACTGGTCAGGAGCTTCTTAATTCTAATAAAGGACATCTTTTACAAAGCTATAGCTAATCCCATACTTGCTATTAAATAACTGAATACTTTCCCCCTTAAGATCAGAAACTAGAGAAGAATTTCTGTTCTCACCAATTCTGTTTAATGTTATGCTGGACGTCTTAGATATTTCAGCAAAGCAAGAAAAATAAAGAAAAACATACCAATTAGAATAAACTACACCAAGAAAATTAAAAAGCAAGTCGCAGACTGAGAGAGAACATTCACTTTATATATAACCCACAAAGCACTCTATATTTAGCATATGTTAAAAACTTAAATCAGTAATAATAAGAAAAATCAACCTAAAAAAATGGGCAAAAGATTTAAATGAGTACTTCGCAAAAAATTACAAACGAGAAACATAAAGATACTGAACTTGACTCGTTATCAAGGAAATGCAAATTAAAACTCCAATAAGACACCCTGTTTACTCACTAGAATGCTAAAACTAAAAAGAATGGCAGTGCAAAGTGTTGGTAAAAATATGGCACAACTAGAAATCTCATAAACTGTAACAGAGCACAACTGTTATACTTCAGAAAATATTTTGGATGTTCTTTTAGAGTTCAGTATTCTCCTATTATATGATTCATCAATTTTATTTCTGTATTATTTTTTTCCTGAGAATGTCAAAGCATATATAAACCCAAAGTTTTAAATGTAAATTTTAATAGCAACTTTATTCAAAACAACCTCCTGCCAAAGAAACCTGTCTTAGAAATTTTCATCAAGAAGGTGAACTGCTCATACAAAATTGAGTTCAGGTGTTGAGACTGATAATGCCACACACACGAAGAAGTTAGAAAATATAATTCATATAATGAGACTTCCTGGAGCACGTCTGACAAGTACTCCCTGAAAATGATACATAAACAAATGAAAAGTGGTCAGTCTTGCAAGTTATAAAGGCAATTGATGTTTGTATATGTGTGAAGAGATAAAACCTAGAAAAATAGTATGACTCAAAGTCCTTGAATTTAAATCGTTAAAGTATTTACTAGTTAGATTAATTTAGGCAAATTACTTCATCTCTCTGTCCTTTTTCTACTTCAGCAAATAGGTCACATAGTAGTACCTCTTGAGTTACTGAGAAAACTAAATGTGTAGATATACTACGATGCTTAGAATAGAGTTTGGGAAGAAATAAGCTATTGTTAAATATTAGACTTTTTTTTTTTTTTACAAGAATGTAGGGATTTACTTTCATGCACAATTGCTAGAAATAGAAATTATTACATTCTTTTTGATATTACTACAGATAAAATCCCTTTAAAGTGTGTATATATATTTAGTCCAGCATCATAATCTCTGGGAATGTATATGCAAAATTAATTTGGTGTATATGCAATTAATTCTGTCCAAGAATATATAACCAATGCTTTCAGAAGGAATGAAAACTGAAATAACACAAATATCCAAATTTCCAATTATAAGGGATTCAGTTTTGGGATGGTTGTTTATTATTTCCTTAAATTTCCATGAGAATATGTAACAGTATGCCATAATGTACACTTTATATTAAGTGTGGAAGGATGTCAGATTGAAGATTAATGATAAATTGATGCTATATATATATATACACAAAATCATCAACAACAAAATGGTGGAACCTATATGAGAACTTTCAGGACTCAAAGGAATTGTTTATATAAAAAGAAGGCAGAATTTCACACCAGTCAGAATGGCTGCGATCCAAAAGTCTGCAAGCAATAAATGCTGGAGAGGGTGTGGAGAAAAGGGAACCCTCTTACACTGTTGGTGGGAATGCAAACTAGTACAGCCACTATGGAGAACAGTGTGGAGATTCCTTAAGAATCTGCAAATAGAACTGCCTTATGACCCAGCAATCCCACTGCTGGGCATACACACCGAGGAAACCAGAATAGAAAGAGACACATGTACCCCAATGTTCATTGCAGCACTGTTTATAATAGCCAGGACATGGAAACAACCTAGATGTCCATCAGCGGATGAATGGATAAGAAAGCTGTGGTACATATACACAATGGAGTATTANTTTCCCTCTCCCTCTCCCTCAGAGTCGAGGAAACCAGAATAGAAAGAGACACATGTACCCCAATGTTCATCGCAGCACTGTTTATAATAGCCAGGACATGGAAACAACCTAGATGTCCATCAGCAGATGAATGGATAAGAAAGCTGTGGTACATATACACAATGGAGTATTACTCAGCCATTAAAAAGAATACATGTGAATCAGTTCTAATGAGATGGATGAAACTGGAGCCGATTATACAGAGTGAAGTAAGCCAGAAAGAAAAACACCAATACAGTATACTGACACATATATATGGAATTTAGAAAGTTGGTAATGAGGTCCCTGTATGCAAGACAGCAAAAGAGACACAGATGTGTAGAGCGGACTGTGCTCAGTTTAAGGGATGAATACAGGAAACCCAGAACATGGTCATGGGAGTCCCACATGGGAATCCCTACTTCCAAGAGGGAGAGGGAGAAGGAAAGACAAATAAGGACAACACTGCCCAGAGCAGCGACTGAGTTCAAAGGAGGAGAGCTCTGAGACATGGTGAACTGTGTCTAAGGCCACAGCTGGCAAATACTGAGACCATTGGCCTGAAGAAGCTGGTTGGCAAGCATTGTTAAGAGAAGTGTTCATTGTTAAGTGTTATTGTTCAGTTGAGTGATGGGTCTGGAAGAGGTTAAGTAGTGGGTAGATTCCAAACAAAAGGAAAGGGCCACCAGATAGATGAATAAAGTGAGAGACTGTTATATATCTATTAAACTTGAAGGAGAAGGGGAGAGTACCGAGAAATTGTTTTGACAAGTCCTTCAGGTGATTCCCAGACACACGAAAGTTTGTGAACAGCTGCAAGAGCAGAGTTGCTCAGCCTTGGTTCCACACTGGAATCACTTGGAATAATGATGCTTCTGCTCTATTCCGGAAACTGATTTAGCTGTTCCAGGCACTAGAGGTGTACAAAACTCTCCAGGTGACGCTAATGTGTAGCTACAGCTATCTCAAAGAGGATGTGGAAGGAGTGAAAACAGCACTGATGCAGAGGATTAGTTGTGCCAGGCATTGTGCTAAAGATATAAGAACAGGCTTTTCAAGGGACTTCTCTGGTGGTCCCGTGGTAAAAAATCCGGCTTCCAATGCAGAGGACGCAGTTCTATCCCTGGTCAGGGAACTGGGATCCCATATGCCACGAGGTAACTAAGCCCTCAAACTACTGAGCAACTACTGAGCCCACCTGCTCTTAGAGCCTGAGAGCTGCAACAAAAACCCAAAGCAGTCGAAATTTAAAAAAAATTAATAGACAAAAGAAGAACATACTTTGCAAGCGTCATTAATGGGCATAAGGAAAACCCAACATACTCCCCAATATCTTATGGGCTTTGCTTCAGTGAATCTTCATAACAAGTCTATGAGGCAGGTAATATCGTTATTCCCATTTTACAGGTAAAGAGATTGAAGTTCCAAGAAGTTACCTGACTTGCTGGGTTATTAAAGCAGGAACTTGAAAATAAAATCTTTGACTCTGACAAAAAAAAAAAAGTACTGATTCTTTTTTCTTAACTGCAACAAAATATACACAATGTAAAAACTGCCACTTTCACCATTTTGAAGAATACAGTTTTAGTGGCATTAAGTATATTCACAATATTGTGTAACCACCACTACAATCCATTTCCAGAACTTTTTCATCATCCCAAACAGAAACTCTGTACCCATTAAACAATAATTCCCCATTCTCCTCTCCACCCCCACCCCACCCACCGCTCCGAGATCCCAGTCACTTCTATTCTATTGTTTGTCTCTATGAATTAAAGTATACATTCGAAATCACGGTTTCCAGATAGGCCCAAAGTAAAAATGGAGATGCTGTAACTGATCAAATTTCTTCCATGAATAACGGTATCTCTGAGTTAGATGAGGCTCCCAGCTCAAATCTAAATACTGAACAATGTGTGAAGTGAAGGTGTTAGTCACTCAGTCCAACTCTTTGCAGCCCCATGGATTGTAGCCCTCCAGGCTCCTGTGTCCATGGAATTCTCCAGGCAAGAATACTGGAGTGGGTAGCCATTTCCTTCCTTCTCCAGGGGACCTTCTTGACCCAGGGATCGAACCCAGGTCTCCTTCATTGCAGGTGGATTCTTTACCATCTGAACCACCAGGAAAGCCCAGTTCCCACCAAACAGCAGATGTTCTCTTGCCTCAGTGCCACAGCACAGGTGAATCCCTTTTCCTAGCTCGCCTCCACCGAGCAGACTGTCTCCTCCTTCAAGTCTCCTTCCGGGCATGACCCTCCCTGAGGACCCAAACCAAGCTTTTCAACTAGCATGGTCCCACAGACCNAGCCCAGTTCCCACCAAACAGCAGATGTTCTCTTGCCTCAGTGCCACAGCACAGGTGAATCCCTTTTCCTAGCTCGCCTCCACCGAGCAGACTGTCTCCTCCTTCAAGTCTCCTTCCGGGCATGACCCTCCCTGAGGACCCAAACCAAGCTCTTCAACTAGCATGGTCCCACAGACCCAGCTTTGCAAACTAGTGTTAACTCCAATCACGTGCGTCTTATTACAACACAGATTTGGATTTGGTGCATCTGAGTTGGGGCCCTAAGATTCTGCATTCTTATCAAGCTTCCAGGTCCCTTGAGCAGTGAGGTCAGAAAGGGCAGGGCTTCACCACCGTCCTTACTCTAGTGTTTCCTTGGCTGTTTCCCCTCTCCACTATAAATCCCTTGAGGGCAGAAAGCCATCTTCTTTATTGTTACATTCCAGAACTCAGCATGGTGCCAGCCCAGAGTAACTCTCCATAAATGTTGAATGAATGAATAAATAAATGAGCTCACAGTTTGGAAGCATAAAAAAGAACCAGATCTGTGAAGAGCCTGGTAAACCATACTAAGGAATTTGAAATTTATCCTGAAGCTATGGGGAGTTACTGAAGGATTTTAAGAGACTGATATAACACATGCGTATGTATGTGCTGTGTGTAACGTGTGTTGAAAAGAACCAAGAATGAAATCAAGAAAACCATAGTGAGCTATTGCACTAGTCCAGGCAAATAATTATGAAGGCCTGCACTACGACAGTGATGGTGGGAATGGGAAGGAGGAAGAGGATTCACGGCCATAGAGATGATTAACGACACAGTCCCCATTTGCTTTCGACAGACCCAGTTTATTTCTGGCACACTTATTAATAATGTCACTTTTATTTACAGAATGCCCTGGTTTGGAAGATAATTATCTTTTAACACTGTACATAGGAGATGAAGTTAACAGAACATGAGGTGGGGGTGAGGAGCAGAGCATTTCTACCTTGAGCAACCCAGTGGATGGTAACACCATTTACCAACCAGGCAGTCCAGAAGAAGCAGGGGAGAAGAAGTTTCTCTGTAAAATAAAAACAGTTAACAAGTGCTAAATTGGGTGTGGGGAAAGGGAACGCTCCTACACTGTTGGTGGGAATGTAAACTAGTTCAGTCTCTATGGAATAGTATGGAGGTTCCTCAGAAAACTAAAAATAGAATTACCAGAAGATCCAGCAATCCCACTCCTGGGCAATACCCACACAAAATTATAATTCAAAAAGATATATGCACCCCTATGTTCATAGCAGTATTATTTACAAGAGCCAAGATGTGTAAGCAATCTAAATGTTCCTCAACAGATGAATGGATGAAGATAGCTAAGTCATTGACAAGTATCCAGTAAATTGCAGTTAAGAGCATCACAAAAGTAGCAAAGGAGACACAGAAATGGCTGAAGTCTGGGGAATTCTGAGGGAAAGGATTATCCTTCCACTCTGAACCTTGGAAGCGAATTAGTCTCAGGATCGTTCATTAGGAAACCTGCCCTCATCTGCCATTCACACCAACTGCAGATGAGATTCAAAACAGCCAGTTCCAACTTTTGTTTCTCACTTATTTTACTCCTTTCGTCTGCTACATCTGCTCCCAACAGCTAAAGACTTTTGAGTATCTTCAGTATTAACTGGATCCAAGGTGATCATGGTCATTCAGACAGTTAAAATAATGACGTTGCACGCCAAGGCCTGGTGAACTGAGTCTACTCAGAAGAACACGTGCCCTGGTTTGAGCCAAAGGTCAGGGAACACCGGAATGTTCTACCACATTTATAAGCCCCATGACCCCAAATCCTAACTAATCTCTATTCCTTCTTGCCAGCACCTCAGCTCTTTCTTCCTCCTACAACATGTCAACAACTGGGTTATTATTTAATAAACTTCAGAACATACCTTTGCTTCTTCTCCCAGCCAGAGACACCAGGGATTTTCCCAGGTTCAGTTTCAAGGTGGCTCCAACTTCAGAGTTCCAAGTGCAGTCAAGCAGAAGAATAAATTCACAAGCTAGAGCTTTTGGGGGGAACTTGCAAACAAAACTGTGGCTTTTCAGGTATTAAGAGGAAATGACAGACTGAACTAAGCTCAGCATTCATTTTAATACACATGTTAAAGGTTATGTTAGCAGCTGTCAAATCGCTGGCCAACCCTAACTACATCACTCTTCGCCCTAAATCAGATATCTTGAGTGGTACCCGAAACTTGCTTCTTTGGCCTGACCCTGAGCAATAGGTTGTTCTGGAAGGTGAATTTTGTCTTCCAGGCATTCCTATCACTTGTGCTAATATTAGCCTGATGAGCAAGAGAGCTGGAACCTGGGACTCTGAGCCCTGAGACCCTTCTGCTGCTGCTAGAGGCTCTGAGAACTCTACATCCTACACCCACATCACCTGCTGGAGGTCAAATGCCAAGCCCATTGTCAAGTGTGAGGACTTCTGTTACCCAGTTGGGGGCAGCCTAAGTGGTCTCTCTCCACCCTACTATGGCTGCATCCTTGGCTAGTAGAGAGCAGATGTTTCTAACCCCAAGCCTGTCTTATTGCAACAACCAGAAGCAAGAGACACCAAGAGTTCAGAGACCTAGGGAACCACCCTCACAGCCACGAGAGCCTTGGCCATGCTGAGTGTCACCCTGGCCTGCAGCCTCACTGCCCCACGGACTCCTTCCATTTTGGTTACTTCTGCTCAGAGGTCGTGCATGGGGTGGGAGAGCTCATCTCAAACCCCCACTCAAGACTGGTGTGGCACGGGAGCCCTCTCCCTCAAGTGTCCCCACTGCCCTCTCCCTGCCGCCCTGCCCCACTCCTGTCAGTCTTGGAAGCACAGAGCACAGCCGGGACTCACTCTTTTGAAGCAACAAAATGGACATTTCTCCCATTTTTTAAAATTTGCTAGTTTTAGGGATTTCACCCCCTCAAGGCCTTGTGTAATGTGATCCTACAGACGCTGATAAGTTAATTCATACTCATGTGAGAACAGATGATAACTACATGGTCCTGGTGGGAAGGCTGACTGTCGGGGTCACATCCCTGGGTTTGGTCCAAGCGTCATCACTTGGTTGGTACCTGCCTGGTGACAACCTCACAGCACGCACCTTAATTTTCTCAGTGGTAAAATGCAGCTAATTATGAGATGATCACCTTCTCACATCATCTTTGCCATGGTTGGATGCTCAATCAGTATTAACAGGACATGAGTAATAATGCAAGCAAGTAAAAAAATGTTCTTAGTGGTTAAGCAAAATTTCCTGAATACTGGAAAAATACTGAAAAAAAGTGAACACTGTCTCCCCATAGGTAAACCCAATTTTGTGTTTTTTCAAAATGACAAAAGGATTTTGTGGACAGTGAAAGTATTTGATATGATGCTACAATAGTGGATATGTTTCAGTATACATTTTTCAAAACTTGTGGAATGTGCACCACACCCAGAGTGAACCTTCATGGATGCTATGGATTATGGTGTAATGATGGATCAAGGGCCTGTATTAAGGTAGGCCATCTTTAAAGCCAATTATTTCTTTTATATATCTGTCCTCTAATACTAATTATTTTCTAGAAAAACAGCCATGGTAAAAAAATTTTTTTTTAATTTATTTATTTTAATTGGAGGCTAATTACAATATTGTAGTGGTTTTGCCACACATTGACATGAATCCAACACAGGTGTACACGTGTTCCCCATCCTGAACCCCCCTCCCACCTCCCTCCCCATCCCATCCCTCTGGGTTCTCGCATGTGGGGTTATCATTACCACCTTTCTAAATTCCATATATATGTGTTAGTATACTGTATTGCTGTTTTTCTTTCTGGCTTACTTCACTCTGTATAATAGGTAAAGCCTATTATTTCTAAGTTATGTTTCTCAAACCTGGAATCTCTCTCTCTCTGTGTGCCCCCTGTTCCCCACTCACTGGTTATTCCACACTGACCACCAAGCTATAAGGTCAGGGAGGACCAAAAGCCTGTGAGTTCCCCCAGGGTTCTATAGTGAGTCAGCTTGCCAGAAAGAGGAAAGAGAATATGGTGATTGATGATTGATGTCTATAAAAGCAAAATGTTCTCAGACCGTAAGGAAATGTAAGTGAAATGGCAGGCCTTCAAAGAGATCCCAAAAGAGAAAGTGGATAGAAAAGGGACAAGCTTAGAATAGGCAGAGACAGAAGTGCAAGATCACAACGAAAAACCCAAGAGAGAATGAGAAAAGCTATGACCAACCTAGACAGCATATTAGAAAGCAGAGACATTACCAACAAATGTCCATCTAGGCAAAGCTATGGTTTTTCCAGTAGTCATGTATGGATGTGAGAACTGGACCACAAAGAAAGCTGAGAGCCAAAGAATTGATGTTTTTCAACTGTGGTGTTGGAGAAAACTCCTGAGAGTTCCTTGGACTGCAAGCAGATCAAACCAGTCAATCCTAAAGGAAATCAGTCCTGCATATTCATTGAAAAGACTGATGCTGAAGCTGAAATTTCAATACTTTGGCCACCTGATGTGAAGAAATGACTCATTTGAAAAGACCCTGATCCTGGGAAAGACTGAAGGCAGGAGGAAAAGGGGATGATAGAGGATGAGATGATTGGATGGCATCACTGACTCGATGGACATGAGTTTGAGAAAGCTGCGGGAGTTGGTGATGGACAGGGAGGCCTGGCGTGCTGCAGGCCATGGGGTCACAGAGTCGGGCATGACTGAGTGACTGAACTGAACTGAACTGGACTGAGATGGAGATGCTCTTGACCATGGACAGAAGGAGAGCAGGCACCTGAGAGGAGGCAGAAGACAGGGATGGTGTTCTGTTTGCAGAGAGGGGAGCAAACAGCCTTGCCCTCCCTACCCTGGGGAGCTTAAATACAAGGGGGAAGGAAGAGGGGTTTGCAGAAGAGCAGTGACACAGTCAGCTGGTCTCTGCCCCATTCTCTGTACTGCAGAATCCACATAATGAATGAATGCATTGCCTCAAACAGGTGAATTTACCATCAGTATCCCCAGTTTGGATGAAAGGGCAAGATTTTCCAACAAAAAATGCTCAAGTAAAGAGGCTCCAAAGGCAAGATGACAGTAATTTGTCAAATCACAGATGCAGTTCCCCTGGGTGCCACCATTCCCACTTACAGGATTTCTCCTGCAGACGTCCTTGCAACCGTGTGAAATGCTGTATGTACTAGGTCATTCACTTGTAATTGCAAAGTTTGGAAACCACATGACTGATCGTCAAACAGGGGACTTGTTAAACAAAGGATGGCACATGGAATACTACACAGGGGTTAAAACAGAACAACAAAGAAACACGAAGAAGCCATGTATTGGTAAGGACATATCTCCAAGACACACTGCCTAGTCAAAAAAGGCAGGCTCAAAACTGTTTGCAAGGCATGCTACATTTGGGAAAGATATTAAAAGGGAAATCATTTTATAGGTATGTTTCATTGAAAGGGGCTATCTGCCAGAAGAGGGGTGAATTAAGTGTGGGAAGAAGCAAGTACAAAGGTTCTTCACAGAGGACCTTTTTATACTGTTTTGATGTTTGAATTACATAATATATGACCGATTCAAAATTTTAAAAATAAGAAAACATGATTCGGAGTTGCAGGACTGCAAGTGAGGAACTGCTGAATGGCCACTTATCTAGAAATTATCTTCCCACCCCAGCACAGTAAGTCCAGGAAACAGTAGTTTGCTATACCTGCATATTAGAACTCTTGGGTGTTTGTCTAAATAGGGAATAAGCATGAGAAATCCAGCCCGAGTCTACCAAAGTTAGAGAGAGACTCACGTAACTGAAGAATCCAGAGGTGAGGCTGGCTCCGGGGATGGCGGGCTTTGCGCATCACTGAGGGGCTGCCTAGGCTGCAGGCTTCCTAGGCATCCTCTCACGGCACCCTGGCCCAAACCACAGGGCAGATGGCTGGTAGCCGCGTCAGCATTTTCCAAGCATCAATTCTGGAGGTCACCACCACCCCCAATGCGACTTTGGCATCCTGCTGCCCTTCATTTTAGAAGATGGATCTGCTGGGGGTGACCCAGGAGCATCAGAAACGTCTCCTCCAGGGCTTGAGGCTGTGGTTGCTTGCTCTCTTGTGCAACAGACGCAGATGTATGACATTCTGGCCTGGAGAATGCGGGGCATTCAGAGCCAGACCAAGAGTATGTGTGTGGGGAGACGGCTGGGCTTACAGGCTTGCCAGAATCAGGGAGTGGGAGAGAGTGAAGACCACTTATCTTCCTCCCACTGCCCCTTCCTCATTCCAGGCCCAAATACCAGACCAGGGCGTCTCCAAATGAGTGAAAAATGGGAGCATGGGACCATGCCACATGTAAGGGATGTTAGGAAATCCAGACACAGCACAACACTAATGCACTTAATTTGGTTTATGAAATGCAATTTCTGTGGAATCCTCTGTTAGTGTTTAGGGGGCAGGGGAAATGCACTTGATTATTAATCAAGAAAACAAGAGCTCCAGACTGGAATCTGTTGCAGTAGAACCACTTACAGGTCACTGAACTTCTCTTTTTTTTTTTTTTTTTGCCTTAGCTTCTTCATTTGAAACATGTGACAGTTTACTGTCTGACTAACCTCAGAGATTAAATAAGAACACAAGAAATTTGAAAACCTGTAAACATGACTTTGAAGTTAACTGAAGGCAAACTGATCACCTGTATGCTTTTTTTTTTTTTTTAACCTGAAAAGATTGACAGCCAATAAAATTTGGTTTACTCTGAATCAAGTTGGGTTGGCTCTTCTGGCCTCTGGGGTCAGGGAGAACTGAATTCTGTAGTGGAATCTGCAGCTTTACATTAGTGCAAGACCCATTTCCCATCCCTTTCTTCTGAGAAACAACTTTCCAGCACCATCAACCCAGTAGTTTGGGTGGAGTGGACCCTTCTCAGTGCTCCAGAGGTGAACATGTGACACTGGTCTGACCAATCAGAGCATTGCACTTCCTTGGGGGACAGGGTGGGCATGTGACCCAAGGCAGCCAATCAGAAAAAGTGAGTTTCAACTGGAGGGCTCTGGTCAGAACTTTTAGAAAGCCCTCTCATTCCACTGGACAGTTTGTAGCCTGGGGCTTCTAGAAGCCATCTCACATCCACCAAGGGGAAAGCCTGCCTGAGAATGATGCCAACAGAGAGAAGGAGAGAATAGATGGAGTCCTGGTGACTATCTGATCCAGCCACCCCTATAGTCAGCTCCACCACAGGACCTCTCATAATTTGAATCAATAGATGCCTCTCTTTCAACAACGTTGAGTTGAATTTCTGTGCAAACTTCTAATACTACCATTCAAAAATCTCTACAAAGATGAGCCATCCTGCACAGGCAAAACTACATTAATTAAGAAAACAGAAGGTTTGGGACTTCCTCAGAGGTCCAGTGTTTAAGATTCCACTTTTCAATGCTGCTGCTGCTGCTGTCACTTCAGTCGTGTCCGACTCTGCGCAATCCCATATACAGCAGCCCACCAGGATCCCCATCCCTGGGATTCTCCAGGCAAGAACACTGGAGTGAGTTGCCATTTCCTTCTCCAGTGCATGAAAGTGAAAGTGAAATCACTCAGTCATGTCCAACTCTTAGCAACACCATGGACTGCAGCCTACCAGGCTCCTCCACCCATGGGATTTTCCAGGCAAGAGTACTGGAGTGGGGTGCCATTGCCTTCTCCATTCGAACGCAGTGGGTAAGTATTCAATCCCAGGTTGGGGAACTAAGATCCCACATGCTGCATGGTATGGCCAAAATTTTTTAAAATAAAACTGTCTCTGTAGAATCCAAGTGGAGCTGGAATGCTTTCCTGAATAAATATACTTCATAGTAGTACCAAGTCGACATATTATAATTTAACAGAGACATAGATTTAAAATAAAGAAATATTTCATTTTATTTTACTCTTTCAGCCATGAGGTCCAAGGAAATGCAAGTTCATGGAAATCAGAAATAATACCAAAATATGGAGGAGACCAGCTTTTGAGATTTCATGAAATCAGCAGAACGTGATTGTCTGGAGTGAGTTTTGGCCTTCTGAGTTTGCCAAGCCAGGTGTTCCATTTGGTCTAGCCCATGGAACAATTTCTGTGAAAACTGTCCAGGATGATGAGTGTCATCATAGAATGGAGAGGCCCAAACAACTGAAATGTTTATAGCACACAAAGCAAAACAGTCAATATTAAAAGGTGACATAGACACTTTATTACCTCATTAGTAAACCAGAGTAAATCTCATTATGCAGTACTACAGATATCCCCCAGCCATGTCTCCACTTGCTCACTCCCTCATTCATGCATTCAGTGAGTTTCTATTTATTAAGCACCTACTGTGTACCAGGAGGCAGCCTGGTAAGTGCTGGAGTAACAAAGACTAAGGCACAGACTTCTGCCCTCAAGGAGCTCCCAATCTAATCACGCAGAGAGATACAGGGATGAAGGATGACAATGAATGTGTCAAGAAGGGCTGATAGCAACCGTCTGTTCCAAGGGAGACCCAACCCTGGATTCATTCCACTGCAGGTTCCACAGCAAAGGTAAGAGGCTTTCCTCCCCTGCAGGACACAGACGTAACCAGCATTTCAGTTCCAAGTTACCACCAACCCAGAGGTGGGTCTCAGTCTGTCACTGCTGGACCCTCAGGGGAGATAGGGTCCGTCCTTGCGGAGGGGGCTGTCCACTACTGAGCCTCCTTCTTCCGTGGCTGGCCAAGTGAGCTGCTCTGCCCTTGGCATAAGCCCTCAAGGTCTGGAACCTCTTGGCCAGACATGGGTTTCTGGTCTGGAGGGTCCCTAAAGGTGAGTTCCTTCTCTTCCACTTTTAAACCTTTGCATCTCAAGACCCACTTCTTCCTCTGGAATGACTTGCTTTTCACTCGTCATTCATGATGTGCTGTTACCGAGCAAAGGATCTGCTTCACATCTCATAGAGTGTGCAAACATCCAGCCAGGGGGATGAAGAAGGGGAGCCAAGTAACTCCATCCCGCACCATGCTCCCCTCCCTCCCCTCTCAGACCTGCACTCCAGTCAGCGCCCGTGGACTGGCGTGAGAGGAATGCGAGATGTGTGGTGCGGCTTCTGAGTCAGACAGTGTGTCGAGTTATGCCAGGAACAATAAAGGGCAGCTTTGTAAGCGGAATGCGTAATGCTTTTCACAGGTTGGTTTCTGCAGAGGTTTAGGATTGAGCAAGTCTCCTTCCCATAATCCCGCATTCCTCGGCTGTTCCCTGAGACACACTCCCCCCACTCCCCTCATCACTCTGGAATCCAGCAAGTTCTTGTTAGTTGCTCACCTCCGTTTCACTCTGTTGTTAGAAGGATTTGATCTCTAACTTGCCTGGCTGAAACCATCCCACCCAGAACACATTGCTACAGCCTGCCATCAGTGAGCAGTATGGGTAAAAGCTGGGTCTCTGTGAGCAGGGAGGCCCACGGGGCGGGGACGGAATTTCAAAACTGAGGTCTCCCACGGCCACTGAGTTAATGTGCATCGTGGTCTTAAGGCCTTTTGATAGAAGCTTTCTGCTTGGTTCATCTAAAAACCAGTCTCTTAGTTAGTGTTAGTTTATTAACTAAATCTTAATGATCATTTTAAACTGAATTTTAGAAATGCTCTTATGATATAAAATTATACAGTGCATTCTCTAAAAATAAAATCTTAAAAAGAACATCCCCTGATTTTACTTTTGAATGAATTCCTCAGTTAGTGTATCTCCACAAATCACTCACACAGAGAGAAATTAACAAAAACAGAATTTGTATAAAAATAAGAGGTCTCCATTTGCTGGAATACCTTATTTTGTCTGTCAGGAATTTGTTAATACAAAAAAAGTATCTATTTGGAAAGTTATAAAAACATTGCTACAATGTCATAAATGCTCTACATTCTCTAGGAAAACATACCTTTGGAAATAGTACAACTATTGGGAATTCTTAAAGAAATTCAAGTCCTGGATGTGCTGCGAATGAATTCCATACTGGGCAGCATTAAAACCCTGTCTGTCCTCTGTACCACTTCCAGGAATTGTCTGCCACTTCCACTGAGGGAGATAGAGTTCTTCTTTCTTCAAACATCACCATTGATTTCTGTGGATATTCTTAAGGTGACACGCTGGAAATCGTGGATGAATGTTAAAAAGTAGAAAATAAAACCAAAGGCCACTGTCCATTCACAGATCGCACTCACTACGTGATATACATAATCCTTTTCTTTTGGATTCCACTCCAGCTTGGTTATAGAAATTAGTGAAGCACAGGCAATCATGGGTATGACAGCTGCGCAGGACACAGCAGAGATGGCCATTCGCACGTGGCACGTGGAAAGGCTGTTCCACTGGGGACAGGATTTGTAAGAGATGACGGATTGCAGGAGTGTGTACACGACGCCGCAGACAAACGCCAGAAGGGCACCACCGTCGTGGACCACGGGAACGGCCAGCTCCTGGAAATTGGCTACAATACCCATTCCGATGCATCCCACCAATCCGAGAACCAAGGACACCAAGTTAAAAACAGGAGTGCTGAAATAGCTGGTTTGATTTTGCTTCTCTACTATTTTATACCTTGTGTACATTGTGGCTGCCCCAAGAAATGCAGAGAAGTTTATCATAAATCCAAAAATGCCACTCTCTGGAGGTGTTGTTCCTGTGTCACTGATGTAGGGGAGAAAGGGGTTGACGTGCCCGGACAGCACGGCGACCACGTAGGAGATGATGAAGGCAGCGGACGACCAGGTCACCAGCAGGAAGGGGACGAAGGCCATTCCCCGGAGAAAGCACAGCATCGCGCCGCCACCGCCGGGAGGGCGCTGCGCTCTTGGGAGCCGGGCCGCGGGGCTGGCGGCGGGGCTGCCCCGCGCTGCCGGGAGGCGGGGCGGCGCGCGTGCGGTGAACAGCCGCGGGCGGCCGGGCTGACCCGAGGCTCCGCGACGGCGGGGCAGGCCCGGCTCCGGAGGGAGGGGAGGCGCGGAGAGCCGAGCGAGGCCGCGGGCGGCGAGGCAGCGGCCGGGGGTGGGACGAAGGCCATTCCCCGGAGAAAGCACAGCATCGCGCCGCCACCGCCGGGAGGGCGCTGCGCTCTTCGGAGCCGGGCCGCGGGGCTGGCAGCTGGGGTGCCCCGCGCTGCCGGGAGGCGGGGGCGGCGCACGTGCGGTGAACAGCCGCGGGCGGTAAACTACAGTTTTTGTTGGTAAATAAAACACTGCCATGCCCTGGCTCCTTTCTTTCTTAATCTTAACTCCCCAACTGTGTGATTTTTATGGTCATCCCATCCTTGGTCTTTATAGTTTATTACTCAAGTATAAATCTCAAGCTATGATAGTTTTACCTTTTTCTTGGTTGTAACTTTATATAAGTGGAATCATATCACATACAGTTCTTTTGTTCTGAATTTCACCACAATGCACTCATTTTCATGGTGTTATGGAATTCCATTCTGTGAAAAAAAAAATACATACATATATACACAGTTCATTTATCCATTCATGGCCATCATGAGGGTTTCCAGTCCAGGGCCATTTTTAAACAACACTGTCATGTATATTTTTACATACATCTCTAGATATACTTCAGCCTGCATTCCCATCGGCTGTATACCCAGTAGAGGAGTATCTATAATTACAGTCTACACGATGTGGCACATTTAGTTTTATCGGACACAGTCCTACACTGTGGGACACTGTTTTTTATCAGACACTTTTTCAAGCGGTTCTATCAAGAGGTTAAATCCTCCCAGAATCTTTGAGTGCTTCACATCCTTTCTAATACTTGGAATTGTCTGGCTTTAAATTCTGTACTAAATTGCAACAATTAGAATCAATAGTATTTCCATGTTCACAATGATACTGAGTACCTTTCCTAATATCTATTGACCTCTTGGATTTTCTCAAGTTCTCAAGTGAGTTCTTCTCTGGGTCTGTGTGTATGAGATCTCCTACTCTGTGCCTGGCATCTTCATTATCTTGGAAGTATCTTTTGATGGACAGAAGTTCTTCATTGTAATGTTGTTAAAGTTAATAATTAAACAGCACTTTTTTGTGTCATATTTAAGATGTAATTTCCTAACCTTAGACCAGAGTTTCTCTACCTCAGCACTATTGACATTTCAGTTTAGGTAACTTTTTGATGTAGACATTGTCCTGTGCATTATACAACGTTGGACAGCATCCCTGTTCTTTACCAGCTAGATGACAATAGCAACATCTACCCAAGTCTTTCAAATTAATTATCTTTGGCTATCTGAATTGCAGCACATGGATCTTCCTTGCATGTTCCTTGTGACATACAGGCTCTTTAAGCTTGGCCTCGAGTACACCGGTGTTTCCCTGGTGGCTCAATGGTTAAAAACCTGCCTGCCAATGCAGGAGATGCAAGAGATACAAAATATGTTGGCAAGATCCCCTGGAGTAGGAAATGGCAACCCATTCCAGCACTCTTGCCTGGAAAATTCCATGGATAGAGAACCCTGGCAAGTTACAGAGCACGGAGTGGCGAGGAATTTGACACAGCTGAACAATTGAGCACACACAGCAAATCAAATCCCAGACACAGAGTTTTGGTAAGGTAAAGATAGCTTTATTGCTTTGACAGGCAAAGGGGGATACATCAGGCTTATGCTTTGAAAAATTATGTGCCAGAGAACTTGAAAGTTTTTATAACAGCAGGTCAAAGCTGGGGTCTCTGAGAATAGGGTGTGAGCAGGGCTTGTACTCCGTTAATCTCATCTCAGGTGGGCGGTTTCCTAATCTTGATGTGTTTCTGTGGTTCCTTTAATCTTGCCTTGGGTATTTTTTTTGGCTGTTCCTCCCATGATTACGGATTTTCCTGACCAAAATCAGATTGATTATATTCTTTGCAACCAAAGATGGAGAAGCGCTATACACTCAGCAAAAAATAAGACCAGGAGCTGACTGTGGCTCAGATCATGAACACCTTATTGCCAAATTCAGACATAAATTGAAGAAAGTAGGGAAATGTAAAAGCTGGGTCTCTGTGAGCAGGGAGGCCCACGGGGCGGGGACGGAATTTCAAAACTGAGGTCTCCCACGGCCACTGAGTTAATGTGCATCGTGGTCTTAAGGCCTTTTGATAGAAGCTTTCTGCTTGGTTCATCTAAAAACCAGTCTCTTAGTTAGTGTTAGTTTATTAACTAAATCTTAATGATCATTTTAAACTGAATTTTAGAAATGCTCTTATGATATAAAATTATACAGTGCATTCTCTAAAAATAAAATCTTAAAAAGAACATCCCCTGATTTTACTTTTGAATGAATTCCTCAGTTAGTGTATCTCCACAAATCACTCACACAGAGAGAAATTAACAAAAACAGAATTTGTATAAAAATAAGAGGTCTCCATTTGCTGGAATACCTTATTTTGTCTGTCAGGAATTTGTTAATACAAAAAAAGTATCTATTTGGAAAGTTATAAAAACATTGCTACAATGTCATAAATGCTCTACATTCTCTAGGAAAACATACCTTTGGAAATAGTACAACTATTGGGAATTCTTAAAGAAATTCAAGTCCTGGATGTGCTGCGAATGAATTCCATACTGGGCAGCATTAAAACCCTGTCTGTCCTCTGTACCACTTCCAGGAATTGTCTGCCACTTCCACTGAGGGAGATAGAGTTCTTCTTTCTTCAAACATCACCACTGATTTCTGTGGATATTCTTAAGGTGACACTCTATTAAAAAAAAAAAAGTTTAAAAGAAGGTAAACAACACCAGTGCCAGCTCTGAAACTCCTAAGAGCTTTGCACCCCCTCAGAGATGATCTCACTATGGTTTGTAGTGAGCTTGAGTTGGGTCCTCAAGAATTTTCTTGGCTTTCTGTAACCTTTTAGTTAATAATTCACTTGTTTCAATGCAAGACTTTCCCTGTTGCCAAATCTGACAAGGTCCCACCTTCTCTCTGCCTTCAGAACATTTTTCAACAACACACTTTTATTTTTAAGAAAAGACATATTTCCTGTTATTTGGAACTTGTAAGTGAGACCTCCTCACAAAGTAAATAACCAGGATCTATGACCATAAGCATCAAATGGCAGGAGACAGATGAATGTTTCCTTGTTTGGGAGAACTATTCAAGATGCTTTCCTTTGGGAATACACTAAGTTGCACAATACTTGCAATTTTTTTTTTTTTTCAAACACATATGGGTAAAAAAGAAAGCTAATGCTCGTATGTTTCTTTAATGAGAGAAATGTTCTATGGCTTCCTACTAACCCTTATCATCAGTAACTTATAACATATGACTGGATAAATACCAACCTGGAAATCGTGGATGAATGTTAAAAAGTAGAAAATAAAACCAAAGGCCACTGTCCATTCACAGATCGCANTGGGTAAAAAAGAAAGCTAATGCTCGTATGTTTCTTTAATGAGAGAAATGTTCTATGGCTTCCTACTAACCCTTATCATCAGTAACTTATAACATATGACTGGATAAATACCAACCTGGAAATCGTGGATGAATGTTAAAAAGTAGAAAATAAAACCAAAGGCCACTGTCCATTCACAGATCGCACTCACTACGTGATATACATAATCCTAAGGGCAACAACAACAAAAGAAACAGAACTGAGCCTACATGCATTCACTTTAGGGGACATATTGAAATAACAATGAGCAGGGCGGGACAGAGGAAAAAGCTGTCCAGTGAGCATAAATCAAGCCCCGGAGGAAACATGGTGAGCAAGGCCATGTGGATGTGCGTTGGGGCAGCTGCCCAACGAGAATGTGAATACATAACCCCAAAGTCCTCTCTGGTTCTCACACACTCTGGCTGTATAACTTGTCTGTGGAATTTCAACAGGCGGAAGGACCACAAAATGGCTGAGAGTGGAAAGCAGATGTGGACTCGGTAGAAGAAAGAACTTTCCATACAAAGTATGACTGGTTCTCCCACCGCTGGGAACCCCAAATTTGAAAGGCAGGCTTGAACAACACCTATCTAGCATCTGTGTGCTTATTCCTAAGATCTGAAGTGTGCATCTAAGGAGACTGGCTTCTGTGTTTCTCTGTTGCTATGGAAAACGTCAGTCCAGGCAACATGTCTGCTTGTTCTAAGGTTAGCACAGCTACAAAGCAAAGGCTAATGCTGAGACTTCTCTTTTTGGGGACAGGAATGAGAGGGTGCAAGGCATGAAACAGAAGGGCTTCAGTTGGGGTTCCAATTGGCTACCTCTGGAGGCCAGGAAAAATAAATGAAACTGATAGTTGCAAAAAGACAGGGACAATGGGGAGCCCATGCCTCATCCATTCTGTTCCATTCTTGTCAAATGGGAAAATACGACCCCAGTGTTACTTTGAGATTTAAAAAAGAAAAAACAAGCCCATGGAGTGTGTGTGTGTGTGTCAGAGACAAAGACATCTTCCCTGATTTTTTAAATGCTGGAAACCACTTTAAAAGCATTTTTAGGGACACCTCCCTGGTGGTTCTGTGGTTAAGATCCCAATGCAGGGGGTGTTAAGATCCCACATGTCTCAGGGCCAAAAAACTCAAAACATTAAAAAAAAAACTCCAGAAGCGATAGTGTAACAAATTCAATAAGACTCTATAAACAATGGTTCACATCAAAAAATCTTTAAAAAATGATGAACAAAAACAGTTTTAAATACTGTCTAGAGTCCAAGTCTGGAGAAGGCAATGGCACACCACTCCAGTACTCTTGCCTGGAAAATCTCATGGATGGAGGAGCCTGGTGGGCTGTAATCCACGGGGTCTCTAAGAGTCGGACACGACTAAGTGACTTCACTTCCACTTTTCACTTTCATGCATTGGAGAAGGAAATGGCAACCCACTCCAGTGTTCTTGCCTGGAGAATCCCAGGGACGGGGGAGCCTGGTGGGCTGCCTTCTATGAGGTCGCACAGAGTCGGGCACGACTGAAGCGACTTAGCAGCAGCAGCAGCAGCAGAGTCCAAGTCAAATATGCTTGTCTACATTCTGATTTTAGCCCACCTGCCAAATTAGCCTGTGAACTGTCATCAGCTCCAGCCCTCCAATTTCAGATCATAACCTATATTTTCTTCCTGCTTTACTTACAAAGGTGAACAAACAAATGTGCTAGATTACAGGTGGGTTCTTTTCTTTGCTCCACCACAAAGATCTTATCGAGGTGTGTCAAACTTGATACCACTGCTCCCCCTACCCATGGAGGTTTGCACCCACTCGCTGTTCTCACCCAGGCCACCCTGGAGAGCATGTGACCAGCTATATTAGGGGGTCCAGAACCAGGACCACGTCCTTTTCAAAGGTGATAGCACAACATTAACCCCATCTCAGTCATCCCTGGACAATGAAGATGGCTTATCCAGATAGAAGCAGAAATTGCGGGGAGGGGAGGATATCTGTAGCATGATGTTAATGAGAGTGCACTGAAGCAGGGGTCCAGACTCTCGCACTACACTCTATTCCGTGAAATGATGTAAAGGGTTTTCTTTGCCTTTGTGGATATTGGGAACAGAAGGCAATATGAGTGGGATAGCAATTTTCGGAGTGAATAGAAAATCAGGTACTTTCCACATTTTTAAGATAGAAAATGAATGGGGAAAAAAGGGGGTGGTTAACTGTCGAGGGATTGATTAATCTTTCCCAGCAGCAAGCTTGTTTCATTTGATTTGTGGTGGAAGGACTCCCCCCAGTGGTTAAAAAGTAAAATACACCCGAGGCTGCTCTGCTGTGAGCTCTCCTTTTCAGGAAGAACTGTTTTTTCCTAACCTCCGCCTGGCTGGCCCTCACCACCTTCAGTCTCTCGCTTACCTCCTGCCGGGTTCGTTTGTAATGGTGGAAAATCCTTCCTTAGACCCTGCCGTTACCCCAGCCAGGGGTCAAATCCGTGCCCCCGGCAGGGGAAGCACAGAGTCTTAGAGGACCAGAGAAGTCCTTGAACCTGCTTTTCGAAAAGCATCAGTAACTCCACCTCTGCCTTGGGAAAAAACTCCTGCTGTCAGTAACTCCCATCTCTATAGGTTAACTAAGGGCATGAGCTGATCTCAATTCAAAACATCTGATTCCTCATGTTCCCATGTTTGGTCTGGAAATGACTTGTCACTCCACCCTATGCTCTGATGGCTCTTGATCCGGTCCCTGGTGTCTAACTGGACATTTCTCCTCGGTGTTTCACTGTAGCTTCAGATTCAACTATTCTAAAACCAAATCCATCCATCTCCCGCTCACCCCCAGCACCCCCCATTTGCAGCACGCCAGGCCTCCCTGTCCATCACCAACTCCCAGAGTTCACTCAAACTCACATCCATCGAGTGGGTGATTACTCCCCCACAAACTTACCCCAATCACATTTATTTCTCACACTATGCTGAGAAACTGTTCTTCTCTGTTGCCGTCCCATGCCAAGCAGATCCCCTGTCTGCTTAGCATGTCTGTTTCCTCTGACTGCCACACACCTTCATTCACATCATTTCCCTGCCCTTCAATCTCACTTCTTTCACTAAGCCTCAATGGTTGAAGGGTTTAAGAGAGAATTAGAAATTCAAATTTTTAAAAATAATTTTGAAAATGCAGGAACCAGGTTTGACAGTCACATTTAAAACAACTTAAAGTTTACCTTTTCTTTTGGATTCCACTCCAGCTTGGTTATAGAAATTAGTGAAGCACAGGCAATCACTGAAAAAGGGGGACTGGTTAAGGAAACTGCAGACTAGGTCCTTTACTGTTAAAGACTAGATTATTCTTCTATAATATAACCATTACACAGTGTTCAAATGTTAGTACCAACATATTTACAATCAAACCAGTATTATCAGCTTCTTATCATCTGAAACCTTAAGTCTGATTATGCAGAAATTTAAATACAACATGGGAATAGTCCTTCCTTAGCAACACTTTGGCAGTTATGTATAGAAGATTTTTAATCTGTGGCTACGTTTTGCTTGATCCTGTTGATTAAATTTGGTCAAAATGACTGACACAGCAGTCTAATATAGGTAATTTTGGAGTACTTTTTCCCTAAAGTACTATTTTCCATAAATTAAAATGTCAATTAAAATTCTTCCTTAAAATATTATGTTCAGGAAATAACTTCAAGGAAAAATTAACATTTCAAAGTAACAAAGCATTACAAAGTACCAAGGCTCATATACAAAAATCAGCTACAGCAAGTTAAGATATTATTGTTTAAAAAAAAATAAAAAGACTTTTTCCATTGAGTAACTGGGTATAAGTAGAGCCCTTAATCCTTGGCCCATGCGTGCATGTGTGCTAAGTCGCTTCAGTCGTGTCTGACTGAAATTAGTGAAGCACAGGCAATCACTGAAAAAGGGGGACTGGTTAAGGAAACTGCAGACTAGGTCCTTTACTGTTAAAGACTAGATTATTCTTCTATAATATAACCATTACACAGTGTTCAAATGTTAGTACCAACATATTTACAATCAAACCAGTATTATCAGCTTCTTATCATCTGAAACCTTAAGTCTGATTATGCAGAAATTTAAATACAACATGGGAATAGTCCTTCCTTAGCAACACTTTGGCAGTTATGTATAGAAGATTTTTAATCTGTGGCTACGTTTTGCTTGATCCTGTTGATTAAATTTGGTCAAAATGACTGACACAGCAGTCTAATATAGGTAATTTTGGAGTACTTTTTCCCTAAAGTACTATTTTCCATAAATTAAAATGTCAATTAAAATTCTTCCTTAAAATATTATGTTCAGGAAATAACTTCAAGGAAAAATTAACATTTCAAAGTAACAAAGCATTACAAAGTACCAAGGCTCATATACAAAAATCAGCTACAGCAAGTTAAGATATTATTGTTTAAAAAAAAATAAAAAGACTTTTTCCATTGAGTAACTGGGTATAAGTAGAGCCCTTAATCCTTGGCCCATGCGTGCATGTGTGCTAAGTCGCTTCAGTCGTGTCTGACGCTGTGTGACCCTATAGACTGTAGCCTGCCAGGCTCCTCAGTTTATGGAATTCTCCAGGCAAGAATACTGGAGTGGGTTGTCATAACACCCCCTCCAGGAGTTCTTCCTGACCCTGGTCTCCATTGCAGGGGGATTTTTTGCCACAAGCGCCACCTGGGAAGCC
Source organism: Oreotragus oreotragus (assembly GCA_006410675.1). Lineage (NCBI taxonomy): Eukaryota > Metazoa > Chordata > Mammalia > Artiodactyla > Bovidae > Oreotragus > Oreotragus oreotragus. The sequence continues at coordinate 223,697 of SJYX01024169.1, forward strand.
CCCAGTCCTTGGCCCAAAGGGTTTACAAATCAAAGAGATACATCCTACACCCGACATCCTCTATCTGACCTAGGGGAGGAAAGACAAACCCTGAGAGGTCAGTCTAATAAAGCCAGGAACTGAGGCTACAGTGCAAGGCAGACAAAACTGTCTGCACAAGGATGGTTGCAACCATTCTGATTGAACTTGAAAGATGAAAGAAAGCTAGAGAGTGATGGGGATGCTCTTCAATGAAAAGCTTCTGCAAAGAGTTAAGAATTCCAAGTGTTGCGTCAATTAATGCCAAGTTGAGCATCTCTGAATTTGGAGTCAGCACCCTCTCTCCCTGCCCTTCCCCACCTCCCATGTTTTGCCATTCTTAACACTTCTCAGTTTCTCAAAGTAAAAGTAGAGAGCATCGAAGGTCCCCTGATCATGTCATGCCCATACTTCTGTTTCTAATAGCTTAATTCTCTTAATTCTTTCGCTTAATTCTTTACCTCACCTTTAGTCCCATCAAGTACCATACTGGGGAGAAGGTGGAGAGGTGGAGAAAACTCTGGCAAAACAGACCTGGTTTCAGTTTCCAGAAATATCACAGCCTTGATGGACCCAGGGAATGTGCCTCGTTAGAGAGAAAAGAATAGGGTGCAGTGATGACTCAGAGGGAAGATTAGATATCTGGTTGGTGAAGGCAGCACAGCCAAAAAAAAACAACAGTAAGAAGTTGTGAGATTTGAGGCGTTCTCTAGAACAGCTTCCCACATGGCTCAAGTGGTAAAGAAGCCGCCAGCCAATACAGGAGACGCAGGTTTGATCCCTGGGTTGGGAAGATCCCCTGGAGGAGGAAATGGCTACTCCAGTATTCTTGCCTGGGAAATGACAGAGGAGCCTGGCGGGCTGCAGTCCCTGGGATCGCAAGAGTCCAACAGGACTGAGCACACAAGCATGTGAGCTAGAACAGCATTATCCCACAGAAATTCAGGCATATAACTTCAAATTTTCGACTACAGTAGCCACACTGACAAAAACAAAAAAGGACCTAATGAAAGTAATCTTAACATATCTTATTTAACCCAATACACCAAACACGTTCTCGTTTCAACATGTAATACTGTAAAGAATTATTAATGAGATGGTTTACATGTTTTTCTCACTAAGTCTTTGACATCTGGTGGTTTACGCTTACAGCCCATCTCTGCACAGACTACCCCCGCTTCAAGTGCCCCCCAGCCCCGTGTGGCCAGTGGCTACTGTGCTGGCCAGACAGCTCAGTTCTAGAAAAACAAGGTGGAAGAGGTTATCTAGGTAAGAGAAGAGCGCCAGCAAATGCAGAGAATAGCCAAGAGCCACACACACGGGGGTGAAAGTGTAAAACTGAGGTTGGAGAAGCAGGCAGCCTCAGATTATACGTCTCAAGAAAAGGAACCCGGCCGCTGCATCATTAGTAGTTTTGTGAAGGCTTCTGAAAGCTGCAGGAGCTGGATGCAAGACGGACAATTTAGCGGGAAGGGCTTAGAAGCATGACCTCAGGCCTCGGTTTTTTCAGTAGTCAAATGAGGCTGTTTCATGGAACTAATACAGAGCATTTTAAAGATGCCTTGAAAAGCTTTGTAAGGAAATATAAATCCATGATGCTAATGTTTAAGACGACAGACTTTTTCATATGGGTGCATTTGTTCAAGTTAATTGGATCCATCTGCTTCTGTTCAGGGATTCTACCCCTCAGCATGGCTCCTAGGAACTTCTAGAAACAGGAACTGAAACTCTGGCCGGAAATGCTAATTCTATTAAAACTCTCTCATTTTAATACCTAGAGATCTGTCTCCAAAGTTGGAAGCAAGGAAAGCTTTCTTGCATAGAGAAATTTTGTTTTTAACTTTACAAATGGTTTTATAAATCCGACAACTAATACAGCCTAGAAGTTTTGAGGAGATAGGTGTCAAGAGAAAGCATGAATGTCTTCGATCCATAAATAGGATAAGGAAACAGAGAAGGAACTATCTTAGGAGCCAAAATTATAATTTGTTAAATTTTTCAATACTAGGATTTCGTTCCTCTGTGCTTAGAAATTCTTATAATTAAATATTTACTTCCCTAAATGACAAAAACAAAATCCCAAACCATCCTTAGACTTCACATTTTGTATAGCTTCAATTTTGAAAGAGAAAGGCAAGGCTTAATACTTAGAAGCACATGAGGACACCATGCTTTTTTTACTCAAGCTTGTCCACCACATACCACAACCCAACCCAGATGAACAAAACCAGTGCTAATAAAATAGTTGCTGCTTTCCAGTAATCTGACAACAATCATCAATTTTTAATGACTCTTCAGTATTTGATATGACTGCAGATGATATTTTGAAAGATGGGAAATTTTCCACCCCTGAAAGACCAGTTTTATTTTGTTAAGTACCTCTTGGGGGAAAGAAAAAAGGAAAAGAAAGAATGAGAAAGAAAAAAAAAATGGAAGGGTTGGTTTTCTTTTCTTCTAAATCAGAATATATAAGTATGAAAAATTTATGTTTTCCTTCCACACTGCTGACATAGAAAAAAATAAAATTTCATTTTGAAAATAAAATCAGTGGTAGAATGAAAAGGCTAAATGTGTTTTAAATTACTTATAAATAAATAGTATAGAGCTTTTTAAAACCTCTTAATGTGGACAAGTAAATCAAACCCTCTAATCACCTAGTTGTGGGAAGAAGGGACAGTCTGGCTTCTTGGAACTCCACTGGGCTATTACTTTAAGTACAATATCAATATTTGATGTCTTTAGCCAACCACTACAAAGAAAAATACATATTTTCACACGGCTCATGAAACAGACCCTGTTGAAGGAAAGTAAACAGAGACTGAAGTGTTCTGACATTTTTTTTCCATTTTCCCTTCACACCATTCTTTCCCCCAGAGATTCTTTTGATCTAACCAGACAAGGCTGAGCTATTTTCCTTGTGATTTGCCCAGTCGTTCTTCTGAAGCCTGTTGACACCTGGCTGTCAGCCTTAGCTTTCTCCACTTCGGGGGAATAGGAGCGAGGTGAAGGGGGTGTCAGGCTTCCAAGGACACTGACAAATGCGCAAAGGATACTGGGTATGACAGCTGCGCAGGACACAGCAGAGATGGCCATTCGCACGTGGCACGTGGAAAGGCTGTTCCACTGGGGACAGGATTTGTAAGAGATGACGGATTGCAGGAGCGTGTACACGACGCCGCAGACAAACGCCAGAAGGGCACCGCCGTCGTGGACCACGGGAACGGCCAGCTCCTAGAGAGAACGTCACACAGGCGCTGTTACTCCACGCGCATCCAGAGTCGAACACTCACTGGGCTTCTCAAGCCCACCAGGCATCACAAAGGCACCCGCCCCATCTTGGGAAAATGCAGCAGCTTACAGAAAATGATCAAGGCCTTTGCAGCATTGAAGTAAATGCCAGCAACTTGACTATTCCACAGCATACGTTTGGCTTGCTAACAGCTGAGCAAAATGGGCCTGGTTCAGTAACAGTATCTCAATAAAACTGGGCAGGGGGTTGTGAAAGCCCATATTAAACGAAAAAAATATATAAAAGAAATAAGAAAAACAAATTCTTTTCACCCCTTGACTCTTAGGCACAACTGAGCAAGGAAAGATAAACAAAAGACAAAGCATCTGCTGCAAAGGCACCGAGGTTATTTTAGGAGCATCTTCCGATGATCCTGGTACTTTCCACCCTCCAGTTTCCTTTCATGCTGGTAAGCAAATCAGATCCGGAATTTACATACTTTGTTTTCCACTGCCACCCTACCCCTCTAACTAGCACTGTCAGGAAATTTGCTTCCTCAACCCTGGCCAGTTCAACGTATCCTTTTGGATCTTATTCTGCAAACTCCAAGAGACTGACATTAACCCTGATGAAGTCAGGTCCAAAGGCCCTCAATTTAGCAGGAGCTGTATTTCCAGTGTGCCTTTTTTCATGGTGGAATACATATTCTCTCATCCAAGATGTCCTTCAGAAGGCAAATGACTCATATCAGACACGAATTTTGCATAGAGGTTAAGATGAAAACTTTTTTTTTTTTATCTCTTGATATTGAGTTGACCAAAAAGCTCATAGTTTCTTCTGTAAGACAGTATGGAAAAACCCAAATGAACATTTTGGACAACCTAATAGTAACACTAGAGAAAACTAGACTATTGACAGGATTCAACCTCGGGAAATGACTTTTCCAAAAAGGAGACTTTGTGAGGGACACAAAAGCATGACAGAGGTTGCTTGGTGAGAACACACTGAAATACAGCCATCTGTCACCTGCAGGAGAGAAAGCTGGCTGGGAGATTCTGATAAATGAGGTTTCCTCCCGCTCAGGAAAAACCACCACTCAACTCTCTCACTTGCCCTCACATCTCTAAATCTTCTTGAGATAACTGCTCATGTTGGTTTGCTCACAGCAGGCTGAAAATGAATTACAGGATATCAAACAAGGAAGTTGTAAAGATATATTTATAGGCCCAATGACAAAGTAAACACTTTGCTCTCAGGAAAAGTTAGAGATTCTATTTCTGGTCTTTATGAAGATATAATCACTTCACAGAAGCCTTAAAGGGAACCAAAAATGTAATTATCTAACCACCTAAGTCTTCTTCCTAAAGTCTGCCCTTTATGGTTTAAACACAGACACCTGCATCACTTGTGATGTTGCGTTACTGTGAGAATGACCTGGCAGGATATCACACAGGACATACTGTCCCCCACTGAACAATTCACACCACACTCCACCAGACAAATTGTAACTTTCCAGTTCATCACCTTTCCATTAAAAAAATTTCTTTCCATCGAGCTTTCTGACACTAGAGCTGTGAATTGTATACATGCTTTTTTTCTCACAGACTTTGCCTCATTCTGGCCTTGACATTAACTCTTCCCTATAGGTTCTGGGCAGATTGCTTTGATTCAAAGGTGACTTCTGCTTCTCATGATTCATGAGATTTTGGGACACTGTAACCTCTCTGTGCCTCCATGTCTCCACTGATAAACTACTAACTGTCTTCTGAGGTCATTATTAGAATTATACAAATAAAGCATGAAATGGTTTCATAAATGTCCATCACTTAGAAAACTTCACTAACTGCTGTTTGTTATGGAATGTAAAATGTACACAATCATAAAATAAAAGGAAATGTCATTAAGGGGCTCTACCACATGACAATGTGGCAACAAGTGGTGTTTATTTCCTCATGCACGTGTGAGTGCATGCTAAGTTGCTCAATCGTGTCCAACTCTTTGCATTCCTAAGGACTGTAGTCTACCAGGCTCCTCTGTTCATGGGATTCTCCAGGCAAGAATTTTGCAGTGGGTTGCCACCTCCCTTCTCCAGGGGATCTTCCCAACCCAAGGACTGAACCCAGGTCTTCTACATTGCAGGCAGATTTTTACCCTCTGAGCCACTAAGGAAGCCTGAAGTTCTTGTGATCCTGTCCATGGGATACTCCAGGTGAGAATACTGGAGTGGGTTGCCATGCCTTCCTCCAGGGGATCTTCCTGATTCAGGGATCAACCCCATGTCACTTATGTTTCCTGCACTGGCAGGCAAATTCTTTACCATTGAGCCACCTGAGAAGCCCTGAGACAAGAGCAGGAAAATTCAACAGAGCCAGAAGCAAGCCACGTTTGCAGATGCCGCCCTGGAAGCCTTACAGGCTTTGCTCCAGAGAGCTGCAGTTTGGGCGCTCACCTTTTGCCAGTGTTAACAGAGAAACACTGGTAGTTGTGGACTTGTAACACCCCCAAACAAAAACACGTTGGCTGTCCACCTGGGAGGAACATCCCTGCCCTGGGCTGTCCTGAAGGTTCTCTGTCATATAAGGGAGGGTGCCTCACCCCTCACACCCCAGCCCTGGGTTTCCCAGAGCACTTTACTGTACCCTCCCTCACAGACAACATGAATGTGAGCAAACTCCGGGAGACAGTGGAGGAAAGACGAGCCTGGAGGATTACAATCCACAGGGTCACAAAGAATCGGACACAACTTGGCGACTAAACAACGATGACGACAGATGGCTTCCTCCAGGTGCAGGGCAGGAAAGGTGATTCCCTGAGGCCCACGTGATGCAGGTGAGGCAGCGGGCCCTCTGGCAAGGGTTTAATGCCTGCAGACACTAGAGAAAGGGGGACAGCAAACGGTGCAGGTGGAGGCCCGAGGCTATCAGCCTCCCAGGTCCACGCCGGGGGGAAGCGCCCTCCTCCTGTGGCTTTAGTGGACTTGATCCGCCAGCTAGCACTGAAGGCTGACACCTTGTTTTGAAAGTAAGCATCACACGAGATCAACTCACTTCTGTTGGGGAAATTGTTGAAGGAGTTCTCCTGGGCAGAACTAAAACTCCTCTAGGAGTAACTTCCATGCTGTGGCCACAAAGGGACAAAGGTGATGGCAGAGCAGGCCCTCTGGGGTGCTGGCCTCTACTGATGGACCAATGACCATCGCCAAGTGATGACCACCAAGTACAGATTGCCAGGTATTGTACATTATCTCATTGCATCCCAGCAACAACCCTGTGGGGCGAGGACTCGAGGTTAGTACTCCTTTGAAATACAATACTACTACTACTACATCGCTTCAGTCGTGTCCGACTCTGTGCGACCCCAGAGACGGCGGCCCACCAGGCTCCATCGTCCCTGGGATTCTCCAGGCAAGAACACTGGAGTGGGTTGCCATTTCCTTCTCTGATGCATGAAAGGGAAAAGTGAAAATGAAGTCGCTCAGTCGTGTCCGACTCTTTGCGACCCCATGGATTGCAGCCTACCAGGCTCCTCTGTCCATGGGATTTTCCAGGCAAGAGTACTGGAGTAGGGTGCTATTGAAATACAATACTTTTTTTAAATATAAAATATTGTCTCCGTCGACAAAGAGGTCCCAGCTTTTCCTGAAAGAGACCTTGGAATCATAGGAGTTCACAAGTTAGAATGAAATAAGTAGGCAGAACTTCCTGGCAGCTTAGTGGTGAGAACTCTGTGCTTCCGCTACAGGGAGCACGGGTTCAGTCCCTGGTGAGGGAACTAAGATCCCTCAAGCCACACAGCATGGCCAAATAAACAGTGTTTTTCTAACCCTTGACACAGTAAGAACAGATCAAGCAGACTCTTCAGTAGTCGTCATATAAGTTAATATGCTCCAATAAGGCCATATGTCAGCCCTGCAACTGATTAGCTGAGTAACCCTGAGCAGATTCTTTCGCCTCCATGTACCTAGGTCTTCTGTGAAAGGAAGAGATCACATGTTTCTCTTTGAACACCAGAGGTTCAAACAGTAGCATCAGGAAATATACACATGCTCACATGCAGAAATAGGTTCACACTGTTAATAAAACCATTACAATGACTAAAGAAGCTCTCCCAGCACATTAAACGACTTCAGGAAGAGCACAGAGCCATCCAGAGTCCACAGCATGGGTTGAAGCATGCTCCTTTTCACAGTCATACATACATGCATCCCATTTCTCCCAAGACTTGACTTCCAAATGATAAAGATTTGTTTCTGGGATCTCCCGGGGGCTCAGTGGTAAAGAATCCACCTGCTGATACAGGAGACACAGGTTCAATCCCTGATTCAGGAAGATCCCACATGCCACGGAGCAACTCAGCCTGTATGCCACAACTCCCGAGCCACAGCTACAGAGAAGAGAAGCCAGTGTAATGGAGAGTAGACCCCGCTTGCTTCAACTAGAGAAAGGCCCCGAAGCACCGAAGACGGCACAGCCAAAATAAATAAATCTAAAAAAAAAACCGATTTGTTTCTAAAAAGCAAACTGTCCAAATTTTCATGTACTCATCAACTGTTTGAGAGATCTGTTGGCACAAGCATGCCCCTGCTGTTCTTGCTTCTTCCCTCCAGATACATATCCCTGGAGAAGGGCATGGTGACCCACTCCAGTATTCTTGCCTGTAGAATACCATGGACAGAGGAACCTGGGGGGCTACAGTCCATGGGGTTACAAAGAGTCGGATACGACTGGGCGACTAACACTTTCACTTTTCTTTCCAGATACATAAACTCCATCACCCCCAATAACTGAAAAGACTTCAGGTCGTACCTGGAAATTGGCTACAATACCCATTCCGATGCATCCCACCAATCCGAGAACCAAGGACACCAAGTTAAAAACAGGAGTGCTGAAATAGCTGGTTTGATTTTGCTTCTCTACTATTTTATACCTTGTGTACATTGTGGCTGCCCCTGAAAAAGAAACAGATTGTGATAAATTTTTAGTGACCTTTTAGAAGGAAAAATACATGAACAGTTTTGTATGGCTTTTACCAAGACTGTATTGGTTGTAATCAAGATCGTAATCAGCCCCCTGGTTGCAATAGTCTTCCCACACTCTCACCCCTGCCCTTGCTCACCTTATTTCTTTCTGCCATCAAACTCAGACTTGGACTCTCTTTCTCTTTCACACACACACACACCTGACTTCCCTGGTGGCTCAGTGATTAAGAATCCACCTGCTGATGCAGGGGACAAGGATTTGATCCTTGGTCTGGGAAGATCCCATATGCCACGGGGCTACTAAGCCCGTGAGCCACTTCTGAGCCCACACGCTGCAAGTGCTGAAGCCCATGATTCCTGGTGCGCGTGCTCCACAGTAAGAGAGGCCACCATATTGAGAAGCCGAGCTCCCCGATCTCAGGGACTAGAGAATCCTGCATGAAGTAATGAAGTCCCAGTGCAGTCAAAAACAAACAAATTAAAGTTAAAAGATGTACAATGGGGATCCTGCCAACGTCAGTACAAATAGGTCTATATACCTCATCATGATGTACAGTGAAATGCCATGCTTATCTCATCATTCTCCTAATGATAGATTTCTTACATTATGTGCTTTTCCCACTACAAGCAATGCTCAATGAACATCCTTGTATTATGTCTTTGGCACACTTTCAGTGTTTCTGAAAGATGAATTCCTCGAAGTAGTATTCTTGGGTCAAAAAAAACTATGCTCAATTAAAATGCCAAGAAGTACCTCCAAATTGCTCCAAGACTGAGGCAATTTATACTCCTACAGAAGCGTCTGAAGGCAATTATTGCACACCCTTGTCCTTTTAATAACTGCCAATCTAACAAATGAAAAATGACAACCTATTGGTTTAATTTGCATTTCTTTGATTGTCCATGAGACTAAGAAACCTTGAGTATGTTCACTAGTCCTCTGCATTTCTTCTGAAAATTGCATGCTTATCTTTTCTATTTTTCTCTTGAGTTTGTTCATTTTTAATTTGTACTTGTTTTTATATACATTAAGTACATTAGTCTATTGTCTTCTATAAACATTACAAATTTTCTTCTCGTCTGTTGTTTGTCTTTAACTTTGTGTATCTTTCATCACTTAGAAGTTTTAATTTTTTATCTACCTAAATCTGTCAGTGCTTTCCTATTTAGCTTCTGGGTTTTGTGTAAGCTTAGATAAGCTTTTCCATCTTAAGGTTTTAAAAATATTTTCCCACAATTACATCCAAATCCTCTTATGGTTTTGCTCTTCATGTTTAGTTCTTTAATTGCCACTGGCTTTTGTGAATGGTGTGAGAGGGTACCGCTCCTTTTAACTCAGCAAATTTTGCCTACAGAAAAACTCCATGATATGCACAGATATATTTAAAATACATTCACTTTAGCAATGTAAATTGCAAAATAAGAAATAGCCTGAAATATAACAAAAGGGGATTGGATTATAAATTATCATATGTCCATGAGATGGATATTATGCATGTGTCAGGATAAAGTAGATTTCCATGTATTCAATAGTGTATGATGGCCATATTTTTTACTGAATTTTTAAAAGCAGACTACAAGCTAATCATTTATCAGAGAGCATTTTAAACAAAGATACTCATGTCAGATTCTGCCTTGCCTCAAAGCAAAAGCCACACTGATGGGTAGATGTTGATAATGAAGAAAGCAACCAGGAGGAGTGCAAGGGAGTAAGGCATATATGGGAAATCTCTACATTTTGCTCAATTTTTCCATGAATCTACAAGAGTTCTAAAAAGTAATGTCTGTTAGAAACAGACTCACAGACTTCCAGAAGGTTCTGGTTGCCAGGGAGAAGGAATGGGGAAGGAATAACTAAGGAATTTGGGATGGGCATGTACACACTGCTACATTTAAAATGGTTAACCAACAAGGATCTACTGTATAGCCCAGGGAACTCCATTCAGTGTTATATGGCAGTCTGGATGGGAGGGGAGTTTGGGGGAGAATGGATACATGTATATGTATGGCTGAGCCCCTTTGCTGTTCACTTAAAACTATCAGAACACTGTTAATCAGCTATACCCTAATACAAAATAAAACATTTTTAAAAAAATAATGCCTGTTAAAAAGTAACAATAAAAAATGATACATAAACTATAACATTTTACTTCACGTGAGATTGGGAGTTTTTAATTTACTTATAATAATTATTGTGTACTTAATGACTCTGCCTTAAAGTGTCTGCCTACACTGTGGGAGACCTGGGTTCAAACCCTGGATCGGGACGATCCCCTGGAGAAGGCAGTGGCACCCAGCTCCAGGACTCTTGCCTGGAGAATCCCATGACGGAGGAGCCTGGTGGGCTGCAGTCCGTGGGGTCGCATTGACGGAGGAGCTTGGTGGGCTGCAGTCCGTGGGGTCGCAAAGAGTCGGACATGACTGAGCGACTTCACTTTCACCTTTCACTTTCATGCATTGGAGAAGGCAGTGGCACTCCACTCCAGTGCTCTTGCCTGGAGAATCCCATGGACAGGGGAGCCTGGTGGGCTGCAGTCCGTGGGGTCGCAGAGTCAGGCACGACTGAGTGACTTCACTTTCACCTTTCACTTTCATGCATTGGAGAAGGCAGTGGCACCCCGCTCCAGGACTCTTGCCTGGAGCTTCCCATGACGGGGGAGCCTGGTGGGCTGCAGTCCGTGGGGTCGCAGAGTCAGGCAGACAGTGCAACTTCACTTCACTTCATTGTGTACTTACCAAGAAATGCAGAGAAGTTTATCATAAATCCAAAAATGCCACTTTCTGGAGGTGTTGTTCCTGTGTCACTGAGAAAGAGAAGGCATGTCCAAATTAGTCAAAAGGAATTCAGTTCAGCCCCCTGGGCAGGCACATAATTGGCAGGTATTATATTGTGTTCCTTCCATGTGTTCAGCCACTTTGAATTCCAAAGATTTGATCTGATTTTGTTCCAAAGTATTTTCATGTGGGCTCTGAAAAATTAAAAAATCCACTTTTCTTCCCCAGTTTTATTGAGATACAATTTTAAAACAGCACTGTATACATTTAAGGGGTACAGCATAATGATCTGACTTAGACATCATGAAACGATCACCACAATAAGTTTTGTGAATATCTATCATCTCATAGAGATACAATTTTTTTTGAAAAGAAAATGTTTTCCTTATGATGAGAACTCTTAGGATCTAATTTCTTAACTTTCATATGTAACACAGTGAAAGTGAAAGTCGCTCAGTAGTGTCCAACTCTCTGTGTCCCCATGGACTACACAGTCCGTGGAATTCTCCAGGCCAGAATACTGGAGCGGGTAGCCTTTCCCTTCTCCAAGGGATCTTCCCAACTCAGGGATTGAACCCAGGTCTCCCACATTGCAGGCAGATTCTTTACCAGCTGAGCCNAGTGTCCAACTCTCTGTGTCCCCATGGACTACACAGTCCGTGGAATTCTCCAGGCCAGAATACTGGAGCGGGTAGCCTTTCCCTTCTCCAAGGGATCTTCCCAACTCAGGGATTGAACCCAGGTCTCCCACATTGCAGGCAGATTCTTTACCAGCTGAGCCTCCAGGGAAGCCCATGTAACATAAAACAGTATTAATTATATTACCTATGTTGTACATTACATCTCTGGTACTCATTTATCTGAGAACCACTTTTTCTATGAGTCTGTTTCCTTTTTCTGGTCCCTTTTCTGAGTTTGTTTGTACATTTGTTTGTTTTGAAGTATAAGTGACAATGCTATGTGAGGAAATACTTAAAGTGAATGGTGGTGGTGTTTCGCAGATGATTCCACCTAAAAACCCAGATGCATGTGTCCATTTTTTGCGTGTGTATATGTGTGTGTGTGTGTTCATACCTGGTGAGGTACTGACTCTTCCGGGGAGGAGGAAAAAAAAAGACCAAAAGTCATGTTTGAAATATCTACTATCTGAATATTAAATATGCCTCTTGAGAAATCTGTATGCAGGTCAGGAAGCAACAGTTAGAACTGGACATGGAACAACAGACTGGTTCAAATAGGAAAAGGAGTACGTCAAGGCTGTATATTGTCATCCTGCTTATTTAACTTATATGCAGAGTACATCATGAGAAACGCTGGACTGGAAGAAACACAAGCTGGAATCAAGATTGC